>JAKSXO010000062.1:1168235-1511114 GCA_024509115.1 Crotalus helleri | reverse complement strand
AAAAACGGTGACGTCCCCTTTTTCAGTGCGTTGTAAGTTTGAACGGTCACTAAACGAGTGCATGTAAGTTGGGGACTAGCTGTCAATCATTTGTTCGCCCACACTGCTTCGCGCAGCCAGCTTAGCCTGGCCGTGCTTTATCTCCCATCTTGTCTGCGGCTGCACAAGACGCGTCCTACTCACGGTGTGGTTGGGGGAGACGGTCACCGGCTGCCCATCTTCGGCGTAATGGATCTCGGCGTAATCCGGAGACAGAAACCTGCGGAGGACAAGGGAGGGGGGGGGAGAGAAGGTGGGGTCAGGAGGAGGCAAGGAGGATTGGGCCTTCCCCGAGCCCTGCCTCTCATCTCGGGGTGGCCTTCTCCAAGCTAAGGCAGAGACTCCAAAGCCCATCACCCTTGCCCTGCCCAAGATAGCTGAAGGATGAAGGTTTGGGGAAGGCTGGCAGGGATGGGCCACGGTCAGATCAGCTGAAGAGGGGCATAGATGGGTGGCTGCATAAGATGGATGGATGGATAGATAGATAGATAGATAGATAGATAGATAGATAGATAGATAGATAGATAGATAGATAGATAGATAGATAGATAGATAGATAGATAGATAGATAGATAGATAGATAGATAGATAGATAGATAGATAGACAGACAGAGGAAGGAAGGAAGGAAGGAAGGAAGGAAGGAAGGAAGGAAGGATAGGAGATAGATAGATAGATAGATAGATAGATAGATAGATAGATAGATAGATAGATAGATAGATAGACAGAGGAAGGAAGGAAGGAAGGAAGGAAGGAAGGAAGGAAGGAAGGAAGGAAGGAAGGAAGGATAGGAGATAGATGGATGGATGGATGGATGGATGGATGGGGTAGGTAGACGATAGATGATAGATAGGGAGAGAGAGAGAGAGAGAGAGAGAGAGAGAGAGAGAGAGAAAGTAGAGAAATAGCTAGATAATAGAGATTTATTATTTTTACAAACAACCCAAGGCAGTGAACATATCCAACACATCTTCCTCCCCCTATTTTCCTCACAACCACAACCCTGTGAGGCGGATTCGGCCAAAAAGAGTGACTGGCCCAAGGTTATCCATCTGGTTTTCATGGATGTGGGACTTGAACTCACAGTCTCCTACTTTCTAGTGCCTTAACAGATAGAGAGAGAGAGAGAGAGAGAAAGGGGGAGATAATAGATAGATGATAGATAGAGGAGAGATAGAAGAGTTAGAGATTAGATAGATAGATAGATAGATAGATAGATAGATAGATAGATAGATAGATAGATAGATATGATAAATACGAGATAGATAGATAGATGAGAGATAGAAGAGAGAAGAGATAGATAGATAGATAGATAGATAGATGAGAAATAGAAGAGATAGATAGATAGATAGATAGATAGATAGATAGATAGATAGATAGACAGACAGACAGACAGACAGACAGACAGACAGACAGACAGAGGAAATTTCCCCCTTAGCTCCAGGGTGGATCTGCCTCTGAGCAGCCCCAGATTCTCCTTCCTCCAAGCCCCCAGGTTGGTGGAGGAGAACTGACCCAAGGCAACTGGGGGGGCCCTGCTGATCTGTCTGGTCTTCTCCTACCGCAGGAATGCAAGAGGCCAGGGCTGTCCCTGCAAAGGCCCGCAACGCAACAAACCCACAGCCAACTTGGCCGGCGAAGGCAGCCGAGGGATGCCTTAAATGGAGTGGGATGACGGCCTCTCGTTATCACGAGACAGGCACCAGGGTGGTTTAGGCTGCCGACAAAAGAGTCTGTTCTCAGCGGCCAGGAAAGCAGGCGTGCATTCGGCATGACTCACACAACCACTTTGCTCCCTGTTGTATGAACTCATCCTCGCGGTTGTGTCTGCAGACAGGAAAGAGAGAGAGAGAGAGAGAGAGGGAGAGAAAGAGAGAGGGGGGGGGCAAGGACGGAGACAAGGTCTGAAGTCTCCTTCCCCCGCTTGTGTCCCTCATGAGTCTCTGTGTCTGGAGACGCAACCGCAAGGGTGAGTTCACACAACAAGGCCTTGCCATCCGGCTCCCCCCCTTAGCCACGGGGGTTCTGGGTCCTGCTTTACAAAACAGGTGAGGATTTTGCACCGAACGCAGCTCAGATGGGGGACGCTTCTGACTGGGCTCATTAAGAAAATCTGCTACTTATTGGGCACGGATAGAAGTTCCTGCCAGAAGCTTCTATAGCAGTGTTTCTCAAGCTTGACCATTTTAAGGCATGTGGACTTCAACTCCCAGAATTCCACAGCCAGCAACGCTGGCTGTGGAATTCTGGGAGTTGAAGTCCACATGCCTTAAAATGGTCAAGGTTGAGAAACACTGTTCTATAGAGTACCTGGGTTCCTTAGGGCTCTCTGAGCTGGGTGGTTTCCTTGCTGACGTTTCATGACCCAGCTGGGGAACATCATCAGAGCTAGAAGGGAGTGGGGTTTGTCAGGAGGAGAAGGGGGAGAAGGAGGAGGAGGAGGAGGAGGAGGGTGAGGAGGCGGAGGAGGAGGAGGACTGTGGGGTCCTTGTTGCTCTCTGAGCTTGGTGGATTTCTTGCAGACGTTTCATGACCCAGCTGGGGAACATCATCAGAGCTAGAAGAGAGTGGGGTTTGCAGGGAGGAGGAGGAAAAGGAGGAGGAGGAGGAGGAGAGGAGGAGGACTGTGGGGTCCTTGGGGCTCTCTGAGCTGGGTGGTTTCCTTGCAGACGTTTCATGACCCAGCTGGGGAACATCATCAGAGCTAGAAGGGAGTGGGGCTTGCAGAAAGGAGGAGGAGGAGGAGGATGAAGAAGAAAAATAGGAGGAAGTGGAAGTGGAAGGGGGTGGAGGAGGAGGGAGAGAGGGAGAGAGGGAGGAGGAGGAGGAGGAGAAGAAGAAGAAGAAGGAGGAGCAGGAGGAGGAGGAGGAGGAGGAGGAGGAGGAGGAGGAGGAGAAGGAGAACTGTGGTGTCCTTGGTGCTCTCTGAGCTTGGTGGATTTCTTGCTGACGTTTCATGACCCAGCTGGGTAACATCCTCAGAGCTAGAAGGGAGGGGGGTTGGAGGAGGAGGAGGAGGAGGAGGAGGAGGAGGAGGGGGAGGAGGAGGGGGAGCAGGAGGAGGCCGACGACAACGACAACGATGACTGTGGGGTCCTTTCTTCTGCTAGTTTTTAAGTGAACCACCGCAGTTGATAAGTGGAGGTAACCTGGTCGTTAAGCGAATCCGGTGTCCCCTATTGACTTTGCGTGTCAGAAGGTCACCAGAGGGGGCCGCGCAACCCCGGGGACACTGCGACCGTCGTAAATAGGAACCACGTATCAAGCATCCGAGTGCAAATCAGGGGACCGCGGGGGGGGGGGGGGGCGTTGCAACGGGACGCTAAACAGGAAGAAGCGTCACAAGCCTCCCTTTTCGGCGCCGTTGTAACTTCGGACGGTCACTAAACGAACAGTCGTAAGTCGCCGACTGCCCGATTTCCTTGTTTTTCTGTCGCTGCTTCTGTTGCGGAGAGGACTCTGGCTGCGCACAAGTCCGCCCCCCCCCCTTTCCAAACAGGCTTGGCATTCTGTCAAGGAGCAGCCCCCCCCCCTCTTATCCAGGGAGGTCTCTTCCCAGACAGCAGAAGAAGAAGCCCCCCCCCTTGTCCCCCCCCCCCAGTGATCTCAGGCTGAATCACATCTGAGCCTTCCTCTCCCGTCTGCCTGGTGTCTCTCAACAGCTCGGCCGGGACAGGCCCCCAAGTCAGCTCATCCCCTGACAAATCGCTTCCTGATGTTGGACTGGACAATAAAAAGCAAAGCAGCAGACAGGGAGATTAATCAGAAGCAGAGAGGGAGGGGAGGAGGGAGAAAGAAGGAGGGAAAGAGGAAGGGAGGGAGGGGGGGGGGAGAGAGAAGCAGAAAGAGAGAGAAAGAGATAAGGAGGGACAAAGATAGAGAGAGAAAGAGGGAGGGAAAGAGGAAGAGAGAGAGAGAGAGAAAGAGGGGGGGAGAGAGAGGCAGAAAGAGAGAGAGAGGCAGAAAGAGAGAGAAAGAGATAGGGAGGGACAAAGATAGAGAGAGAAAGAGGGAGGGGAAGAAAAAGAGGGAGAGAAAGAGAAGAGAAAAAGAGAGACAGAAAGACAAAGAAAAAGATAGGGAGGGTCAGAGATAGAGGGAAAGAGAAAGGGAGAGAGGGAGAGAGAGGCAGAAAGAGAGAAAGGGAGGGAAAGAAGGAGAGAGAGAGAGGCAGAAAGAGAAAGAGATAGGAAAGTACAAAGATAGAGAGAGAAAGAGGGAGGGAAAGAGAAAGAGGAAGAGAAGAGAAAAAGAGAGAAAGACAAAGAGAAAGACAGAGAGGGACAGAGATAGAGAGAGGGAAAGAGAAAGGGGGAGAGGGAGAGAGAAGCAGAAAGAGAAAGGGAGGGAAAGAGAAAGGGAGAGAGAGAGAGGCAGAAAGAGAAAGAGATAGGAAAGGACAAAGATAGAGAGAGAAAGGGAGGGAAAGAGAAAGAGGAAGAGAAAGAGAAGAGAAAAAGAGAGACAGAAAGACAAAGAGAAAGATAGGGAGGGACAGAGATAGAGAGAGGGAAAGAGAAAGGAGAGGGAGAGAGAGGCAGAAAGAGAGAGAGAGAAAGGGAGGGAAAGAGAAAGGGAGAGAGAGAGAGGCAGAAAGAGAGAAAGAGACAGGGAGGGACAAAGATAGAGAGAAAGAGGGAAGGAAGAGAAAGAGGGAGAGAAAGAGAAGAGAAAAAGAGAGACAGAAAGACAGAAAGATACGGAGGGACAGAGATAGAGAGAGGGAAAGAGAAAGGGGGAGAGGGAGAGAGAGGCAGAAAGAGAGAGCGAGATAAAGGGAGGGAGAAAGATAGAGAGAGAAAGAGGGAGGGAAAGAGAAAGAGGGAAAGAAAGAGAAGAGAAAAAGAGAGGGGGGAAAGATAGAAGGAGGGAGGGGAGGGAGGGAGGAAGGAGGGAGAATGAAGGAAAGAGAAAAGGATAAGACAGAAAGAAAGAGAGAAAAAGAGAAAGACAAAAGAGACAGGGAGAAAGAGAGAGAAAAAGCGAGAAAGACAGAGACAGAGAGAGAGAAAGAAAGAAAGAGAGAAAAAGACAGAAAGATGGATGGACTTCAATTTCCAGAATTCCCTAAATAGGATGTTTTAAAGTGTTTGGACTTTAATTCCCAGAATTCCACAGCTAGGAATCTTTACGATATGCAGACTTCAATTCCCAGAATTCCCTAGCCAGCAATCTTTTAAGATGGATGGACTTCAACTCCCAGAATTCCCCAGCCAGCCTGAATTCATGATTTGAAGTCCAGACATCTTAAATTAGCCAAGGTTAAAAAAACAAAACAAAAAAACAACTTTCTCTGGCAAGGATCTTCAAACTTGGCCCTTGCATGACTTGTGGACTTCAACTCCCAGAATTCCTCAGCCAGGCACGCTGGCTGAGGAATTCTGGGAGTTGAAGTCCATTCCTCTTAAAGTCTATCTCAGGGGCTGGCTGAGGAATTCTGGGAGTTGAAGTCCACAAGTCATCAAAGGGCCAAGTTTGAAGACCCCCGCTCTGTGGGAAGGATGTCAGCTTTTTTAGCAATGTGGGTGACTTCCAAAGAAGAGGGAAAAACTTCCGTTCCCAGAATCCCCCAGCCAGCCTGCTCTTTGGCCTCTCTTTCCCGCCAACTCTGTTTCTTTGGGTGGATCGTGCACGGAAGAGGAGCTAAACGGTTGATTTTAGAGGTTTCTGCCCAACTGAGGGGAGTTCGCTGGATCTGTCGCAGGATTGGGCGTTAATTTGGGGGTCAGTCCATTGCTTTTCACAGACATATATTTATATTTGGTCTGCCCAGATGTTATTGCAAGCTAAACCAATTTCCTTTCCTCGCTGGCAAACAAACCGCAGCCTTCTCGGAAAGCTGCCCCCAAGTTGCTCTGCCTTCCACCCCCCCAAACTCCTATCTAGGGAAAGAGAATAACCCACATTCCAGCTTTGTCAAAACAAGCCATGGGTGGGCGTGGGGTGGTTTGATATATATATATTTCTTTTTAAGGGGAAAAAAATAGAACAAAAGGTTGGGTTTGAGTCTTTCCCAGAACCTGGGATGTAAATGGGAGCAAAAGGGTGGGGCCGCCCAGGATAGAGAAGAACCTCCACAGTCAGGCGCAGTCAACCTCGGGACGGCTGCAACTCTGGGCCCAGCCTTGAACGATCGATTCAAATTAATTTGGTTCTTCATGTAAATCCATCGATCAATAAACAATTTAAAATTGAACTTGTGTAATTCAACAACAAACAACATCTGACAGATGCTCACAAGCGCACTTACTGGTTTCTTTCCAGGACCAGAACAAGTTGCTTGCCCTCCACTGTCACTGCTACCTCTCCGTGATCAGGGGACGGAGCCTGCATTTTAAAAAGAGAGAGAGAGAAAAAAAGATTAAAATTGTAAGTACAGCTCTGCTGCTTGGCACAAAGAATAGAATAGAATAGAATAGAATAGAATAGAATAGAATAGAATAGAATAGAATAGAATAGAATGGGATAGAATAGAATAATGAATAGAATAGAATAGAATAGAATATAGAATATAGAATATAGAATACAGTAGAGTAGAATAGAATAGAATTAGAATAGAATATAGAATATAGAATATAGAATATAGAATAGAATAGAATAGAATAGAATAGAATAGAATAGAATAGAATAGAATAGAATAGAATAGAATAGAATATGGAATGGAATATAGAATATAGAATATAGAATATAGAATATAGAATATAGAATATAGAATATAGAATATAGAATATAGAAAATAGAAAATAGAGTAGAGTAGAGTAGGGTTGGGTAGGGTAGAACAGAGTAGAGTAGAGTAGAACAGAACAGAACGGAATGGAACAGAGTGGAATGGAATGGAATGATAGGATAGAATAGAATAGAATAGAATAGAATAGAATAGAATAGAACAGAGTAGCGTAGAGTAGAATAGAATAGAATAGAATAGAACAGTGGAGTAGAGTGGAATGATAAAATGAATGATATAGAGTAGAGTAGAGTAGAGTAGAGAGTAGAAGGAGTGGAGCGGAGCGGAGTGGAGTAGAGTATAGTACAGTACAGTACAGTAGAGAAGAGTATATAGTAGAACAGAGTAGAGTAGAACAGAGTAGGATAGAGTGGAGTGGAGTAAAGTAGAGTGGAGTGGAAAGGAATGGAATGAAATGAAATGAATAGAATAGAATAGAATAGAATAGAATAGAATAGAATAGAATAGAATAGAATAACAGAGTTGGAAGGGACCTTGGAGGTCATCTAGTCCAACCCCCTGCTCAGGCAAGAAATCCTACACCATTTCGGACAAATGGCTGTCCAGTCCCTTCTTAAAAACTTCCAGTGTTGGAGCATTCACCGTTTCTGGAGGCAGGCGGTTCCACTGGTTAATTGTTCTCACTGTCAGGAAGTTTCTCCTTAGTTCTAGGTTGCTTCTCTCTTTGGTTAGTTTCCATCCGTTGCTTCTCGTCCTGCTCTCAGTAATGACTGATTCCAAAGCACAGCTAGTCCTCAACTTAGCAGCAGTTCCTTTAGTGACCGTTCAAAGTTACAACATCCCTAAAAAGAGAGACGTACGACCCTTTTTCCTACTTACGACTGTTGCAGCATCCCCGTGGTCACGTGATATACTTTGGGATGCTCGGCAACTGGTTATGATGGTCGCAGCGTCCCTGGGGGGTCACGTTCTCCCTCTTTTGCCCCCTTCTGACGAGCAACTCAACGGGGGAGAGCCAGATCCACTTAACGTCCGTGTTCCCAGCTGAACAGCTGCCCTGATTTACGTAACGACGGTGGCAAGCAAAGTCGTAAAAGGGGGCAAAATTTCACTTAGCAAGTGTCTCACCTAGTGACAAAAACGTGGTCGTATGCCGAGGACTAACCTGCACCCAGCTTTTTGCTAGAGGCATTTTCTCGGTTTGCAAACCGAGCAGAGACAGATCTCTGGAAAATGGCATTTTTAAAAAAGAAGGTAAGGATGATTTTATTGGCAACGGAATAGAATGAATAAGGAATAAGGAATAGAATAGAACAGAACAGAACAGAACAGAACAGAACAGAACAGAACAGAGCAGAGCAGAGCAGAATAGAATAGGAAAATGGCAGATTCCCAGATTCCGCAAAGGAAGACTTGTGACGCGCGGTTTAATTTGGAGGAAGAAAACAACCGGTGTTTACGAATGCTACTTGATGTTCACAATGTTCCTGGATGCAGAGAGCATCCCTGAGCACCACCAACGAGCAGTCAGAAGCCACGACGACAACTCCTTAATTGCACAAACCGTGGAGAGGCTTCACCATAGTTTCAACTCGGAAGCTGTGAGCATCCCAGACCAAGTCAAGTTCCCAAAACACGGCTAGAGAATTCCTAGAAGCTTGGCAGTCAGACAAGTTGGCTGTCAACGGGCGTGTAGAGATCAACAACGTTTACACACCATTCAAGGGAGACAATCAAACGGCTGGAAAGGAAACAAAAGGAACGAAACATTTTCTTGCCAGCAAATCAGCGCCCAGATAAGCAGAGAGGAACACCCAAATTAACACGAGATCAACAGTCAAGAAGTAAAGAAAACTCCAATCAAGCAACTACCGACTCGGATAAACGATCGGACATAAAGAACAGCCTAATAAAATAACCACCAAAGAACATTCATGCTAACAAGGACGCAGCAGCTATTTGAGTACAAACAGAGAGAAAAAACCCCCTCCCTTCTAGCAGTCATGAAACATCTGCAAGAAAACATCAAGGACCCCCCCAGTCCTTCTCCTCCTCCTCCTCCTCCTCCTCCTCCTCCTCCTCCTCCTCCTCCTCCTCCTCCTCCTCCTCCTCCTTCTCCTCCTCCTCCTCCTCCCATCTAGATGTTAGCTAGTTGGATCATGAAACATCTGCAAGAAAACCACCCAGCTCAGAAAGCACCAAGGACCCCACAGTCCTTCTCCTCCTCCTCCTCCTCCTCCTCCTCCTCCTCCTCCTCCTCCTCCTCCTCCTCCTCCTCCTCCTCCTCCTCCTCCTCCTCCTCCTCCTCCTCCTCCTCTTCTCTGAAAACCCCACTCTCTTCTAGCACTGATGATGTTACCTAGTTGGGCAATGAAACGTCTGCAAGGAAACCACCCAGGTCAGAGAGGACCAAGGACCCCACAGTCTTCCTCCTCCTCCTCCTCCTCCTCCTCCTCTTCCTCCTCCTCCTCCTCTTCCTCCTCCTCCTCCCTTCTAGATGATGCTATCTAGTTGGATCATGAAACATCTGCAAGAAAAACACCCAGCTCAGAGGCACTCAGGTTCCCCCCCCCACACACACACAGGCACGCATGCACAAAAGGGGCGCATGCACAACGGTGGCACCGGTGACGGCACTAGCCCCCCCCCAAGCCTGCGCAAACATGCCACTAGCACCTGCACGGCAGCGCTAGCGCCAGCTATTCTCACGGCCTGGTGGTCAACAGGCCACAGACCGGTACCGGGCCACGGCCCACAAGTTGGGAACCTCCGCCCTAAATGGCCGACAAGGAACAATGCTGGGTTTGCCAGTGTTGTGACACCACAAAATAACCCCCCGCCCCACAAAAGGTCACACAAAGCCAGCTGTCGTAGCAACTTGGTTTTCGCGTTCCCTTGGCTGCCCAAAGACATTTTTCCAAATTTCCCCAGCGAATGCGGGTTTTCTTCGTGCAACGACACACATCTTAGCCAAGAGAACTTTCCAACGGACAATACAAAGAAGGCAAACATTCCGGAGAAATGCACGGCAACGGCACTCAGGTCTTCCTTCGCTCTGCTTTCCCAGGGGCTGCCTTGGTAAGCTGAACAAAGGAGAAAAATGTGGTGTGACCTTTCGCGGCGTCTCCAAGCCGGATTGGAAAACATAAAATAAAAATAAAAATAAATAATAAAATGAAAGTAAAAAATAAATAAAGATAAAATGAAAACTAAACTAAACTAAATAAAACAGAACAGACTAAAAATAATGAAATAAAAGATAAAATAAAATGAAAATAATAATAAATAATGAAATAAAAAATAAAATAAATAATAAAATAATAAAATAAAAATAAATAACAAAATGAAAACTAAACTAAACTAAAATAAAAATAAATGATAAAATGAAAGCTAAAATGAAACAAAAAATAAAAATATAATATAAAATAATATAAAAGAAAAATAAAATAAAAATAAGACAAATAAATAATAAAATAAAAATAAATAAGATAAAATGAAAACTAAACTAAAATAAAATAAATAAAACAGAACAGACTAAAAATAATGAAATAAAAGATAAAATAAAATAATAATAATAAAAAAAATAAAATAAATAATAAATAAAATAAAAATAAATAACAAAATGAAAACTAAACTAAACTAAACTAAATGATAAAATGAAAGCTAAAATGAAACAAAAAATAAAAATAAAATATAAAATAATAACATAAAATAAAAATAAAATAAATAATAAAATAAAATAAAAATAAATAAGATAAAATGAAAAGTAAAATAAAATAAATAAAATAGAATAGAATAAAAATAATAAAATAAAAGATAAAATAAAATAATAAAAAATAAAATAAATAATAAAATAAATTAAAATAATAAAATAAATTAAAATAATAAATTAAAATATGAAATAAAATAAAATCCAACTCTGCAAAATATTGCCTGGATGGCCTGTGGATGCCTGAAGCTGGAGTCTAAGATTGGAAACAGCCAAAAAAAAAAAAAAAAAAAAGCCTCGGAGCAACTTAAATAAACTCTGCAGGAGGCTGCGGCAGCTGGAAACTCGCACCCAGGCCCCTTTAGCACAAATTGTTTGTTTTTTGTTCAATTTGGCCTTTCTTGGGTTACTGCTGACTTCCTCCTGGCGACTGTGAGGTTTGCAGCTCCCAAGAATCCCTCCCAGATTCCCAGAAGCGACGCCGGGCCCTGCGAGGCAGGAACGGAGCAGAGCCCGGCAGCCCATGCGGCCTTAAAAGGAGGGAAGGGCCGTTTTCTCTCGACCCCGGAGTCCTCTACAAACAGCTGGTCATTTTCCCCCTCGCCACCCACCCGAATTCCACGGTCCACCCCACCCTATAGATCAGGGGGTTTTAGGCAACTTTAAGATGGATGGACGTGATTTCCTAGAATTCCTCAGGCTAGCACAAGGACTTGAAGGCCAAACACACTGGCCGGGGAATTCTGGGAGTTGAAGTCAATACACACTGGCCAGGGAATTCTGGGAGTTGAAGTCCTCACATACCTACATACTGTGCAAAAGAGACAATTGGCAAGTCAAGAAGGGAACCAAACGACCAAAAAACGCCTCCCCATCAGCAATCAACACCCAGATGAGGCCGTGCCCGTCGTAAATACGAGTCCGTGGCCCAACGGCTGGATTTTGATCCCGTGATCCCGTGACCCACAGGGGAGGCTGCAATGGTTGGGTGAAAAACGGTCCTAAGTCTCTTCTTTTCCCAAAGCGATCTTGTGACCTTGAACGGTCACTAAAGGAACGGTCGTAAAGTGAGGACTGCCCGGACTCCGGACAGGAGCTGGTCCGGCCAAGAGGAAGCGAGCCGGAGCTGGTCCCTTTGCAAAGACCCAACATCCAGGGAATTTTGTCCCTGGCTTCCAGGGCTCCGGGCATCTGTGTTGGCACCCAGATCCGGCAGGACAGGCTCCAGATTGCTGGCTGCCAGCTTCGCCCTGCTCGGCCTCAGAGGCCGGGCTGCGGCAGCCCCACTTGGCAGCCGTGGAAGAGGTCGAGCGTGGGGCAGGCCGGCCGAGCTGCTCCTCCCAGCCCCAGCCCGAAGAAGGAATGCCCGGCATGGGGTGGAGGTGCCAAGCGCAAAATAAAGCCACGTTCCCTGCCACCCGCTCTCGGCAGCCTAAATATAGACGCTGAAACAGCACACAGCCGGCTGGATGGACCTGGCGGGCAGCGTCTCTCTGCTCTGGGGGGCAGTCAGAGCACTACACAACTGGAAGGAGAGCAACAACTTTTGTGGCTGTTCTGGGTGCATCAGAGAGAGAGAGAGAGAGAAAGAGAGAGAGAGAGAGAGAGAGAAGGGGGGAGAGAAAGAGGGGGGAGAGAGAAAGCAGGTGGGAAAGAGAGAGAGAAAGAGAACCAGACAGAGAGAGAAAGAAAGTGAGAAAGAAGAGAGAGAGAGAGGGAAAGAGAAAGGGGGAAAGAGAGAGAGAGAGACAGAACAAAAGAGAGAAAGAACGAGACAGACAGAAAGAGAATGAAACAGAGAGAGAAATAAGAGAGACAAAAAAAGAGAACGAAAGGGAAAGAAAAAAGAAAAAGAGAGAGAGAAAGAGAGGGGGAAGAGAAAGAGAGAAAGAGAAACAAAGAGAGAGAGAGAGAGAGAAAGGAGGGAGAGAGGAAGAGACAGAAAGAGGGAGAAGAGAAAGAAAGAGAAGAAGAGGGGAAGAGAAAAAGAAGAGAGGGAGAGAGAAAGAAAGAGAGAAAGAAGAGAGAAAAAAGAGAGGAAGGAAGGAAGGAAAGAAGGAAGGAAGGAAGGAAGGAAGGAAGGAAGGAAGGAAGGAAGGAAAAAGGCAGACAGACAAGAGAAAGAAAGAAAGAATGAAAGAAAGAAAGAAAGAGACAGACAGATAAGAAAGAGAGAGAAAGGAAGAACGAATCGAAGGAAGGAAGGAAGGAAGGAAGGAAGGAAGGAAGGAAGGAAGGAAGGAAAAGAGGGACAAAGAACGAGAGAGAATTTCATTCCAGACTAAAATTGGTCCAAGGGGATAGAAGCAGAGTCACCTGTTCAACAGTTCAGAAGGGGAACAAGGAAGATTTTGGACAACCGTTTACACGTGCACACACACACACACACACACACACACACACACACACACACACACCTCTTTTAGAGGCTTACAAGTCTTTCAGATGCTCCTTATCTTCATCTCCACCCTGCGCGGCTCCCCCAACACCCCAGCCCTGAGTCTGCAGGCCGCAAACTCGCTGGACAACCGCCTTGCTTAGCGACGGAAACGTGGCACTGCGCTGCGGCCGTAAGTCAAGGACTGCCTGGCCAGGAAGAGCGTCTGGGCTCCCCACACACCGGCAAGGAACACAGTAGCCGCTTTTCCAAAAAAGACATTTTAATCGCGAAGGGTTTTCGACGCCAGAGGCCTCTCCACTCTCCTGCAGCTGGAAAACAGCTGTTTGCAGGGCCAGCTCAGAAGACTTAAGGTGAACAAAGGGGTCTCTATCAAGGAAAGACACCCCCCCCAACCCCAGCCAAACAGCTGAAATCACAGCCCCCTACTCAACACTCATCTCTTCCCCGCTGGAGTCAAAACTCCTCCGAAAATTGAACCGCTTCTGTATCTATAAAGGTGGTCCTCCACTTACGACCAAATTTTCCTGTGTTAAGTGAGATGTCGGTTCGGTGGATTTGGCCCCAATTGATGCCCTTCCTTGCAGTTTGCTAAGTGAAGTTGGTAATCATGGTTGTTAAATGAATCCAGTTTTCCCCCCCCCTTCCTCTTTGCTTGTCGCCAAAGGGGATCGCGTGATCCTGGAGACGCAGCGACCGTCGTAAATAGGAGTCCGTGGCCAAGCGTCTGAATTTTGGTCCCGGGACCCCGGGGATGCTGCAACGGTCGTGAGGGTGAAAAAACGGTCCTAACTCCCTTTTTTCAGGGCCGTTGTAACTTTGAATGGACACTAAGGGAAACCGTCGTAAGTCAAGGACTACCTGTGTTTTTTTTTTCCTTTTCCTTTTTTTGGGAGAGAATTCGAATCGTCCTCGGTCCGTGAAGACTTCTAATCTTCTTGGGGTCTTCTTACCTAGATCTGGAGAACTTGTGTCCGTCACTAAAGCGGGTCTCAGGAGCTTGTTTCAGGGGTCTTCGAACTTGGCCCTTTTATGACTTGTGGACTTCAACTCCCAGAATTCCACAGCCAAGCACGGTGGCTGAGGAATTCTAGGAGTTGAAGTCCACTCCCCTTAAAGCAGTGGTTCTCAACCTTTTTAATGCCGTGACCCCCAACTGGTCGTAAGTCGAGGACTACTCAATCGGTCGTAAGTCGAGGACTACTCAACTGGTGCAGCACCATTTGCAGAATGGGACTTTTGGCGGGCTCAGCAGGGCAGAGACAACCTGGACAATTCCTATTGGCTTTTGAAAGCCAATAGAATTAGACTCTATTCGAGAGAGTCTCTTCTATTGGCTTTCAAAAGCCAATAGAATAAAAGGGAGTAGCACAGCTAAGGAAAAGGGGGAAAAAATGGCGGATGCGTTGTTTGGCGACCCCTGTGAAATAGTCGTTCGACCCCAAATGGGGTCCCGACCCACAGGTTGAGAACCACTGCCTTAAAGTCTATATCAGGGGTCTTCAAACTTGGCCCTTTGATGACTTGTGGATTTCAACTCCCAGAATTCCTCAGCCAGCCTCCATTTTGTTTGTTAGATTTAAGACACAAGTGTTCAAACTTGGCCCTTTGATGATTTGTGGACTTCAACTCCCAGAATTCCTCAGCCGGGCATGCTGGCTGAGGAATTCTGGGAGTTGAAGTCCACAAGTCATCAAAGGGCCAAGTTTGAAGACTCCTGTTCTACTTGGTCACCAACCCTGGTCAAACTCTGTCTGGGCTGAGAAACTAAGCAGGGTCGGACCTACAGACAGTCCTCGTTTTACAGCCTTAACTCAGCCCCAAATTTCTGCCGCTAAGTGAAACATTGGTTGAGTGACTTTTGTCCCGTTTTACAAACTTTCCTGCCACGGTTGTTAAGTGAATCACTGCAGGGGTTAAGTCAGTAACAACGGTTGTTAAGTGGACTTTGCTCGCAAAAGGGGATTGCACAACTCCGGGCCACTGCAACCGTCATAAATACGAGTCGGTTGCCACATTTGTGAATCTCGGTCACGTGGATGCTGGAAAGGTCCCAAGGCAGTGGTTCTCAACCTGTGGGTCGGGACCCCATTTGGGGTCGAACGACCATTTCACGGGGGTCGCCAAACAACGCAGTCTGCCATTTTTTCCCCCTTTTCCTTAGCTGTGCTACTCCCTTTTATTCTATTGGCTTTTGAAAGCCAATAGAAGAGACTCTCTCGAATAGAGTCTAATTCTATTGGCTTTCAAAAGCCAATAGGAATTGTCTAGGCTGTCTCTGCCCTGGGTGAGCCCGCCAAAAGTCCCATTCTGCAAACGCTGCTGCACCAGTTGAGTAGTCCTCGACTTACGACCGGTTGAGTAGTCCTCGACTTACGACCGGTTGGGGGTCGCGGCATTAAAAAGGTTGAGAACCACTGTCCTAAGGCATAAAATGGGTCCTAAGTTACTTTTTTTTCAAAACTGGCCACTGTAACGTCAGTCACTAAATAAAAAGCAATAAGTGGAGGACTTCATTTTCCTGGGAAGGCAGAAAACCAGGGTTGAAAATGTAAAAGGAGGATGTTTTTGTGGGCCGTGAAGTCACTGGACCGTCCAGTTTGGTTCCAAGCAGACACAAAATTTAGATTTTTAAGCTGGCAGCTTAACGGGAAGGATGTTGGGGTTAGGGTTACAACTGGCCAAGATTAAATCAGGATCTAATCAAAGCCAGGCGAGCATCGATGGTCCGGGCCAATCTTTTTACCTTTTCTGCCCCCTCAATTGCTCGCCGGCTCCGTCGTCCGGAAATCCAGCGGGGAGTGACAAGTTCTCCTTGCGGTGGCAACTCTGAAAATTAACAACAAGAAGAGAAAAAAAAATTACAAAATGGAGGAACAGGAAATCGATGTGCGAATCATCCCCCCCCCCCAAAAAAAGAGAAGAGAAACAACCTAAAATAAAAATTCAATTTATTATTTGAAATATAAAACAATCTCTACCAAAAGCTGGGGTTTTTTTTTCAAACCAGCAATGGTCAACAGGACATCTACACCCAAGTGATGTGGAATATCCCTGCTTCCCATAAGGATGATTCCCGTTAGGATAATTTCCATAAGGATAATTCCCGTTAGGATAATTCCTATAAGGATGATTCCCATAAGGATAATTCCCATAAAGCAGTGGTTCTCAACCTTTTTAATGCCGCGACCCCCAATCGGTCGTAAGTCGAGGACTAGACCGGTCATAAGTCGAGGACTACTCAACTGGTGCAGCACCGTTTGCAGAATGGGACTTTGGGCAGGCTCAGCAGGGCAGAGACAGCCTGGACAATTCCTATTGGCTTTTGAAAGCCAATAGAATTAGATTCTATTCAAGAGAGTCTATTCTATTGGCTTTCAAAAGCCAATAGAATAAAAGGGAGTAGCACAGCTAAGGAAAAGGGGGGGGGGGGAATGACGGACTGCGTTGTTTGGCGACCCCCGTGAAATGGTCGTTCGACCCCAAATGGGGTCCCGACCCACAGGTTGAGAACCACTGCCATAAAGATAATTCCTGTTAGGATAATTCCCATAAGGATAATTCCCAAGTTCAGGGACCGAGCAAGTGGGTTGTGTTGTGGGATCAAAGCTGGATCAGGCTATTGTGTGAACTCAGCTCTGACTGGGTTTTGCGGGTGTCCTGGGTTGATTTGACAGGTCAAGCTCAGCTACAGACCACAATGAGTGTATTGTGGGATCAAACCTGGGTCAGCCTGTCGTGTGAACCCAGCTCTAACTGGGAGTGGACTGCAGGGATGTCCTTGACAGGTTCAGCGGCTGCTGATCCTCAGAGGTTGCAGAGTGAGGAACAGAAGAGAAGAACGTTCCTGTTTGGTTGGGTTGGGACGCCACAGGGCCACCACCCTTCCTGCTGTTGTGGCCAACATGGGTGTGGGTGTTTGCAGCAGGCGGCAATCTTCAAAGATTAAACCAGATTGGGTGGCTTTCATCTTAGAGAGGAAACCAGAAACAAATCAAACAGAGAAGATCATGTTGAGAAGACAAACCACCTCTCGGATGAAGGAGAACCACTTCCACCTTCTGAGGAACCTCTTCTGAGCTTCTGAAGAATTGGGTGGCTTTTACTTTAGAGAGAAAACCAGAAGCAAATCGAACGGAGAAGGTCTCGTTGAGAAGACAAAACACCTCTCGGATGAAGGAGAACCACTTCCACCTTCTGAGGAACCTCTTCTGAGCTTCTGGAGAATTGGGTGGCTTTCACCTTAGAGAAGAAACCAGAAGCAAATCGAACGGAGAAGGCCTCACTGAGAAGACAAACCACCTCTCGGATGAAGAAGAACCACTTCCACCTTCTGAGGAACCTCTTCTGAGCTTCTGGAGAATTGGGTGGCTTTCACCTTAGAGAAGAAACCAGAAGCAACTCGAACGGAGAAGGTCTTGTTGAGAAGACAAAACACCTCTCGGATGAAGGAGAACCACTTCCACCTTCTGAGGAACCTCTTCTGAGCTTCTGGAGAATTGGGTGGCTTTCACCTTAGAGAAGAAACCAGAAGCAAATCGAACGGAGAAGGCCTCACTGAGAAGACAAACCACCTCTCGGATGAAGAAGAACCACTTCCACCTTCTGAGGAACCTCTTCTGAGCTTCTGGAGAATTGGGTGGCTTTCACCTTAGAGAAGAAACCAGAAGCAACTCGAACGGAGAAGGTCTTGTTGAGAAGACAAAACACCTCTCGGATGAAGGAGAATCACTTCCATCTTCTGAGGAACGTCTTCTGACCTTCTGGAGAATTGGCCTTTCTAGGCTCATGTTCTCGTGGGGGAGAGAGAGAGTTGATGGGGGCTGCTTTGCCCCGGACCTCTTTCTACCTTTGATGTTTTCCTGGTTCTCCCCTCTTCCCAGTTTCAGGAAGTGTCCCGGTCTTTCTTTAGAAGGGTGGGCTTCTCCAGAGCATGTGGCCAGCTCCATTTCTAAATGGCTGAGGGGAGACTGGACGATGGGGCATCATTTGTCCTGGTCGAGATGATGCCACTTGCTAAGCCACCCCAAATAAACCGAAAGTGATTTAGCACACGTATGCAACACAAACTGTGCACTTGCATCTAGTGGTGAAGGCCCCAGGCTAGAAACCGGGAGACGGTGAGTTCTAGTCCTGCCTTAGGCATAAAACCTGGCTGGGTGACTTTGGGCCGATCCCCAGGAGACGGTGAGTTCTAGTCCTGCCTTAGGCATGAAAGCCGGGTAGGTGACTCTGGGCCCATCACCAGGAGACCGTGAGTTCTAGTCCCGCCATAGGCATGAAAGCCAGCTGGGTGACTTTGGGCCAATCACCAGGAGTCGGTGAGTTCTAGTCCCACTTTAAGCATGAGAGCTGGCTGGGTGACTTTGGGCCCATCCCCAGGAGACGGTGAGTTTCTCTGGTTTCATGGAATAGTGAGACGTCCAGGAGGCTGCAGGGACCTCTGGACCTTCAAGGAATCTTCGGTCCACTCTGTCACCCAAGCAGTGCAGCCACAGCCCGCCTCGGTTGCCCCAAGGTCCTCAATTTCTCTTCTCCTTCGAAAGGACACTTGAAACCAACCGTGGTCAGGCAAGGAGAAGCAGGAGGAGAAAACGAGAAGTGAGATGTTCCTCAAAGTTCCTGTCTCAGTTTTGGAAGGTCCCTTCTGGACTGGGGGGGGTGGGGTGTTGGAAGGGGTCCTTGGTCACACCTGGCCAGACAAGAGCCCTGCTTGGCTCCCCCACAGGACTGGGGAGGGCTAGTCCAGACCCCTCCTCTCCCCAATGGTGGCCATTCTCCATGGACAAGGCCAGGAATAGGAAACCTTGGCAACTTTAAGACTCGTGGACTTCAACTCCCAGAATTCCTGAGCCAGCCCTGCTGAGGGGAAGGGAGAGGTTTCCAAGCTGAGCCAGGCTGGCTCAGAAATTCTGGGAGTTGAAGTCCACCAGTCACAAAAGAGCCAAGGTTGCCTACCCCCGGCCTAGGGCCTAGGCCGCTTTATGACTCGTGGACTTCCCAGAATTCCTGAGCCAGCCTGGCTCAGCTTGTAAACCTCTCCCTTCCCCTCAGCATGGCTGGTTCAGGAATTCTGGGAGTTGAAGTCCACAAGTCATAAAGCGGCCTAGGCCTAGGCCAGGGGTGGGCAAGCTTGGCTCTTTTATGACTGGTGGACTTCAACTCCCAGAATTCCTGAGCCAGCATGGGGGAGCTATGGCCCCTTCATGACTGAAGGACTTCGACTCCCAGAATTCCTGAGCCAGCCTGGCTCAGCTTGGAAACCTCTCCCTTTCCCCTCAGCATGGCTGGTTCAGGAATTCTGGGAGTTGAAGTCCATGAGTCATGAAGAGGGCCATAGTTTCCACCATGCTGACTCAGGAATTCTGGGAGTTGAAGTCCACGAGTCATAAAGCGGCCTAGGCCTAGGCCAGGGGTGGGCAAGCTTGGCTCTTTTATGACTGGTGGACTTCAACTCCCAGAATTCCTGAGCCAGCATGGGGGAGCTATGGCCCCTTCATGACTGAAGGACTTCGACTCCCAGAATTCCTGAGCCAGCCTGGCTCAGCTTGGAAACCTCTCCCTTTCCCCTCAGCATGGCTGGCTCAGGAATTCTGGGAATTGAAGTCCACCAGTCATAAAAGAGCCACGGTGGCCTACCTCTGGCCTAGGCCTTGGGGGCTTCCCCCACTCGCATCCCCCACTCTTTCCGAGGTTTTTGGCTGGCCCATGGCCTGCTTCTCTGCTCTTCTGGCCTGACTGGAAAGAGAATTCTTCCCAGAATTCCTGGCTGGAACGCAGTAGGGAATTCTGGGATTTCTCTTCCCAAATCCATCAAGGGGGTGGTTTGGGAAAACAGGCATCAAACAATTGTTAAGTGCTGTTTGCTCATGTCCATTTTCCTCCTTTTCCTTCGTTCCATCACTTTCTTTCCGTCTTTCTCCTTCTTTCCATCTCTCCCTCCCTTTCTACTTCCTTCTCTTCTTCTTTCCCTCTCTCCCTCCTTCAATCTTCTCTTCTTCTTCTCCTTCCTTTCCTTCCCCTTCATCATTTCTCCCGTTCTCCTTTCTTCCTTCTTTCCTTTTTCGTCCCTCCCTTTCGCCTTCCTTTTTTCCTCCTCTCCTTCCTTCCTCTTCCCATCCCTTTCTCATTTCATTTTTCCTACTCTCCTAGTTGCTTCCCCTTCTTTCTTCCTCCCTCCTTCTCCTTCCTCCCTCCCTTCCTTTCTCCTTCCCCCCTCCTTTTCTTTCTTTCTCCTCTCCTCTCCTTCCTCCCTCCCTCCATCTTTCTCCTCTCTTCATCCTCCTTCCTCCCTTTCCCCTTCCTTCCTTTCTCTTCCCCCTTTGTTCCTTCTTTCTTCCTTTCTCCTCTCCTCTCCTCTCCTCCCTCCCTCCATCTCTCCTCTCTTCATCCTTCCTCCCTTTCTCCTTCCCCCTCCTTCTTTGCCCCTCCTTCTTTCTTTCTTTCTCCTCTCCTCCCTCCCTTCCTCCTCTCCTTCCTTCCTCCTCCCATACTTTTCATTTCATTCTTCCTACTCTTGTCCTAGTTCCTTCCTCTTTTCTTCCTCCTTCTCCTTCCCCCCTCCTTTTCTTCCTTTCTCCTCTCCTTCCTCCCTCCTTCTCCTCTCTCTCATCCTCCTTCCTCCCTTTCCCCTTCCTTCCTTTCTCTTCCCCCTCCTTTGCTCCTTTCTTCCTTTCTCCTCTCCTTCCTCCTTCCATCTTTCTCTCTTCATCCTACCTTCCTTTCTCCTTCCTCCTCCTTCTTTGCCCCTCCTTCTTTCTTCCTTTCTCCTCTCCTCTCTCCCTCCCTTTCTCCTTTCTTCCTTCGTCCCTCCCTTTCTCCTTCCTTTCTTCCTCCTCTCCTTCCTTCCTCCTCCCATACTTTTCATTTCATTCCTACTCTCCTCCTAGTTCCTTCCTTTCTTCCTCCCTCCTTCTTCCTTCCTTCCTCCCTCCCTTCCTTTCTTTCTTTCTTCCTTCCTTTCTTCTTCCTTCCTTCCTTCTTTCATTTTTTTTTATTATATGTTTTATTCTCCCAGCTCCTTGAGGGAGACAGATAAGTTCTTGGAGATGGTGTCATCTTTATAAATAACCACTGCATTTCCCCATCGTTCAAAAGGGCTACGGTTTCCTGGAAAGGGGGCAGCTGGGAAGAGAAAATTCAGCTATTTTGCTGTTCGTCCTCACCAGCCTCTTCTCGGCAACCGACACCCCCAGCGCACAACATCCACCAAACCGAGAAGGCAACTTCTGCTGACTTGCTCCAATCCTTCACCTCGCTGCAAAGTTTTCATAAAGGGGGGGGGGAGAAACCACTCACTAACAGGAAGCTTGAAAAAGAGGAAAAAAACAGCCTTTCCTGCTTGTTCTCCGTCTTGAGGTTCTTCTTTTTCCGCAACGTGATTAAATCTCAAAAAGGCAGAGGGTGTCTTTGCGAGTCAGCGCCTTCTCCCGCCCAGCACGTTTAGAAGACAACAGAGCTGGAAGGGACCTGGGAGGTCATCTAGTCCAGGGCTTTTCAACCAGCGGTACGGGTACCACCTGTGGTCCATTGGCCCCTGGCAGGTGGTACGCGACCATCCTAGAAAAGGGGTAGCGGGGGAGGGGAATGGGCTGAACCGGTGGCAGCACCACACAAGCCTGAGCGAGAGACGGCTGGAGCTGCAGGGCTGTCAGGGCTCAGCGGAAGCATCAGGATCAGTGCCGCTTTCCAGCTGATCGGCGCTTCTTCGGGGCTGTCAAGGCTCAGCGGAAGCCCCAGGATCAGCGCCAGGCTCCAGCTGGACCTCAGCGCTGATCCTGGGGCTTCTGCTGAGCCCAGAAGAAGCGACGATCAGCTGGAATGTTGCAGCCTCTCCAGGGTCTTGTGATTTACATTCAGATGCTTGGCCACTGATTCATATTTACGACGGTCACAGCGTCCCAGGGTCATGTGAAGGGACCAAAACCTGCTGCAACCACCCAGCCGACGGGGGGGGGGGGAATAAAAACCAAACACCCCCCACCCCACCCCTGCTACCAATCCCCAACAGAAATGCTCACAACAATGGAAACCTCGGACAGGAGGAAGAGCGCCACCTGGCGGGCAGGTAGGTGTCTTTCTCAGCTGTGGCTTGGGGGGCCCTTTTTTCAGTGCCTTTGTAACTTCGAACAGTCACTGAGCGAACTGTTGTAAGTCGAGGACTACCTGTACTTTATCGCTTCCCCCCCCCCTGACTTTGTTTGTTGGAAGGTCGCAAAAGAGGATCACGTGAACTTGGGACACTGCAACCGTCGTAAGTAGAAGCCAGTTGCCAAGCATCTTGGATTTTGGTCACGTGACCCTAAGGATGCTGCAACGGTCGTAAGTGGGAGGTCACAAGTCCCTTTTTTCTGTTGTAACTTCAGTCACTAAATGAATGGTTATAAGCCAAGGACTACCAGTACTTGGTGGGCAGAAAACCAAGGTTGAACCTCCATGAGAAGGACAATTTTGGGGAGGGACCATGATCACGTGATCCTGGGGAGGCTACAACCGTCCTTAAGTGTGAAAAACCTTTTCCAGAGTCCTAACTTTGAACGGTCGCTAAAGGAAGGGTTGTAAGTCAAGTCAAGCTCTTCTCCAAAGCGCCTGAAGGCAGGACAAGAAGCAACGGGTGGAAACTAATCAAGGAGAGAAGCAACCTAGAACTAAGGAGAAACTTCCTGACAGTTAGAACAATTAACCAGTGGAACTGCTTGCCACCAGAAGTTGTGGGTGCTCCATTACTGGAAGTTTTTAAGAAGAGACTGGACGGCCATTTGTCTGAAACGGTATAGGGATTTTTGCCTGAGCAGGGGATTGGACTAGATGACCTCCAAGGTCCCTTCCAACTTTATTATTATTATTATTATTATTATTATTATTATTATTATTATTATTATTGATCATCGCACAGTCAGCCAGATGTTCAGACTGGATTTGGCATTTTGTCTACCTATCGAGTCCTTACCCAGGACCTGGGATAGGCAGATGTGGATGTTTGATGGCATTACAGATATCGTCACAGGATGGAAGCAGTTCCTAGTAAGGCCGCCTTTTGCAATTGACTAATAGCGAATTTGTCAATGCCAATGGTGTTCAAGTGGTGCTCCAGTTGTTTTGGGATTGCACCCAAGGCGCCTATTACTATTGGTTCTACCATTGCTTGCCTTTGCCACAGTCTTTGTAGGTCTTTGTATTTTGTTATCTTCTCCAGTTCTTTCTCGTCTATTCTGCTGTCTCCAGGCACGTCCATGTCCACTCTCCAGATTTTAGGTGCTTGTTGTTGTTGTTATTGTTATTATTGTTGTTGTTGTTGTTATATTATTATTATTATTATTGTTATTATTATTATTATTACCTATATATATTTACTACCTATACATATTAACAGCTACCGCCAGCATTGCCAGCTCAATTAAACCTCGTGGGAAAAGGACAGAAATTCAAAAGCTAAACTTTAGACACGCTTGGGATAAACTCGTGTTCTCTCGTCCCGCAAAAAAATATTTTCTTAAAAAAAAAATAGATGCCTCGCTAAATAAAAAGAATTAAAAAATAAATAAATTTAAAACAAAAAAAAACTAAACAAAAGCAAACAGAGCAAAACAAAAACCCCACCCTCAGTGGGCAAACTCCATAGACTGGGGGGGGGAGGTCTTTTTTCTGCTTTTTCGGCTTTTCTCCACTTTGTCTGTCTCAAGAGCAGAAACGGTCAGAAAGAGGGACGGTGCTAAAACATCTGCAGCAGCTGTCGGGAGAGGTGGGGTTGGATTTATGGCTGTTTCTCTCCCCCCCTCTTCCCCCCCCTCCCACCAGTTAGCTTTCCGAAAAACACACATGGAGGGAGCAGGGAGCGAATCACGCTGCCCTGCATCATGGGTCAGGAAGAGGCTGGCTTGACCTGCTTTTTGCATCCCAACTAGACCATATAGAGGCATGGTGGAGCCCGGCCAGATCCTAAAGAGAGGGAAGGAAGGGAGGAAGGAAGGAATGTCTCCGGGAGAAGAATAGCAGCAGCAAAAGAAACACTTCCAAGGCTTGGTATAAAATCCCAGCCAAAGTCTTTCTCCCATCTTTTTACTCTTTCTTTCTCTTTCTTTCTTTCTTTCTTTCTCTCTCTCTTTCTTTTTCTCTTTTTTCCCTCTCCTTCCTTCCTTTTTTCTTTTTCTTTCTTTCTTTCTCTTTCTTCTTCCTTTCTTTTTCTCTTTCTTTCTCTCTTTTTCTCTTTCTTTCTTTCTTTCTTTCTTCCCTCTCCTTCCTTCCTTCCTTTTTTTTCTTTCTTTCTCTCTCTCTTTCTTCTTTCTTTCTTTTTCTCTTTCTTTCTTTCCTTTTTCCCTCTCCTTCCTTCCTTCCTTTTTTCTTTCTTTCTCTCTCTCTTTCTTCTTTCTTTCTTTTTCCCTCTCCTTCCTTCCTTTTTTCTCTTTCTTTCTTTCTTTCTTTCTCTCTTTCTTCTTTCTTTCTTTTTCTCTTTTGCATCTCTCCCTCTTTCTTTTTCTCTTTCTTTCTTTCTCTCTCTCTTTTTCTTTCTTTCTTCCCTCTCCTTCCTTCCTTCCTTTTTTCTTTCTTTCTTTCTCTCTCTTCTTTCTTTCTTTTTCTCTTTCTTTCTTTCTTTTTTCCCTCTCCTTCCTTTTTTCTTTTTCTTCTTCTTTCTTTCTTTCTTTCTTTTTTCCTTCCTTCCTTCTTTCCTTCCTCTTTTTCTTTCTCTCTCTCTCTGTCTGTCTTTCTTTTTCTTTCTTCTTCCTTCCTTCCTTTTTTTTCTTTTTCTTGCTTGCTTGTGGATTTTGGGGTGCTTCGCATGGGCAAAGGCCAGTGTTGGGCAGCAAAGCTTCTCTCTTTTGTCTGCCACTGGAGACTTTTTTCCACCCATCAATGGGGCCTTGGCAAAAAGGCAAAGCACCCCCCCCCAAAACAATTCTGCATTTCCTCTGTGGGAATTTGGGGGTGCTTGGATTTTTTTTGCACCGGAGGAAAAAGTCTCCAGTGGCAGACCAACTTTTAGGAGAAGTTTTGCTGCTCAAGAGTGGCCTTTGACAAATAGGAAGTGTCTCAAAATTCCCAGAGGAAATGCAGAATTTTGGGGAGGGAGGGAGCTGGGACAGCCCCTGTCCCCAAAGCCTGGATAAGCCCCCTCCCCAAACTGTCTCTAAGGTCATTGCACTGCCTTTAAAATGAAATCTGTGTTTTGCCGTTGGGGGAGACAGCGAGTGCAAGCAAGAGACCCAGAAGCCAGATTTGGCCTGGGGGGGGGACGAGTCTAAAGGGTGACAGCTTCGGTCGGGGGGGGGCACCCCACATTTCAAACTCTGTGCTGCTGGGGAGGGGGGATCCTGGGGAGGGGGACAGAAGAAGGAGGGGTCCCCCTTCCAGGTTCTAGAGATGTTCCTCAAAGTTTCAGCTCAGTTTGGGAAGGGCTGGAAGGAGGGGGGGGATGTTGGAAGGGGTCCTTGGTCACACCCGGCCGGGCAGGACCCCTGCTCGACTCCCCAACGGGGCTTGGGGGGGGCAGTCCAGTCCCCCCCTCCCCCCAAAATAACTGACCCCTCTTCCAGGGCTGCTTGGAGTTGCTGAGGGTCATGGCCTCCAGCTTTTGGGGGGGGGGGTTGAGTCAAAGGGCAAAGCTATGAACGCCCCCTTCCCTGGATGGGAGCCTCCCCCGGTAGCGGCTGTGCACGATGGGCTCGGGCATCCAGCGCTTCCAGAGGGGCTGTGAGCGATTCCTTCTTTCGACGCAGAAAGGGAAAGTCCCGCTTTCTCCCCCGGCCGGAGCGGGGCAGCCCCTCCCCAACGGGACCCCCGCCCCAAGGGAAGCGCCCACCGAAGCCCCCCCGCTTACCTGCAGCCTCGGCGGCGCCCAGCAGCCCCAGCAGCCCCAGCAGCAGCGCCAGCAGCGGGCGGCGTCCGGCGTGCGGACCCCGGGGCGCCCGGCCAGCCGCCCCCTCCATGCCGCGGGGCTCCACGGCGGAGCCGCTCCTGCCCGGCCGTCTTGCAGCCGCCGCCGCCGCCGCTGCCCCGTCGTAACCAGAACCACATGGCTGCCCCGCCCCTCGCCCCGCCCCCTGAGCCCCCGCCCCTCCCACCCAGCCGGCCCGCGAGGCTCCAGCCCCGCGATGGGGGGGGGTTGGTGGGAGGGGGCAGCTGCTGCGGGCGGGCCGCGGGGCGCCGGGGCCGGAGGAGAGGGGAGGCGCCTCCGGGAGCAGCGCTGCTTCTCCCCGGCCTGGCGGGCTTGGCGGCCGGAGCCGCCCCATGACCCGGGATGGCCGGGCTCCGGAGGGACGGAGGGAGGGAGAGGGAGTGGATGGGCCGAGCGAGTAAGTAGAGGGATGGATGAAAGAGAGAGAGAGAGAGAGAGATTAGATAAGATATAGATAGATAGATAGATAGATAGATAGATAGATAGATAGATAGATAGATAGATAGATAGATAGATAGATAGATAGATAGATAGATAGATAGATAGATAGATAGATATAGATGATATAGGAGATAGATAGATAGATAGATAGATAGATAGATAGATAGATAGATAGATAGATAGATAGATAGATAAGATATAGATGATATAGGAGATAGATAGATAGATAGATAGATAGATAGATAGATAGATAGATAGATAGATAGATAGATATAGATGATATAGGAGATAGATAGATAGATAGATAGATAGATAGATAGATAGATAGATAGATAGATAGATATAGATGATATAGGAGATAGATAGATAGATAGATAGATAGATAGATAGATAGATAGATAGATAGATAGATAGATAGATAGATAGATAGGTAGATAGATAGATAGATAGATAGATAGATAGATAGATAGATATTAGATAAGATATAGATGATATAGGATATAGATAGATAGAGATAGATAGATGGAGATAGATAGATAGATGGAGAGAGAGAGATATTAGATAAAATATAGATGATATAGGATATAGATAGATAGATAGATAGATAGATAGATAGATAGATAGATAGATAGATAGATAGATAGATAGATAGATAGAGATAGATAGATGGAGATAGATAGATAGATGGAGAGAGAGAGAGAGAGATTAGATAAGATATAGATGATATAGGATATAGATAGATAGATAGATAGATATAGATGATATAGGAGATAGATAGATAGATAGATAGATAGATAGATAGATAGATAGATAGATAGATAAGATATAGATGATATAGGAGATAGATAGATAGATAGATAGATAGATAGATAGATAGATAGATAGATAGATAGATAGATAGATGGAGAGAGATATTAGATAAGATATAGATGATATAGGAGATAGATAGATAGATAGATAGATAGATAGATAGATAGATAGATAGATAGATAGATAGATAGATAGATAGATAGATAGATAGATAGATAAGATATAGATGATATAGGATATAGATAGAGATAGATAGATGGAGATAGATAGATGGAGAGAGAGAGATATTAGATAAAATATAGATGATATAGGATATAGATAGATAGATAGATAGATAGATAGATAGATAGATAGATAGATAGAGATAGATAGATGGAGATAGATAGATAGATGGAGAGAGAGAGAGAGAGATTAGATAAGATATAGATGATATAGGATATAGATAGATAGATAGATAGATAGATAGATAGATAGATAGATAGATAGATAGATAGATAGATAGATAGATAGATAGATGATAGAGGGAGGGAGGGGGGCAGAGAGAGAGATTTAGACAAACAGATGGACAGACAGATGGATAGACAGATAAACAGACAGACGGACGGATGGATAGACAGATAAACAGATGGGCGGACGGACGGATGGACAGACGGATGGATGGATGGATAGACAGATGGACGGATGGACGGATGGAGAGAGAGAGATTGTAGACAAACAGATGGATGGACAGACGGATGGATGAATAGACAACAGACGGACAGGCGGATGGATAGACAGATAAACATGAACAGATGGACGGATGGATAGACAGACAGATGGACGGATGGATGGACAGAAGGATGGATGGATGGACAGATAAATAAATGGACACAGAGATAGATAGATAGATAGATATAGATAGAGAGATTGTAGATAGGTAGATAGATAGATAGATAGAGATAGAAAGATAGATATAGATAGATAATGGAGAGATAAATAGAGAGATTTGTTGATATGGAGAAAGGATATGATAAAGTGAATGCGAGTGGTCCTCAGCTTATGACCACAACTGAGCCCACAATTTATGTCGCTAAGTGAGATGTTTAAAGGAGTTTTACCCGGATGATTCAATTTCAATTTCCTGACAGTGAGAACAATTAACCAGTGGAACCACCTGCCTCCAGAAATTGTGAATGCTCCAACACTGGAAGTTTTTAAGAAGAGATTAGACAACTGTCTGAAATGAGTATAGGGTTTCCTGCCTGAGCGGGGGGGTTGGACTAGATGACCTCCAAGATCCGTTCCAACCCAATTATTCTATGTTTTTGAATAAGTCTTCACCCTGTGTTCTTCAAATCTTCTGAAGGCAAGACAAGAAGTAATGGATGGAAACTCATCAAGGAGAGAAGCAACCTGGAACTAAAGGGGAATTTCCTGACAGTGAGAACAATCAATCAGTGGAACAGCTTGCCACCAGAAGTTGTGAATGCTCCATCACTGGAGGCTTTTAAGAAGAGACTCGACAGTCGCATGTCCGGAACGGTTTAGGCTCTCCTGTTTGAACGGGGTTAGACTAGAAGATCTCCAAGGTCCCTTCCAGCTCTTTATTATTCTGTATTAGGACTAGGGGTGACTCAATAGCAGTCTTTCAATATTTGAGGGGCAATCACAAAAAAGAGGGGGTCAAGCTATCCTCCAAAGCACCTGAGGGCAGGACGAGAAGCAACGGAAGGGAAGTAATCAAGGAGAGAAGCAACCCTGGAACTAAGGAGGAATTTCCTGACAGTGAGAACAATCAACCCGTGGAACTCCTTGCCACCAGAAGTTGTGGGTGCTCCAGCATTGGGAGGCTTTTAAGGAGAGACGGGACTGCCCTTTGTTTGAAAGGGTCTCCTGCCTGAGCAGGGGGTTGGACTAGAAGACCTCCAAGTCCCTCCCAGATCTGTTGTTCTGTGACCCGTTGCCCTCTCCACCCATAACATGGGGGTCCTCCCTTGCCAGAAGCAGTTTGGGGTGGGGCAGGGTGAGACCAGGCCTGGAAGCGCTTCTAAGCCCTTTTCAGATGCCCCCCCCTCGTCTCCCACCCTCTTCCTGATCAGGGTGGAGGATTCAAAGCCACTGGGTGTGTGTGTGTGTGTTTTTTTTCTCCCCTCTGGCTGCCAAAATGCACAAAGTCCAAAGCCAGCTTTGCTTCTCCTCTTTCTCCTCCTGTCCTCTGCTTCCAGCAACACCCCCGTTAATCCATCCTAGAAGTTTCCAAGGAGAAAACTTTCTCCTCCCCCTTGTATAGCTGGTGGGGAAGGGGCGGGGGGGGGCTGCTTAATGGTCCCGCTGAGCTGTGCAGAGAAGCGTTCCTTGCTGCAAAGAGGCTGCTAACCACTTCCTGGGAGTACCTGGGGTGCCTAGGCTGAGAGGAACCTGTGAGTTACGAATTGTTTTCTGCTATGAGTTTAAGGTGAGCCTCTCACCCTCCTGCTTTGTCTTTAGGCAACTCTTAGACGTCGGGACGGCTCGGACGGAATCCGATCTCCTTTCCAAAACTGGAAGCTCGTTTATTTATTTATTTATTTATTTGTTTACTTAGCTGTATCCTGCTTATACTAATTTTTTTTTTTCAAATTACTCAAGGTGGCAAATCTATACAACGCACCTTCCTCCTCCGGCTTGAGAATGACTGGCTAACCAGGGTAACCGAGCTGGTTTTCGGGCCTAAGGTGGAACTAGAACTCACCGTCTCCCAGTGATTGGCCCAAAGTCACCCACTGGCCTTTCGTGCCTAAGGCGGGACTAGAACTCACCGTCTCCCGGTGATTGGCTCAAAATCACCCAGCTGGCTTTCATGTCTAAGGCGGGACTAGAACTCACCGTCTCCCGGTGATTGGCCAAAACTCACCCAGCTGGCTTTCGTGCCTAAAGCGGGACTAGAACTCACCGTCTCCCGGTGATTGGTTCAAAGTCACCCACTGGCCTTTCATGCATAAGGCGGGACTAGAACTCACCATCTCCCGGTGATTGGCCCAAAGTCACCCAGTTGGCTTTCATGCCTAAGGCCGGACTAGAACTCACCGTCTCCCAGTGATTGGTTCAAAGTCACCCACTGGCCTTTCATGCCTAAGGCGGGACTAGAACTCACCGTCTCCCAGTGATTGGTTCAATGTCACCCAGCTGGCTTTCATGCCTAAAGCGGGACTAGAACTCACCCCTTTTCCTCCCAGTTTTCCTCTTCCTTAAAAATGACCTTTCCCCCCCCACCCTGAATGCCATTAAAGTCTCTGGACCCCACCTTATCTTAGAGTAGGGGGTCTTCAAATTTTAAGAGGAGTGGACTTCAACTCCCAGAATTCCTCAGCCAGCGTGCCTGGCTGAGGAATTCTGGGAGTTGAAGTCCACGAGTCCTAAAAGGGCCAAGTTTGAAGACCCCCTGCCTTAGAGCATAGAATTGGAGAGCTATGGATTGTATCAAGTTATTCTTCTGTCCCAAACCTTTTGGACCCTTCCCAACAAATGTCCCTTAATTCATGCGCTGGGCAAAGGGTGGGATCCTTGACCAGCATAACTGAGGCATGACTCAGCCCCTGTGGCTGGGTGTCAGAGGATGATGGGGCTAGTCTCTGTTATCATCCGTTTCCTCTTTGGCCAAATTCATGCAAGCCACCTCACAGCTCCATTTCAGCAATAAAACCTGTTCTCAGCCTTCCTGTGGCTTGGCTCGGAGCACCGTGGGATCAGCAAGATACCCCGATTCCACATGTATGTTTTGCAAAAAATGAAGGAACTACCAAGAGAGCACTTCCTTCTAGCACTGATGATGTGCCACACTTGGAATCCTGCATCCAGTTTTGGTCACCATGATGTCAAAAAGATGTTGAGACTCTAGAAGGAGTACAGAGAAGAGCAACGAAGATGATTAGGGGACTGGAGGCTAAAACATATGAAGAACGGTTGTTGGAATTGGGGATGTCTAGTTTAATGAAGAGAAGGACGAGGGGGGACATGATAGCAGTCTTCCAGTATCTCAGGGGCTGCCATAAAGAAGAGGGAATCAAGCTATTTTCCAAAGCACCTGAAGGCAGGACAAGAAGCAACGAACTAATCAAGGAGAGAAGCAATCTAGAACTAAGGAGAAACTTCCTGACAGTGAGAACAATTAACCAGTGGAACAACCTGCCTCCAGAAGCAGTAAATGCTCCAACACTGGAAGTTTTTAAGAAGGGACTGGACAGCCATTTGTCCGAAATGGTGTAGGGTTTCCTGCCTGAGCAGGGGGTTGGACTAGATGACCTCTAAGGTCCCTTCCAACTTTACTACTATTACATGTTACATCAGTGGTTCTCAACCTGTGGGTCGGGACCCCATTTGGGGTCAAACGACCATTTCATGGGGGTCACCAAACCATGCTGTCCGCCATTTTTTTCCCTTTTCCCTAGCTGTCCTACTCCCTCTTATTGGTGGCCACACCCACTTGGGGGTCACCACAACATGGGGAACTGTATTATGGGGTCACGGCATTAGAAAGGTTGAGAACCACTGTGTTACATAGTTGGGTCATGAAACATCCGCAAGAAAACCACCCAGCTCTGGGAGCACCAAAGACTCCACAGTTATCCCCCTCCTCCTCCCTTCTAGCACTGACGATGTCCCCTAGTTGGGTCATGAAACATCCACAAGAAAACACCCAGCTCAGAGACCACCGAGGACCCCACAGTCGTCTTTCTCCTCCTCCTCCTCCTCCTCCTCCTCCTCCTCCTCCTCCATGCAACCCACTCTTTTCTAGAACTGATGATGTTACCTAGTTGGGCCATGAAATGTCCACAAGAAAACCACCCAGCTCGGAGAGCACCAAAGACTCCACAGTTATTGCCCTCCTCCTCCTCCTTCTCCTCCTCCCTTCTAGCACTGACAATGTTCCCTAGTTGGATCCTGAAACGTCCGCAAGAAAACCCCCCAGCTCAGAGTGCACCGAGGACCCCACAAACACATATTGGGAAGGAACCAGCTTTGCAGAACAAGATCTCACCATGCTAGATGGAAAAACCCAAAGACGGGGGGGGGGGACCTGTTAGACTAAGCATGGCTTTTGCAAATGATGGTTACACACCATAAGCCATCAATCCTGGAGGCTGGCCTCGCCCTGCACACTAGCAATTCTCCCCCCCCCGCGCACCTGTGCCTGTAGTGAATCACCGCTTTGCTTCCAAACAGGATGTGGTGATACGAAAAGTACCCTGGTTTTTCCTTCCTCTGACTTTGACTTCTGGGCAACCAACGCATGCAAAGCAGAGCTCCAGATGTGGAGGGGGGGTAGCTTTGCCCCCCCCCCAGAGACACCGACCCAGGGGAGACATCAGTGGGGGGGGCCACAAGCAGATCCCAACCGAGAAGGAATTGAACCCATCATGTTCCCTGCCAGACTTGGGAGGGGCCTTGGAGGTCATCTAGTCCAACCCTCTGCTCCATCAGAAAACCCTACCCCGTTTCAGGCCAACGCTTGTCCAGGCTCTTTTGAAAAGCCTCCAGGGATGGAGCACCCACAACTTCTGGTGGCAGGTTGTTCCACTGGTTCATTGTTTTCCCATTCAGGAAATTTCTCCTTAGTTCCAGGTTGCTCCTCTCCTTGATTCGCTCCCATCCATGGCTTCTTGTCCAGCTTTGGGGTGCCTTGGGGAAAAGGTGGACCCCCCATGATCGCCTTTATTGACCCCCTCTTGTGACAGCCCCTGAGATATTGGAAGACAATCACTTTCCCCTGGTTCTTCTCGTCGTTAGACTAGACCAGGGGTCTCCAAATCGGGCCACTGTTAAGTCTTGTGGATTTCAACTCCCAGAATTCCCCTGCCAGCCCAAACAAGGCTTGCTAGAACAGCGGTTCTCAACCTGTGGGTCGGGACCCCATTTGGGGTCGAACGACCATTTCACGGGGGTCGCCAAACAACGCAGTCTGCCATTTTTTCCCCTCTTTTCCTTAGCTGTGCTACTCCCTTTTATTCTATTGGCTTTTGAAAGCCAATAGAAGAGACTCTGTTGAACAGAGTCTAATTCTATTGGCTTTCAAAAGCCAATAGGAATTGTCCAGGCTGTCTCTGCCCTGCTGAGCCCGCCAAAAGCCCCATTCTGCAAACGGTGCTGCACCAGTTGAGTAGTCCTCGACTTACGACCGGTTGAGTAGTCCTCGACTTACGACCGGTTGGGGGGTCGCGGCATTAAAAAGGTTGAGAACCACTGTGCTAGAAGCTGCATTGTCGAGCAACCGAGTTTGAAAATGCCTTTTAAATTGATATATAAAAAAGCCCCAACTGTCAAATGATTCGGCATTTTGACGGACAGCCTGAAGAACGTACTCATAACAATCGGACCATTTTTAGTATTCTGTAAAGCTCCCAGTCATCTTTTTTTTTTTTTCCAGACCGCACTTCCCTGAACTTCACAGCTAAAACCGTCACGCCACAGTGGGTGAAAAGCTCACGAAATGAGGAAGAAGTTCACACTTTAATTTTCCGGTTTCCGAAATGAAACTCCAGTTATGACCACAATTTCTGCTGCTAAGCCAGACAGGTTGTTAAAGGAGATTTGCCCCATTTGCCTTGGTAAGGCCAAACTTGGAATCCAGCATCCAGTTTTGGTCACCACGATGTAAAAAAGATGCTGAGACTCTAGAAAGAGTCCAGAGAAGAGCAACAAAGAGGATCAGGGGACTGGAGGCTAAAGCATATAAGGAACGGTTGCTGGAATTGGGGATGTCTAGTTTAATAAAGAGAAGGATGAGGGGGGACAGGATAGCAGCCTTCCAGTATCTCAGGGGCTGCCCCAAAGAAGAGGGAGTCAAGCTATTCTCCAAAACGCCTGAAGGCAGGACAAGAAGCAACGGATGGAAACTAATCAAGGAGAGAAGCAACCTAGAACTAAGGAGAAACTTCCTGACAGTGAGGACAATTAATCAGTGGAACAGCCTGCCTCTAGAAGCGGTGAATACCCCAACACTGGACGTTTTTAAGAAGAGACTGGACAGCCATTTGATAGATATCTATCGCTATCTATCTATCTATCTATCTATCTATCTATCTATCTATCTATCTATCTATCTATCTATTTATCTATCTCTAACTTTCATCTAAGTATTATCTCTATCACGTCTGTCTATATCTATCCATTATCTATCTATCTATCTATCTATCTATCTATCTATCTATCTATCTATCTATCTATCTATCTATCTATCTATCTATCTATATCTGTATCTTTCATCTGTATTATCTCTATCATCTGTCTATCTGTCGTCTATCTATCTATCTATCCATCCATCCATCCATCCATCCATCCATCGGTGGGTCCAGCCAACTCTGCACAACTCTGGCAGAATCGTAGCTAATTTTTTTTGTTGCCCAGGCCCAGAACTGACTTCCGGAAGCGGCATCTCACACAGAGAACCTGTTCCTCACATATCTGAATCCCACCACGGGTTGTAAGTCAAAAAAACTACCTGTATTTAACCCAGAGAGGCACGAATGCGTCAAGGGTTAAACTAGGGAATGTGGTTAATGAGCTCCTGATAACCTTTTAAAAAGTCCTGCTTTTATAGCTGCAAATTTTTAAAACTAGCGTAAAGAATTAAAGAATTCAGAGAGACCGCTTCAGAGCTGAACCTCTCGGAAAAGTTTTTTTTTTTTTTTTAAAGGCAGCTTTTTTGGGGTGAAAAGCACCTGGCAGGCAAGGGAGCACATGGGAATGCAACAGTCCAGCGTTCAGCTGTTCTCCTGTTTTGTTGTTTTTTTGCAAACACACTGATGAGCAAGAAAACTTTCCAACTTGACGTGGCTGAAAAAGCAAAGGAACGTCTCTTCTTGATTTTTTTCAGATTTTTTTTTTTAAAAAAAGGATATGAATCATCTCTCGCTGCAGGCATCTGACCGGTTAGCCCAGAGAGATTTCCCCTTTGAAGTTGCAGCGTTCACGGTTCTTCAAGGGCTTGGCTTTGATCTAACCAGGTTTACCGTCTGTCAAACCAGGATTCTGCTCTTTTTCCAACAAGCAAAAGGCAGCTTTTGACATGCCAGCCAGGGAGGATTCTGCGGGCGTTGGCGTAAAACAGAGGGTGGCAATGAAATGCAGGTGCTCGGTTCTTACGGCAGAAGGCACGTACATGTTCCAACAACGTGCAGTCCTCGACTTACGACAACAACCGAGCCCCAAGTTTCTGTCACTAAGTGAGACAACTTGTTAAGGGAATTTTGTCCCATGTTTACCAACTTTCGTGGAACGGCTGTTAAGGGACGCGCTGCAGGATAAGATGAAGGGAAGGCAAGCGGTCCTCAGCTTACGACCACAACTGAGCCCCAAATTGATGTCGCTAAGCGAGGCATGTTTCAAGTGAGTTTTACCCCATTTTACGACCTTTCTTGCCACAGTTGTTACGTGAATCGCCGCCTCTGTCCAATTAGTAACATGGTCGTTAAGGGAATCCGGCTTGTCTTTGCTTGTCGGAAGGCCGCAAAAAGGGGATCGCGTGATCTCCCGGGACACTGCGACCGTCGTAAGTAGGAGTCGTTGCCCAAGCATCTGAATTTTGATCACGGGAATGCGGGGATGCTGCCAACGGTCCTATGTGTGAAAGACCTCACAAGTCCCGTTTTTTCAGTGCTGTTGCAACTTCGGACGCTAAACAAATCACAACGCTTCATTTAGTGACTGCTCAAAATGACAACAGCTTGGAGAAAAGGGATTTACCACCATCGTTCACACTTACGACTGTCGTGGTCCCGTGATCAAAATTCAAATGTTTGGACAAACTGACACGTATTTACGACGGTCGCAGCGTCCCGGGGGATAGCGTGATTCCCCTTTTGTGACCTTCAGACCAACAAAATCAACGGGCAAGCTGGATTCACTTAGGCGAGAAAGGGCATAAAAAGGAGCAAAATTCACTTAACAAATGTCTCACTTAGCAATATAAATAGCGGTCGCAAGTCGAGGACTGCTTCCTACACTGACCCAGAGGCTCGTTCTTCTCTGGTTCAAATCCACACCCTTCTCGTGTTTTACTGACATGGCACTGCCCTGGCTAATTTGGGATTCTGTCTGGCTGGAGGGAGCTGAGCTGTTTCGGCAACGCCGGGTGTGCGCAAAGCGACACAGCTGTCTTTGGCCGCTGTTCAGGTTTCTAGGGGGGGAAACACCCTGTGTGACTCAAAGAACAGCCAGCTTGCAGAATTGCAACCAGACAGCAAAAAATAAAGAGCAGAGATGGCAGGGAGGGAGGGAGGGAGGAAAGGAAGGAAGGAAGGAAAGAAAGAGAAGGAAGGAAGGAAGGAAGGAAGGAAGGAAGGAAGGAAGGAAGGAAGGAAGGAGAAGAAAGGAAAGAGAAGGAAGGAAGAAAGGAGAAGGAAGGAACGAAAGAGAAGGAAGGAAGGAAGGAGAAGAAAGGAAAGAGAAGGAAGGAGAAAGGAAGGAAGGAAGGAGAAGGAAGGAAGGAAAGAACGAAGGAATGAAAGAGAAGGAAGGAAAGAAAGAGAAGGAAGGAGGGAAGGGAAGGAAGGAAGGAAGGAGAAGAAAGGAAAGAGAAGGAAGGAAGGAGAAAGGAAGGAAGGAGAAGGAAGGAAAGAAAAGGAAGGAAGGGAAGGAAGGAAGGAAGGAAAGAGAAGGAAGGAAGGAAGGAAAGAGAAGGAAGGAAGGAAAGAAAGAGAAGGAAGGAAGGAAGGAAGGAAGGAAGGAAGGAAGGAAGGAAGGAAGGAAGGAAGGAAAGGATGCAGAGCAACACACAGAAGTAGCAGCTGGGCTACTGGGGAAGGAAAACACTGTTGTGTACCCCGCACGTGTGGGTATGTATGGTGTTGGTCTGTGAGACTGTCTCACAACTGCCTATTCTAGCCTGGCCAGCTCTAAATCTCGTAAGGCAGTGTGTTTTTTTTTTTCAACCTTAGCATCTTTTAAGATGGGTGGACTTCCACTCCCAGAATTCCCCAGCCAGCCAAGCTATTGAAAGAGTCCAGGCATTGGCTGTCCATATGCAACTCTAGCCCCTTCCTCATTTTATATTCAACGGGAGGGTCTTCAATCCAGAAGTCCTGGATTGAAGGTTCCAATAACCTTTGGAGAACGCTGCTCCTGTATGAATTAACAGCTGATGAAAACACTCCGTGAAAGCTATCAGGAACAGGGATATGGTTAAGATATTTTAATTTTTTCTCCCATCCTCTCCCCCCTCCCCCGTCACGGAGAAATAAAAATACAGGGTAATTAATCATCCAATCATCGGTGATACAAAATGCCTGAAATACAAATATGTATATATATATATATATGGAAAGCAAGGGATGGGGAGAAAGGCTGAGAGTGCGCCCCCATAGAATGAGGGATGACAATTGGGGAGCAAGTAAAGATCAGAAGAAGGAGGAAGGTAGGAGACACGGAGGTGTGAAGAGGGAACAATTTAGAGATATGAATGACCAAAAAAGGGGAGGAAAGAACCTCCCTAATTCAAGGCAGTGGGAGCTAGAGGGGAATAATGACACACCCACAAGCAGTAAAAGCAAGAAAAGAGGAGTCATCAGTATGGAAGCCGTAATTAAAAAGCAGTTAAATCAATTAGGACCTACAACAAGATCTAGGAGCCGTGTGCAAATGACGGCTCACCTATAAAGGCGCTCTCCCACAGACCAGCATTAACCCTGACGATGTCAGAAGTATCTGACGAAACCTTGGTGATCGGTGATGGTATTGAACTTTTATAGTTTATTATATTCCTGGTGTTCACGCTTTATTGGTAATTGACTATGGATTCACCCAGGAATCATATTTTTATTTTCACTATTCTTATTAATATATAAATTTATAGATATGTATATATAAATAACAAAAGCTGCTTTCACACACAAAACCGCCAATTTAATGTGCTGTTGATAAGTTAGTGGTAACAAAGCCGTGATCCGCGAGAACGTAGGCAGAATATGAAAAAAAAAAAATTCCTCGTTTGTTGATTTTAAAAAAACAAAAAACACACATCTTCAATTACGATCGAAAACGCCAGGGTAGAGGTGGCTGGGGACTGGAAAAGGGGCACCCCTGAACCCCAATTAAGGCCAGGAAATCTAAGGGGAAAACTGCCTGAGTTGTCTATAGTATAGGCACAAGTTCATAATTTAAAAAAAAAAGTTTAAAAAAAGAGGTTAAAAAAACCCTACTTCGTGCAATAAGGTTTATTAAACAGGGACGCCGCTCGGGGTTTTTTTTTTCTTTTTTCCTTTCCCCGTCATTCCCAAGGGACTTTTCTTCCCAAGACACGATTGGTGATTTTCTGTTGGGAAAGAGAAGAACAGATTCGTAAAGGCAAGGAACACCCCTCCGTCGGAGTAAGCCTCTTCACTCCTTCTCGTCTCTTTGGCCCTTCCCTCAAGGATGGAGGTCCAGATTAATTGGGGGGGGGGAGAGAGGAAGAAGAGGAGATCCTTGAAAAAATGGCAAGTGATTTGGGGGGGGGGGAGTCAGGTAGAGGAAAACCCAACTAGCACTGAACTGGCTTTCCCTTGGGAAGGGTTACAAGGCCAGGGCTGTGTGTATGTGTATGTGTGTGAGAGAGAGAGGAGAAAAAGGAAAGAAGGAAGAAAGAAAGAAAGAAAGAAAGAAAGAAAGAAAGAAAGAAAGAAAGAAAGAGAGAGAGAAAAGACAGAGAGTGAAGAGAAAGAAGGAAAGAAGAGAGAAAAAGAAAGAAAAAGAAAGAAATGGAGGGAAAGAGAGAAAGAAAGAGAGAGAGAAGAGAGAGGGGGGAGAGAAAAGACAGAAAGAAAGAGTGAAGAGAAGGAAGGAAGGAAGAGAGAAAAAGAAAGAAAGAAAGAAAGAAAGAAAGAAAGAAGAGAGAAAAGATAGAAAGAGTGAAGAGAAAGAAGGAAAGAGAGAAAAAGAAAGAAATGGAGGGAAAGAGAAAGAGAGAGGAGAGGGGGGAGAGAAAAGACAGAAAGAGTGAAGAGAAGGAAGGGAGAAAAAGAAAGAAATGGAGAGAAAGAAAGAGAAAGGAAGGAAGGAAGGAAGAACGGACGGAAAGAAAGAGAGAAGAGAAAGAAAGGAGAAAGAAAGAAAAGGGAAAGAAGGAGGGAAAGAAAGAGTGAAGAGGAAGGGGAGAGAGAGAGAGAGAGAAGAGAAAGAGAGAGATTTAAAGTTTCGGCACGTGATTCTACGACAGGGGTCTTCCAACTTGGCCCTTTGATGACTTGTGGACTTCAACTCCCAGAATTCCTGTGTGCCTGGCTGAGGAATTCTGGGAGTTGAAGTCCACAAGCCATCAAAGAGCCAAGTTGGAAGACCCCTGCTCTATGAGGTTACAATGGCCGTCCATACGGGCCGGTTGCCGAGCCCCCAGGCTGGGCTCCAGTGGGTCTTCGTCAGCTTTCAGAACTGCGAAACCGGGCCGTAAGTATCCCTGGGAAGATTTGTCGTCGTAACTTCGAACCAGTTGCTAAGCCACTGGTCGTAAGTCGAGGCCCACCTGTATCCTTTGCGTAGGGTTGAGAGTTGCTTGGGGAAAAAAAAAACAAGTCTGGAGGTTCTTCAGACTGTGCCCCCTCTATCCCCCCCCCCCCCCAAAAAAACAAGCAGGGAGAAATCCCCATGGAGAAAACTTGCAGTGTCCCTCCTGCATCCGGTTTGCTGTGCTGCCCCCTAGTGGTTCAGGCACAACGGCAGCTTCCTTGTTTTTTTAAAAGCACGGCGATGCGCCTTCCTTGCGCCAAGATTAAACTCAGTTTTTCTCCCGGGAAGGTGACAGTTCTGTCCTGTTTTATGCCCGCCAAGGGCCACGAGCTCCAGTTTTAAGACGGTCCACGCTTCAAGACTGGGGAAGCCGACCAGCTCACGGCTGGCCCCCAAGCAGAAAATCTATAGGACACCCTATAGCAGTGTTTCCCAAACTTGACAATTTTAAGGCATGAGGACTTCAACTCCCAGAATTCCACAGCCAGCAACGCTGGCTGTGGAATTCTGGGAGTTGAAGTCCACATGCCTTAAAATTGTCAAGTTTGGGAAACACTGCCCTATAGTATACCAATCCAGAGAAATGGCTGTCCAATCTCTTCTTAAACACCTCCCACAACTTCTGGTGGCAAGTCGTTCCACTGGTTAATTGTTCTTACTGTCAGGAAGTTTCTCCTTAATTCCAAGTTGCTTCTCGCCTGGATTAGTTCCCATCTGTTGCTTCTTGTCCTGCCTTCAGGGGCTTTGGAGAAGAGTTCGACTCCCTCTTCTTTGGGGCAGCCCCTGAGATACTGGAAGGCTGCTATCCTGTCCCCCCTCGTCCTTCTCTTCCTTAAACTAGACATACCCAAATCCAGCAACCGTTCCTTGTAAGTTTTAGCCTCCAGTCCCCTGATCATCTTTGTTGCTCTTCTCTGCACTCTTTCTAGAGCAGTGGTTCTCCACCTGTGGGTCGGGACCCCATTTGGGGTCGAACGACCATTTCACGGGGGTCGCCAAACAACGCAGTCCGCCATTTTCCCCCCCTTTTCCTTAGCTGTGCTCCTCCCTTTTATTCTATTGGCTTTTGAAAGCCAATAGAAGAGACTCTCTTGAACAGAGTCTAATTCTATTGGCTTTCCAAAGCCAATAGGAATCGTCCAGGCTGTCTCTGCCCTGCTGAGCCTGCCAAAAGTCCCATTCTGCAAACGGTGCTGCACCCGTTGAGTCGTCCTCAACTTACGACCGGTTGAGTAGTCCTCGACTTACGACCGGTTGGGGGGGTCGCGGCATTAAAAAGGTTGAGAACCACTGTTCTAGAGTCTCAACATCTTTTTTACATCGTGGTGACCAAAACTGGATGCCGTATTCCAAGTGTGGCCTTACCAAGGCCTTGTAAAAGTGGTATTAACACTTCGCGTGATCTTGATTCCATCCCTCTCTTAATGCAGCCCAGGACTGCGTTGGCCTTTTTGGCAGCTGCAGCACACGGCTGGCTCCTACTTAGGTGATGGTCTATTAGGACTCCAAGACCTCTTCAAACCGTTAAGGGGCTGGTTGTAAGTGGAGGACAACCTGCAAAGGCTGGAGCCACGTAGCTGTACATCAGGTAACATGGCTACTTCTTGGTTGACTTTTCTGTCCAATCATCACCCAGACCTCCTTCTGCCCTATAGGGTCTGGACCCCTCTTTAACCTGAGCCATGGGGTGCAATGGTTAGAAGGCAATATTGCAGGCTGACTCTGCCCACTGCCAGCAGTTCGATCCTGGCTGGCTCAATCAAGGTCGACTCGACCTTCCGTCCTTCAGAGGTCAGTAAAATGAGGGCCTGGATCGTTGCGGGGGGGCAATAGGCTGACTCTGTAAACTGCTTAAAGGGGGCTGTAAAGCACTGTGAAGCGGTATATAAGTCTAAGGGCTATTGCTATTCTCTCCCGCTCTCCTTCCTTCACGCCTTTTCTACCGTTCCTTTCCTTCCCTCTACTCACGCCTTCCTTCCTTTCTTTTTCTCCGTTTTTTTCTTTATCTCCTGCTCCCTCTATCTCTTCTTTCCCTTCTCTTTTTCTCTCCCTCTTCTTTCCTCCCTCTCTCCTCTTCCTCCCTCCTCCTCGCTCCCCTTCTTTCTTTCCTTCCTTCCTTCCTTCTTTCTTTCTTTCTTTCTTTCTTTCTTTTTCTTTTTCTCTCCCTCCCTCCCTCCCTCCCTCCCTCCCTCTCTCTCTCTCTCCTTCCCTTCCCTTCCCTTGTAAGAGCCCTGGCGGCACAGTGGCTAGAATGCAGGATTGCAGGCTAACTCTGCCCACCGCCAGCAGTTCGATCCCAACCAGCTCAAGGTTGACTCAGCTTCCCATTCTTCCGAGGTCTGTAAAATGAGGACCCAGATTGTCAGGACTCTGTAAACTGCTCGGAGAGAGCTGTAGATCACTGTGAAGCGGTATATAAGTGCTGTTGCTATTTCCCCCATCCCCAAACTCCATTATCCCCTGCCTTGCATGCTCAGAATCCATTTCTGACTCTCTTTCCGAACCCCGCAGGCTTTTTGACTGGAGGGGGGGGGGAAAGAAAAGAAAGGGGCGCCCACCGTTTTGTAAAGCTGGGCCTTCAAGCGGTTGGTGGAATATTCCGATTTTCTCTTCTCTTCTTCCCGTCTTTTTCGCACCTCAGGCAGCTGTTCGTAGATGCTGGACGAGGGAAGAGAAAGCAAGAAGACAGTTTACAAGGGGGCGGTCCCACCTCGCATCCCGGCCAGCTTATATTTAGGGCGGGGAGGGGGAGACCCGCAAATACGAGTTGGCTTGTTTGTCTCAGAAGCATCACGATTCAAATAAGACGTACCGTATGACAGGGGTCTTCAAACTTGGCCCTCTTATGACTCGTGGACTTCAACTCCCAGAATTCCTCAGCCAGGCACGCTGAATTTGCCTGGCTGAGGAATTCTGGGAGTTGAAGTCCACAAGTCACCAAAGGGCCAAGTTTAAAGACCCCTGGTATAGACTTTAAGACAGTGGTTCTCAACCTGTGGGTCGGGACCCCATTTGGGGCCGAACGACCATTTCACGGGGGTCGCCAAACAACGCAGTCCGCCATTTTTTCCCCCTTTTCCTTAGCTGTGCTACTCCCTTTTATTCTATTGGCTTTTGAAAGCCAATAGAATAGACTGTCTTGAATAGAGTCTAATGCTATTGGCTTTCAAAAGCCAATAGGAATTGTCCAGGTTGTCTCTGCCCTGCTGAGCCCGCCAAAAGTCCCATTCTGCAAACGGTGCTGCACCAGTTGAGTAGTCCTCGACTTATGACCGGTTGAGTAGTCCTTGACTTACGACCGGTTGGGGGTCGTGGCATTAAAAAGGTTGAGAACCACTGAAATAAGGCATACCGTATGACAGGGTCTTCAAACTTGGCCCTCTTGTGACTCGTGGACTTTAACTCCCAGAATTCCTCAGCCAGGCACGCTGGCTGAGCAATTCTGGGAGTTGAAGTCCACTCCTCTTAAAGTCTATATCAGGGGTCTTCAAACTTGGCCCTTTAATGACTTTTTGGCTTCAACTAAAGGGCCAAGTTTGAAGGCCCCTGCCGTATGACTTAAACTTTAAAATATAAAATACAAGGTTAAAATACTATATGTGCAAATTAAAGAGATCTTGCCCAGAAACGAGCAACATTAATTGCCTTCTGTAACGCGGCCATGAGGTCCTCAAGTATGCACTAATCAAAACACAAAGGGTAGGTATATGTAGGTGTGGGTTGTCTGCGCGTCACCACAGTCGCAGAGAGAAGAACTTACAACAGTTTAGTAAGTGGCGGTTCAAAGTGACCAGTTTTTCACACTCACAACCACTGCAGCATCCCAAGGGTCACATGATTAAAACAGAGAGAGTTGGCAACTGACTCATATTTGTGACGGTTGCAGTGTCCCGGGGTCACGTGATCCCCTTTCGCGACCTTTTGAGAAGCCAAATCAACAGGGGGAAGCCAGATTCACTTAACAACCATGTTACTAACTGAACAACTGTGGCAAGAAAGGTCGTCAAATGGGGCAAAACTCAAGTAACAAATATTCTCATTTAGCGACAGAAATTTGGGGCTCAATTGTGGTCGCAACTTGAGCACTACCTGTGGTTTTATATTAATAAATATATTCTATATCTATATATACAACAAGCAAGATAGTAGGGCCCATCGCTACATCATGAGGTAAACTGTCAGGTAAAACGCAGAACAGCCTACAAAGCACACAGAATTTTAAAAAAAGGCGGGAAAAAAGGGAAACTCCCCTTTCTCACCCAGCAACCAATCACAATGTAGATTGCCTCAGGCAGGAGCCCGCATTCCCCAATCCATCAACCACAACTGTGTCTTCTGGCTCATTATACTGTACACTTCACTGTTCCAGCTATTAAATTAAATATCTTAACGGCTTTTCACTTAACAACAGATATTTGGGGCTCAATTGTGGTCACAACTTGAGCACTGCCTGTAGTTTTATATTAATAAATATATTTTACAACTATATATACAACAAGCAAGATAGTAGGGCCCATTGCTACATCATGAGGTAAATTGTCAGGTAAATCGCAGAACAGCCTACAGAACACACAGAATTTTTAAAAAGGCGGGAAAAAAGGGAAACGCCCCTTTCTCACCCAGCAACCAATCATAATGTAGATTGCCTCAGGCAGAAGGCCGCATTCCCCAATCCATCAACCACAACTGTGTCTTCTGGCTCATTATACTGTACACTTCATTGTTCCAGCTATTAAATTAAATATCTGAACGGTTTTTCACACTTATGACTGTCGCAGCGTCCCCGTGGTCACATGATCAAAATTCAGAAGCTTGGCAACCGACTCGTACTTATGACAGTCATGTGATCCCCTTTTGCAACCTTCTGACAATCAAAGTCAAGTGGGACGCCTGATTCACATAACAATCATGTAACTAGCTTAAATCAACCGTCGTGCTTCCCTTAACAACAAACGGGGCAAGAGAAGTCGTAAACGGGGGCAAAACTGACTTAACAAATCTCTCACTTAGCAACAGAAAATGCTGGGCTCAATTGTGGCCGTTAAGTCGAGGACTGCCTGTTGTATACAAAATGGTTCCCAGGCTCAATTTGGGGCAGAATCTGGCCAACAGTCACCCCAGCTAAATTAGGACCCGCGAGGAAGTCAAAAGCAGAGCAATATAACGATTAATAATAATAATAATAAAGTTGGAAGGGACCTTGGAGGTCATCTAGTCCAACCCCCTGCTCTGGCAGGAAACCCTATACCATTTCGGACAAATGGCTCTCCGGTCTCTTCTTCAAAACTCCCAGTGTTGGAGCATTCACTGCTTCTGGAGGCAGGTCGTTCCACTGGTTAATTGTTCTCACTGTCGGGAAGTTTCTCCTTAGTTCTAGGTTGCTTCTCTCCATGATTGGTTTCCATCCGTTGCTTCTCGTCCTGCCTTCAGGCGCTTTGGAGAATAGTTTGACTCCCTCTTCTTTGGGGCAGCCCCTGAGATACTAGAAGGCTGCTATCATGTCCCCCCTCGTCCTTCTCTTCCTTAAACTAGACATACCCAATTCCAGCAACCGTTCCTTATATGTTTTAGCCTTTCCCAGCGTGGACGCCTTGATAGGAATCCGTTACTTCCTTATTAGGAATGCAGAAGGAACCGAGCGCCTGTTATTTATGATGTTTACCCATTATCGCTTCTGAATGTAATCCAAAGAGAGTCATTTTTTTTCCTCCCCCTGGCCAAAAAAAAAACAAAAACACAACCCTCTTACCGTTTGGACCGCTCCACCATTTCATTCTTGGAAATCGCTCTGCTCCGAATCGCCCGGTAGCCTACACAGAGGAAGGACACAACGGGGTGAGGAGAGAGCAGACTTCCACGCCTTCGATCCTACCTGAGGACCAGGAACGCGATCCTGGTTTGATGATGGGGAAAGACAGGGGTCTCCAAACTTGGCCACTTTTAAGACTTGTGTGGACTTCAGCTTCATATGTGCTGGCTGGGGAATTCTGGGACTGGAAGTCCACAAGTCTTAACCGTTGCCAGGTTTGGAGACCCTTAGTGTAAGATGAGCACCGAAGGACGTTGAAAGGGTGGACTTTAGGAGAATCGCCCCCTTTGCAAGGAAGATTTGGGGTGAAGGAGGCTGCACTTCCCTAAAAGAGGGGAGTAGGGCCTTCCCCGCCTGTAGGTTTGGGTGTCTTTTGGAAGCCAAGGCAAAGCTTCAATCCCCACCGTGGAACGGTCCCTTCTGATGATGTCCCTTAGTTGGGTCACGAAACATCTGTAAGAAAAACTATCAAGCTCAGAGAGCACCAAGGACCCCACAGTCATCGTTGTCGTCCTCCTCCTCCTCCTCCTCCCCACAAATCCCTCCCCCTTCTAACACTGATGACATTCCCTAGTTGGGTAATGAAACGTCTGCAAGAAAAGCTATCAAGCTCAGAGAGCACCAAGGATCCTATAGCCCTCCTCCTCCTCCTCCTCACCCCCTCCCTTCTAGCACTGATGATGTCCCCTAGTTGGGTCATGAAATGTCTGCAAGAAAACCACCCAGCTCAGAGAGCATCAAGGACCCCACAGTCCTCGTCCTCCTCCACCACCACCACCACCACCCAACTCCCTTCTAGCACTGATGCTATTACCTAGTTGGGTCATGAAATGTCTGCAAGAAAACCATCCAGCTCAGAGAGCACCAAGGACCCCACACCCTCCTCTTCCTCCTCTTCTGTGCAAACCCCACACCCTTCTAGCACTGATGTTGTTCCCTAGTTGGGCCATGAAAGGTCTGCAAGAGAATTATCAAGCTCAGAGAGTACCAAGGACCCCACAGTCCTCCTCCTGCTCTTCCTCCTCCCTGCAAACCCCTCCTTTCTAGCACTGATGATGTTCCTCTTTCTACTCCTCCTACTCCTTTTCCTCCTCCTCCTCCTCCCCCTCTCTGCAAACCCCACTCCGTTCTAGCACTGATGTTGTTCCCTAGTTGGGCCATGAAATGTCTGCAAGAAAACCATCAAGCTCAGAGAACACCAAGGACCCCACAGTCCTCGTCCTCCTCTTCCTTCTCCTCTTCCTCCTCCCTGCAAACCCCACTCCCTTCTAGCACTGATGATGTTCCTCCTCCTCCTCCTCTTCCTCCTCCTCCCTGCAAACCCCACACCCTTCTAGCACTGAGGTTGTTCCCTAGTTGGGCCACAAAACGTCTGCATGAACCCCCCCCCAGCTCAGAGAGCACCAAGGACCCCTTATAGCAGAAGCAACCGGGGTTTTGGGGAGCCCCCGTCGTTTCTGCTGCCAAAGGACAGCCAGCCCCCAACGCCCCCCCTCCTCAACAGTCGTTCATTTCTTCCGCAAACCGACATCGCAAGCGTCTCAGAGCCCGGCTCACGGGTAGAAAGAGGGTACCTCGGTTAGCAAGACTTGCATTCCTACAAGTCATCACCTCGGGGGGATTAAACAATTCTTCCCTCTCCCCCTGGAACACGCTCTGCAGCTTCCTTTCTTCCACAAGCAGCCTGAGGCGCTTCAGACGTTCCCCGGAGTTGGAAATGAAATCGGGACGGTGCACGGCGAGAGATTCCTAAGCGTGGAAATGAAAAGGGGGGGAGGGGGGAGAGAAAGAAACCCACTTAAGACTTGAGGAAGATAATAATAATAATAATAATAATAATAATAATAATAATAATAATAATAATAATAATAATAATAATAATAATAATAATAACTGCTACGTGGCAGTGCCTGGAGATAGCAGAATAGAAGAGAAAGAACTGGAGAAGATAACAAAATACAAAGACCTACAAATAGAAATAGAAAGACTGTGGCAAAAGCAAGCAAGGGTAGTACCAATAGTCATAGGCTCCTTGGGTGCAATCCCAAAACAACTGGAGCACCACTTGAACACCATCATCGGCATTGACAAATTCGCTATTAGTCAATTGCAAAAGGCGGCCTTACTAGGAACTGCTTCCATCCTGCGACGATACCTGTAATACCATCAAACATCCACATCTGTCTATCCCAGGTCCTGGGTAAAGACTCGATAGGTAGACAAAATGCCAAATCCAGTCTGAACATCTGGCTGACTGTGCGATGATCGATAATAATAATAATAGTATTAATAATAAAGTTGGAAGGGACCTCGGAGGTCATCTAGTCCGACCCCCTGCTCAGGCAGGAAACCCTATACCATTTCAGACAAATGGCACGCAGAAGCCAGCAAGCACATGGATGCTGGGATTCATCCGACCACGTGGGACCTCAGCAAGTTAGCGGAAGGCTGGTTGAAGAGGACGGTTGCCATCTCCGGGGCATGGTGCATGTGCCCCCAGAGAGGGCTCTGAATGTCGCCTCTGGCACACGTGCCATAGGTTCGCCACCACTGCCCTATACCATTTCTGACAAATGGCTGTCCAGTCTCTTCTTAAAAACCTCTAGTGATGGAGCGCCCATGATTTCTGGTGGCAAGCTGTTCCACTGGTTAATTGTTCTAACTGTCAGGAAGTTTCTCCTTAGTTCTAGATTGCTTCTCTTCTTGGTTAGTTTCTATCCGTTGCTTCTTGTCCTGCCTTCAGACGCTATGGAGAAGAGCTTGACTCCCTCTTCTTTGGGGCAGCCCCTGAGATACTGGATCGCTGCTATCCTGTCCCCCCTCGTCCTTCTCTTCCTTAAACTAGACATACCCAATTCCAGCCACCGTTCCTTCCATGTTTTAGCCTCCAGTCCCCTGATCATCTTTGTTGCTCTTCTCTGCACTCTTTCCAGAGTCTCAACATCTTTTTTACATCGTGGTGACCAAAACTGCTTGATATAAGCCACCTTGAAAATCAGGCCTCCGAGGAGGAGAAATATTTTTTTGCAAAGCGGAGAACGTGGCCTCCCTAAAGCTCAAGAGATTTCAAAGAAACGCTTTGATGCCGGACAGGACAGCTCACCGGAAAGACACCAGACTTGGGAATAAGCATCGCCTCCTCTTTTTTTTAAAAAAAAAAAAAAAGGGGGGGGGAATAAGTAATATTTTAAACAAGCAAGACAGAGACAAAGCAGAGGGGGGGGGGAGCCCTCTATCCCAAACAAAAGCAAAAGAAAAATCCCTGGGAAAATGAAATGAGCTCACGGCCTTTCTTGGGGAAGGGGTCGATCTCCGCGGGAAAGCGGGAGGGAAAATTCCCACCGTTAACAATTCCTAGACCATCTTTGGCTCAAAAGTTAAAAAACTGCAAAAAAAAAAAAAAAAGGGACTCCATTTTTTAAATTCCAAACTGGTGACTGGGGAGGGGGTGGGTGGGTGGGTGGGATGGGGAGGTGTCACTGGGGTTAAGAGAATCCTTGTGCATCGAGTCTCACAGACGACACACGGAGTCCTTGAGTTATGACCGTCATTTGTGTCTGAAATTTCCGCTGCTCAGCAAGGCAGTTGTTAAGTGGGGTTTTGTTCCATTTTACAACTTTTTTTTTTTTTTGACACGGATGTTACGCCAATCACTGTAGTGAATCATGCTTCCCCCTCCCCCACATTCATTTGGCTTGTCAGAAGCTGGGCGGGAAGTTCGCAAATGGTGATCATGACACACACACACACACACACACACACACACGGGAAAGTACAACTGTCGTAAAGGCTTGTCAGTTGCCAAGCATCCAAATTTTGATCATGTGAGTACAGGGATGGAGCAACGGTCGTAAGTACGAAAATAGCAATAACACTTAGACTTATATGTCGCTTCATAGTGCTTTTGCAGCCCTAAGCGGTTTACAGGGTCAGCCTGTTGCCCCCAACAATCTGGGTCCTCATTTTACTGGCCTCGGAAGGACGAAAGGCTGAGTCAACCTTGAGCAGATCTGGATTGAACTGCTGGCTATGGGCAGAATTAGCCTGCAATACTTCATTCTAACCACTGCGCCACCATGGCAATAGAATAGAATAGAATAGAATAGAATAGAATAGAATAGAATAGAATAGAATAGAATAGAATAGAAACATAACAAGAGTAGAACAAGAATAGAACAGAATATAGAATATAGAATAGAATAGAAATATAACAAGAGTAGAACAAGAATAGAACAAGAATAGAACAGAATAGAATATAGAATATAGAATATAGAATAGAACATAGAATAGAATAGAATAGAATAGAATAGAATAGAATAGAATAGAAATAGAATATAGAATAGAATAGGATAAGAAAAGAATAGAACAGAACAAGAATAGAATAGAACAGAACAGAACAATAGAATAGAATATAGAATAGAATATAACAAGATATAACAAGAGTAGAACAAGAATAGTACAAGAATAGAATACAATACAATATAGAATAGAATGTAGAATAGAACAAAAAAAGAATAGAACAGAATAGAACAGAACAAGAATAGAATAGAATAGAAAATAATAGAATAGAATAGAATAAGGAACAGAATAGAATAGAATAGAAAAAATAGAATAGAATAGAATATAGAATAGAATAGAAAAAATAAAATAGAATAGAACAGAATAGAACAGAACAAGAATAGAATAGAAAATAAAATAGAATAGAATAGAATAAGGAACAGAATAGAATAGAATAGAAAAAATAGAATAGAATAGAATAGAAAATAGAATAGAATAGCATTGGGGATGTCTAGTTCAGTGGTTCTCAACCTTTCTAATGCCGCGACCCCATAATACAGTTCCCCACGTTGTGGTGACCCCCAACCACTTATACATCACCGGGTGCCAGGGGCGTGGCCAAAGAAAAGGGGGGAAAAATGGCGGACAGCCTTGTTTGGCGACCCCCGTGAAATGGTCGTTCGACCCCAAATGGGGTCCCGACCCACAGGTGGAGAACCACTGACCTAGACTCATATAATGCTTGCCAGCCCTCTCTGCAAAGTTTAAAATTTCCCTAGCTAAGCAGGCAGTCGTTCATTTGGTTCCGTTTGACGACGTTTCAGGCCACAGTTGCTAAGCGAAACACTGCACTCGTTAAGTCAGTAACACGGTTGTTAAGTGAATCTGTCCTCCCCACTGACTTTCGCCTGTCCAAAGCGGATCACGTGACCCTGGGTACACAGCAACCGTCGTAACTATGAGCCAGTTGCCCAACGTCCAAGTTTTGATCTCCTGTCCCCGGGGGACGCCGCAACAGTTGCTAAGAGGGAAAAGTGGTCGTAGCTCACTTTTTTCAGTGCGGTCGTAACTTTGAACGGTCACTAAGCAAACTGTGGTTAAGTCAAAGACAACCTGCAGCAGTGGCCAAAATTGTGGAAACCTTTTGGGAAAAGTGTATTTTTGAGATTGGATGGCTAATAACACCACTTGTTTTTGGAGTAGTACCACAAAATTACATATCGATGTAAAGATAAATTAATCAAGAAGGTAACACAACATAGTTTGTTCAATTATCTGTACTGTATTCTATGAAATGTTATAGCCAAATCACCAGAAAAAGGAAGCACAACTTGCTTAGATTGATCTCGGGTAGCTTTCCTTCATCCGATTGTAGCCAATGAGGACAAGTGTTTAGAGAGCCAATTAGGGGTCCTCTTATTTTGGCCATGAGCCAATCAGATCACAGTAGGATCCAGTGAGTGATGTCACGGATTGAAGCTGCGAGGACGACATTTGTCAGTATGTTATGTGATCGCTAACAAGTCGGTTGGGTTTCTTGGTGTTCTTTCATTTCGTGAGCTCGCAAAACGTAATAAAATTAAAGCGATGGTGCAAAGAGTTGACTGGTCGCCCAGAAAGCAATGTAAAATTATATTATTAACCGAACAAGGCTACAGTTATAAAGAAATTAGAAGAAAAATGGGTGGAAACATAACCAAAGAGGGCATTTCTACTGTATACTTTTCCCAAAAGTTTTCCACCATTTTGGCCACTACTGTGTATTAAGGCGCTGGAGACCCCTCTGGTCCCTTCCAATCGTATGAATGTATGACTAGGCTGAGGGGCAACGGGGCAGCGCTTGGTCCTGGGCGCCGGGATCTCTAGTACGGGGGCAGGGAGCGGGGAAGGGGGACGGAGCCAGCAGCCTGGATTTTACCTGCAGGGTCATTTGCCCCAAAGGTGAGGGAGGCTCGTTCTCAGCGTCTCTCGCTGGAGCTGCCAGACGCACCTGGAGGGCCCCGAGACGTTCCGGCCAGTTCTGCTCGCGAAGAGGTTCTCGCCAAGGCTTTCCTCTGGGGAGGGGCTCAAACCACGCGGGAGTAGGGCCAGGGGGCGGGAAGCCAGTCCCGGCCCTTTCCAGGGGATCCGGTTTGAAATCTGCTGCGGGGACGAACCATGAGACTCCTAGAAAGGGGGGGGGAGGAGGAGAAAAGCAGGGGTGAGTTTCAATGGTCCTGGCCAAGATGGCTGATGGGCCACGGCTGGGGATTGGCGGGGGGACGGGGAGGCTTCTGCCTCTCAGCGGCCCTCGGATTCGGGCTGAAGGTCCAACAGGTTTTCAGAAAGAGCATAGCTGGCTGGGGAATTCTGGGAGTTGAAGGCACAGCCACACCTCTCTGTGCATTAAGGATTCACCTGTGGAGATGGTTACCAGCATCAAACTGCTGGGTGTGCAACTAACTGGCTTGGTCGCTCAACAGTGAGACACTGGCAAAGCGGACACAGCAGCGCCTGCATTTTCTGCGTCGCATGAGAAAAGCACGTCTTCCTTCCCCTGTCCTCACCACTTTCTACAGGGGGACGATCGAGAGCATCCTGTCATACGGCATCACCGTCTGGTTTGGAAGCATCCCTGCTTCAGACAGGAAGGTGGTGCAGAGAGTGGTGAGGACAGTTGAAAAGGTCATTGGCAGTTCCCTCCCTTCCATCCAAGACGTAGCACAGAAGCGTTGCTTGAGCAGGATTGTCCGCAAGAGCATCTGGGACACGACACGTCCTCTTCACGACCTGTTTACCTTGTTCCCTTCCGGGAGGAGGGGCTCCATGGTTTCCATAGCAGAACATCCAGATTCAGCCAGAGTTTCATCCCATACAGCAGTGGTTCCCAACCTTTTTAATGCCACGACCCCCCAACTGGTCGTAAGTCAAGGACTACTCAACCTGTCGTAAGTCGAGGACTACTCAACTGGCGCAGCACCGTTTGCAGAATGGGACTTTTGGCGGGCTCAGCAGGGCAGAGACAGCCTGGACAATTCCTATTGGCTTTGGAAAGCCAATAGAACTAGACTCTATTCAAGAGAGTCTATTCTATTGGCTTTCAAAAGCCAACAGAATAAAAGGGAGTAGCACAGCTAAGGAAAAGGGGGGAAAAAATGGCGGACTGCGTTGTTTGGCGACCCCCGTGAAATGGTCGTTCGACCCCAAATGGGGTCCCGACCCACAGGTTGAGAACCACTGCCATACAGCATTAACCTTATGAACTCTCAAGCTTCCTCCTTCAGTTATGTATTCAAGATGGACAGTATTTCATATTTATTTGCTTTGTATATGTAGGGGTGTGGATCTATACGTATGCTGTACATAGTATGTTTAGGTGTGTGTCATGTATATGTTTTACTTTGAGAGCGGGCAACTAAATCTCATTTTTGATGTGTGCCGTTGTGCCCACAGTAAGAAAATGACAATAAAGGTTATCTTATCTTATCTTATCTTATCTGGGCCAAAGTTGGAAAGCGCTGGTCTAGAACGAGGCTGCCCGTCGTAAAACCTGTTGGACCTTCCGCCTGAATCCGCGGGCCGCTGAGAGGCAGGAACCCCTCACTGCCAATCCCCGGTCCTGGCCCGTCAGCCTGTCTTGAAAACTAGAACTCACCGTCGCCTGGTTTTCCAGTCCAGCAGCTTTGGCCCTGCACCGCACTGGCTTTTGCGACGCAGCCCAAAGCGACACAATCCCCAACAAACACACGACACACACGTTTGCAGAGACCTTGCATCCACTGCGACCGGCTCCTTCTGGGCCTCTTGCCTTCCAGGATGCTGCTTGGCTGCCACTTGGGCTGGTCCTCGTCTCCCGCCGAGAGCCCATCGTGCTGAGCCAACCGCTGCTCCGTCCTGCTCCGAGCCCCTCCGTGCAGCGTGGCTTGGCTCGGGGTCGGGGTGGGGAAAGTCAAGCCCACGTCGCGGGTGTTGCTCTTGGTTGCGCTGGTCACAATCTCAAAGTCTCCTGGGGAGTCAAAGGACAATGCAGCTTGTCCCCCCCCCGATGCAGCGACAACCTTGGATGCTGCTGTGGGTCAAGGGGCCTTGCGGGAACCCTTTTGGGATGGGGAGGGGAAGAACCAGGGAAGGTAATGCTAGCAACAGGGCAACAAAGATGATTAAAGGACTGGAGGCTGAAACATATAAGGAACGGTGGCTGGAATTGGGGATGTCTAGTTTAATGAAGAGAAGGACGAGGGGGGACAGGATAGCAGCCTTCCAGTATCTCAGGGGCTGCCCCAAAGAAGAGGGAGTCAAGCTATTCTCCAAAGCGCCTGAAGGCAGGACAAGAAGCAACGGATGGAAACTCATCAAGGAGAGAAGCAACCTGGAACTAAGGAGAAACTTCCTGACAGTGAGAACAATTAACCAGTGGAACTGCTTGCCTCCAGAAGCTGTGAATGCTCTACTACTGGAGGTTTTTAAGAAGAGACTGGACAGCCATTTGTCTGAAATGGTATAGGGTTTCCTGCCTGAGCAGAGGGTTGGACTAGATGACCTCCAAGGTCCCTTCCACCTCTGTTATTCTATTCTATTATCTATTCTATTCTATTTTCTATTCTATTTTATTTTCTATTCTATTTTCTGTTCTATTTTTATTCTATTCTATATTCTATTCTATTTTCTATTCTATTTTCTGTTCTATTCTATATTTTATTCTATTTTCTATTCTATTCTATTTTCTTTTCTATTCTATTTTCTGTTCCATTCCATATTCTATTCTATTCTATTCTATTCTATTCTATTCTATTCTGTTCTGTTTTCCAATATTTATTCTATTCCATATTTTCTATTCTATTCTGTTCTGTTCTGTTCTGTTCTGTTCTGTCCCATCCCGTCCGGTCCGGTCCTGTCCCATCCCATCCTATCCTATCCTAGTCTATATTCCAATATTTATTCCATTCCATTCCATTCCATATTTTCTATTCTATTCTATTCTATTCTATTCTATTCTATTCTATTCTATTCTATTCTATTCTATTCTATTCTCTATTATATTGTACTCTATTCTGTTCTATTAATTCTATTTCTATTGTACTCTATTGTACTCTACTCTATATTCTATTCTACTATTCTATCCTATCCTATCCTATTTTCTATTCCATTCTATTTCTATTCTACAAGCACAATAAAAATCAACCAGAGTCACTGGGAGGGTGTCAGGCACAAAAGGCCAGATCCACATGGGAAGGTCTAATTCGCAATCGCTAAAAAGCCGAGGGGTAAAGCTCTTCTCAACTAACAGTTAGCACCTATAGTTAATCCACAACTTACAACGATTTGTTTAGTGACCAAACTTACAAAAGCACTGAAAAAAGGTACCTGTGACCCTTTTTCACACTTATGCAGTGTTCCCCTGGTCACGTGATCAAAATTCAGACGCTTGGCAACCGACTCGCATTTATGACGGTCGCAGTGTCCCGAAGTCACGTGATGCCCCCTTTTGCGACCTTCTCGCAAGCAAAGTCATTGGGGGAAGCCCGATGTGCTTAACGACCATGTGACTCGCTTAACCGCAAGGCTTCTCTTAACAACTATGGTGAGAAAGGCCGTAAAATGGGGCAAATCTCCTTTAACAAACTGCTTCACTTAGCGACAAAGCACTGGGCTCCCTTGCGATCGTTAGTCGAGGACAAATGAATTTAAAAACCCTGCCTTTCCTTCTCCATTTGTCCGTGCGGCATTCTGAAATTGCACTAAAATTATTCAAGGTGGTGGGAGGTGACTGAATGCAGATCTAAAAGTGGAATTTGTATCTTTCGTTCCCACTCTTTCTTCGGCAGAAACAAAGAGCTGCCGTTAGTGCAGATTTACAAAGAGCTGGGGAAAATGTGACTGTATTGCAGAAGAATGAAGTTCAGAAAGAGCCTGACAGGCCAGCTAACAATTATGAAATTTATCTGAATGTGCTGGCTTGGAGGGCAATTCATTCAACCCAGAAATGAAAGACGAGACACGATCTCAAATGCTTGTCTGGAAGGGGAAAAATCAAACCTAAATAAATACAATACACGAAAGAAACCGGGAAGCTTAATTTAGCAAAAATTGCTCCATTACACGAGAACCAATCATAAATATGCCCGTCACGCTTATTAGTAATTAACGTAATTTGGAAATCGTTCTATACCAGGGGTAGGCAACCTTGGCTCTTTTATAACTCATCGGCTTCAACTGAAAGAGAGAGAGAGAGAGAGAAGGAGGAGGAGGAGGAGGAGGAGGAAGAGGGAAAGGGGGAGGAGGAGGACTGTGGGGTCCCTTGGTGTTGTCTGAGTTTGGTAATTTTCTTGCAGACATTTCATGACCCAGCTAGATAACATCATCAGTGCTAGAAGGGAGAGGAGGAGGAGGACTGTGGGGTCCTTGGTGCTCTCTGAGCTTGGTGGTTTTCTTGCAGACATTTCATTACCCTACTAGGTAACATCATCAGTGCTAGAAGAGGGTGGGGTTTGCAGGGAGGAGGAGGAGGAGGAGGACTGTGGGGTCCTTGCAGACATTTCATTTCCCAACTAGGTAACATCATCAGTGCTAGAAGGGAGTGGGTTTTGCAAAGAGGAGGAGGAGGAGGAGGAGGAGGAGGAGACTGTGGAGTCCTTGGTGCTCTCTGAGCTGGGTGGTTTCCTTGCAGACGTTTCATGACCCAGCTAGGTAACATCATCAGTGCTAGAAGGGAGGTGGGTTTGCAGAGAGGAGGATGGGAAAGGAGGAGGATTGTGGGGTCCTTGCAGACATTTCATTACCCAACCAGGTTACATCATCCATGAAAGAGGGGAGTGGGGTTTCTTGTCTTGGACTTCCTTGCGGAGTTAAAGGAACTTGGTAGGAGGGACTACCAACCCAGACAAACCACAGTCTAATCAAGGAACCTCCGGCCAGCACTCACAGGGCAAGCCGCGTGTATATAAACAGAGCCCACTCAGCTCCCTTCTAGCGTTGATGATATAACCTAGCTGGGTCATGAGATGTCTGCAAAAGAACGACCAAGCCCAGCAGGCCCCAAGGACCCCACAGAGATTAACCCTTGGGACTTAAATCAAAAGTGTGTTATGTGAAAGAATGAAGGATTGGGAATTGAACATGTATTAGCTTAGCAAACTCCAGACAACTTGTTGATTGGAAAAATTAACCTATGTTGATGAGGAAAAAAAATTAATAAAAAGAAGAATGAGAGAAAAAAAGTGTGTTATGTGATCGCCATCGAGTTGGTTGGGTTTTGGGGCGTCCTTTCGTTTGGTGAGCTCGCAAAACGTAATAAAATTAAAGCAACGGTGCCAAGAGTTGACTGGTTGCCCAGAAAGCGATGCAAAAGAGTCTTATTAAGGGAACAAGGCTACCGTTATAAAGAAATGAGAAGGAAAAAATGGGTGGAAACTGAACCAAAGGTGGCATTTCTACTGTACGCTTTTCCCAAAAGGTTTCCACAATCTTGGCCACTGCTGTTATGTTCGGAACACAAAAGAACCGACATTTCAAGGAGACGAAGCCGAGAGAGGATCAGCCTCAAACCCGCTCAGCCGAGGAACTGAAGCTTCTGTGAAGGCGGTTTCGACTCGACCCCGAGTCAGTTTTCCGCTCGGAAGGCAGACTCGGAAGAACTGAAGAGGGTCAGGGCACAAAAGGGATTATTAGGCTTTTGAACTCGACTTCATGCTCCTGGGTGAAACGGTCGGGGATTAAAGGCTCTGCAAAAAAAAACACGGCTTCGGATAACGACGGCCGGAGTCCGCAGCGCAGCAACTCACCGGCTTGAACCGCCTTGTTGAGCATCCGTTTGCTGCTGAGCGCCGGGCTCGGCCCCGGAGAGCTGCTGAGGCTGGAGACGGAATCGGAGGAGACGAAAGTGGGGCTGGCCTAAAAGGAATCAGAAGGTCAAAGTTCAGAGGATGAAGAGAAGGAGAGGAGGAGGAGGGGAGGATGGTGGGGTCTTTGGTGCTCTCTGAGCTTGGCTGATTTCTTGCAGATGTTTCATGACCTAACTAGGTAACATTATCAGTGCTAGAAGGGACGGGAGTTTAGGACAGTGGTTCTCAACCTGTGGGTCGGGACCCCATTTGGGGTCGAACGACCATTTCACGGGGGTCACCAAACCACGCAGTCCGCCATTTTTTTCCCTTTTCCCTAGCTGTCCTTCTCCCTCTTATTGGTGGCCACACCCATTTGGGGGTCACCACAACATGGGGAACTGTATTATGGGGTCACAGCATTAGAAAGGTTGAGAACCACTGGTTTAGGAGGAGGAGGAGGGGACGAGGAGGAGGAGGAGGGGCAGGAGGAGGAGGAAGAGAAGGAGGAGAAGAAGAAGAAGAAGAAGAAGAAGAAGAAGAAGAAGAAGAAGAGGAGGAGGAAGAGGAGGAGGAGGAGGGGGAGGAGGAGGAGGAAGAGAAGAAGGAGAAGAAGAAGAAGAGGAGGAGGAGGAGGAGGAGGAGGAGAAGGAGGAGGAGGAAGAGAAGAAGGAGAAGAAGAAGAGGAGGAGGAGGAGGAGGAGGAGGAGGAGGAGAAGGAGGAAGAGGAGGAGGAGGAGGAGGAGAAGGAGGAAGAGGAGGAGGAGGAGGATGACGACTGTGGGGTCCTTGGTGCTCTCTGAGCTTGGCTGATTTCTAGCAGACGTTTCATGACCCAACTAGGTAACATCATCAGTGCTGGAAGGGAGTGGGATTTGCAGGGAGGAGGAGGAGGAGGAGGAGGAGGGGGAGAGGACTGTGGAGTCCTTGGTGCTCTCTGAGCTTGGTGGTTTTCTTGCTGTCGTTTTATGACCCAACTAGGCAACATCGTCAATGTTAGAAAAGAGTGGGGCTTGCATGGAGGAGGAGGAGGAGGGGGGGCTTAGCTGTGGTGTTAAGTTGAGGAGTACTTGTAAAAGGGTGGCAGTGGGAGAGAAACAGATGTTAGCAGCCTCCCAATTTTTCCTGGGTCGGCTTCCACCCAGGAACAGCTGTGCACGTTGGTGTTGAACAGACCACCGAACTGTTCTCTTTAATAATTGCTCCTGCTTAATTGATATAATCGATCGGCAAACGAAAAGGCCGGAAGACATTTCTTTCAGGAGAGAAAAAAAATCAATCTTGCTTTGGGGGAAGTCGTTCTGTCCAGGATTTTTTTAAAAAAATGGAGCCAATTATCCAAATCTCGTAAATACGGCTGCTGTTGCTTAAACACCCTGCCAATGAAGCACAGTATTCTTTTCTTCGTAATACAGCAAACGGCGATTGCGAAATTTGTCACATTTATGTTTTGTTTACAAAAACAGAAAACAAAAACAACCAAGTTGATTTTTACTCGGCTTGCGGTAAAGACGAGAAGGGAAAATGATGGGTGCCACCAAATGAATTGCAACAGCTTGTTTTCTGGTTACAATTCATGGTTCCACATGGGAGGGAGGGAGGGAGGGAGGAGGAGGAGGAGGAGGACGACGACTGTGGGATCCTTGGTGCTCTCTGAGCTTGATGGTTTTCTTGCAGACGTTTCATTACCCCACTAGGTAACATCATCAGTGCTAGAAGAGGGTGGGGTTTGCAGGGAAAAGGAGGAGGTGGAGGTGGAGGAGGAGGAGGAGGAGGAAGAAGAAGAAGAAGAAGAGGAGAAGGACGACTGTGGGGTCCTTGCAGACATTTCATTTCCCAACTAGTAACATCATCAGTGCTAGAAGGGAGTGGGGTTTGCAAAGACGAGGAGGAGAAGGGGGAGGAGGAGAAGGAGGAGGAGGAGGAAGAGGAGGAGACTGTGGGGTCCTTGGTGCTCTCTGAGCTTGGTAGTTTCCTTGCAGACGTTTCATGACCCAACTAGCTAACATTATCAGTGCTAGAAGGGAGTGCAGAGGAGGTGGAGGAGGTCCTGGATGTTACCTAACTGGGTCATGAAACATCTGCAAGAAATCCACCAAGCTCAGAGAGCACCAAGCACCCCCAAGCACAATGGCTTATCTGCCTGCCAGGACCCCAGATTGGGGGAGGCGACTCTAGAATACGTAAAACCCCAGAATGGCGAGAAGCGAGTCACCCGTCAATTCACCTACCTGACCCTCTTTTCTTTTTTGTTCTAGGTGAACCATCTTTGGGTAGCCGTCCCCCTTGGCCTTCTTGCCCCGCTTGGCCCAGGTCTCCGAGCGAGTCTTCTGCAAGTCTATGGTGCTGTAGAGCTGGGACAGTTTGGGGGACACCTGCACCCTCTCCTGCCCGAAAGCTCGGATCAACCTGGCCGTGTTGATGGTGGACACGGACTCGCTCGTCTCGGTCTGCGTGGCGCTTTCGGTTTCCGCCCGATTCCCCTCAGACTCGGAGGTCGCCTCAGTTGTCACGCTGGCCTCTCTCGCCGGCCTCACGTCGGAAGACGTCTCGCTCGCAGTCTCGGGGCTCTGCGACCGGTCCCAGTTTCTATCCCCGGGTTCAACAGCCTTGGCGTGTCCGGTTTTCGGACGCCTGGATTTGGAAGGCCAGGCGCCGCTGGGGCCAACGGGAGCCTCCTCTGCCGTTTCGAGGCCGGGCCGCGAGGCCGCTTTCTTCCTGGCCGCCATTTTTGGGTCTCGAGCGCCGTCGAGGCTGGGCGCTCCCCTCCTGGGCTCCTTCCGGCTGTCCTTTTGATCCTCCAAGGCAAGGGCCAGGGAATGCCGAAGGGGATTCTGCAGGAGCCTGGCCAGGCGGTCCAACCGTTCCACCAACGATAGCTCGGTTCTGTGGCCGCTGTCGACGGGCTTCAGCTGCTGCTGGTTCTGCCGCCCCAAATACTTGGCCCAAAGAACATCCAAACTGCTGATCAGGTGGGCCCTTGGCACCCTGGGCTGGTCCGCTGCCCGCTTCTCTTTAATCAGCGGCTTTCCCGGAAGAAGCTGACCAGCTCTCCCAAAGATGGTTTTTTGGGCATCGGGCAAGTCTCGTTTGGAAGCGTGCTCGAATGTTAATTCCTGAAGGAAGCTGTAATCTACTTCGCCAGTCAGCGGGACAAAACTTTCTTCCGTTTGGGCCAGATGCAGAGGGGGCGATGGGGAGGGGCTGCTTTCTAGGATTCCCTTACGCTGAGGTAAATCTTGGGGGGAAAGGGCCGGACCCCTGGAAGCCGCCTCAACCTGCCCCAAAGCCTTGCTTCCGGGAGGGGAATCTGGGTCATCCTGCAAAGGTGGCTTCAGGCGAGCAGATTCAGACCGGGACGTTTTGAGCGATTCCAAGGAATTCCGGCCGTTGCAATTTTCTAAGCATAAGGGGAGGGGGACAAGGGAGGAAAAGTTATATATTACATTTGTTTTAGGTGTTGTTTATTTTGCGTGGCAGTTTACATTCGTGTCAGGCCCAAAGAACCAAGAGCGACACCCGGAATTATTGCTGAGCAGTTGCTGTTTTTTTAATCGCTGCTCGCCTACAGACAGAATCTTGCCAGTCTAAAGCAATCGTCTGCATAACTCGGCAACTTTAACTTGGGGACTTTATACGCTGGCGGGGGAATTCTGGAAGTGGAAGTCCACAAGTCTTAACGCTGCCAAGGTTGGATACCCCTGATCTGTAGCTACGCAGGCAGTTGCTTTAATCTGGCCATTTAATCTGTCTGGAGATGTCTATGGAGTATAGTTATACTTTATTCTGATGCACTTTAGTATAAAATAATCGCTTAGGGAACTGTAAAATCTTGGGTCACATCCTGGACACAAACTGTTTGGGTTCCTCCCTTCCAGATGGCGCTAGAGGGCCAGTGGTGGCGAACCTATGGCACGGGTGCCAGAGGTGGCACTCGGAGCCCTCCCTGTAGGCCAGTGGTTCTCAACCTTTTTAATGCCACGACCCCCAACCGGTTGTAAGTCGAGGACTACTCAACCGGTCGTAAGTCGAGGACTACTCAACGGGTGCAGCACCGTTTGCAGAATGGGACTTTTGGCGGGCTCAGCAGGGCAGAGACAGCCTGGACAATTCCTATTGGCTTTGGAAAGCCAATAGAATTAGACTCTATTCAAGAGAGTCTATTCTATTGGCTTTCAAAAGCCAATAGAATAAAAGGGAGGAGCACAGCTAAGGAAAAGGGGGGAAAAAATGGCGGACTGCGTTGTTTGGCGACCCCGTGAAATGGTCGTTCGACCCTAAATGGGGTCCCGACCCACAGGTTGAGAACCACTGCTGTAGGCACACGTGCCGTTGCTCCAGCCTTGCCTCCCCCTGCAACCCCCTCCTCTCCAGCAGCCCCCTTGAAGGAGAGTCGCCCCCGAACGTGGCCCACATGGAGCAGCGCAGCCAAGGACATGGCAGCCGGGCAGCGTAGACAAGACTGTGTCCACACGCCCCATCATGCAGTTGATGCTGCAGGGCGCGGGGAAAGGGCGTGGCTGCCATAGTGCTGCTGGGCTGCCTGCGGCGGGCCCTGGAGGCGGTGAGTGGTCCTGTGGGCAGGCGGGGTGGGGTATGGGGGGGTGCAGCAGGGGCGGGGCCAGATTTTGGGCACTCGGTCTCTAAGAGGTTTGCCATCACTGAACTAGACCCAAGGAGTGTTTTCTCCCCAACGCCGTCTCTCTGCTACACACCTCATCCTCCCAGTGCTGTCTTATCTCTAAGGATATTCGCCCCTGTAGGATGGCTGTAGCACTATTATTATTATTATCCTTCTCAACTGCTCTACTGCCCCCTCTTATTGCTATCGTACTACGATTATTATTGCTCTGTTGCTTGCTTGTACGCTGACCGCTTCTGCACCAGAGACAGAATCCCTTGTGCGTCCAATCTCATTTGACCAATAAAGTATAGTATTTCTGATGTTCAGGGCTAGTCTCCCAACACGTTCCCTGAGATCAGCCCTATCGCCAGGAGAAATTGATTCTGTGTGTTGAACATGCTTTACTTTCAACAGCTTTGCTCCTAGTAAAGCCACTTTCAATTTCCAACCATTTTCTTTCCTTCCTCCCTCCCAATTCTCTTCCTCTCTCCCTCCCTCCGTCTCAATCCTTTCCTTCTTTCCTTTCCTTCCTTCCTCTCAATTCTCTTCCTTCCTCCCTCCCCTCCATCTCAATTCTTTCCTTCCTTCCTTCCTCCCTTCCTAATTCTTTCCTTCCTCCCTCCCTCTCAATTCTCTTCCTCCCTCCATCCATCTCAATTCTTTCCTTCCTTCCTTCTTCCTCCTACTTCCTCTCTCCCTATTCTCTCCTTCCTTCTCTTCCTTCCTTCTTTCACTTCCTTTCTTTCTTCCTTCCTTATTTTCTCCCTCCTTCCTCCCTCCCTCTCAATTCTCTTCCTCTATCTCAATTCTTTCCTTCCTTCCTTCTTCCTCCCACTTCCTCCCTCCCTATTCTCTCCTTCCTTCCTTCTTTCACTTCTTTTCCTTCCTGCCTTATTTTCTCCTTCCTTCCTCCCTCCCTCCCTCTCAATTCTCTTCCTCCATCTCAATTCTTTCCTTCCTTCTTTCTTCCTCCCTCCCACTTTCTTCCTCCCAATTCTCTCCTTCCTTCCTCCCTCCCTCCCTCTCCCTCCCTATTTTCTCCTTCCTTCCTTCCTTCTTTCCCTTCCTTCCTTCCTTATTCTCCTTCCTCCCTCCCTTTCAATTCTCTTCCTCCATCTCAATTCTTTCCTTCCTCCCTTCCTCCCTTCCTTCTTCCTCCCTCCCTCCCACTTTCTTCCTCCCAATTCTCTCCTTCCTTCCTCCCTCCCTCCCTCTCCCTCCCTATTTTCTCCTTCCTTCCTTCCTTCTTTCCCTTCCTTCCTTCCTTATTCTCCTTCCTCCCTCCCTTTCAATTCTCTTCCTCCATCTCAATTCTTTCCTTCCTCCCTTCCTCCCTTCCTTCTTCCTCCCTCCCTCCCACTTCCTTCCTCCCAATTCTCTCCTTCCTTCCTCCCTCCCTCTCCCTCCCTATTCCCCCCTTCCTTCCACTTCCTTCCATTTTTTCCTTCCTTCCTTCCTTCCTTCCTTCCTAGTTCACAAAGGAGGAAACAGTAAGGAAGTCTACAACCTCCTTCAAAAAAATGGGGAAACTCTAAGGAGCCACAGTAATCAGCAGGAACACAATTTTGCCGAAGAAACAACATACCCTTTCAGATCCCCAGCCAGGAAGCTCTTGGTGTCCACCCTGTCCCTGGTCAAAGCTCCCTGGCACTCCTCAGGGTCACTGTGGCAGAGGAATCTCAACCAGGCATGACCCACTGTGACCTCATCACAACTCACACTACACACACCAAAAACCTTTCCTCTTTAGGACCCATTGCTTTTTTTAAAAAAAAAAACAACCCCAACCCATCCCTTGGAGGCGGGAAGAATCGCAATCACAGATGTGATTGTTTTATGATGTGCTCAGGACCTCTACCCCCCCTCAAATGCTGCGTGGTTCAAGGATCTGTCCTTTTGTAGGTGGCCACAGACACAAAAGCTACACAACGCACCACAGACGTGCATAACTGAGAAACAGCGGCTAAAGCAATTTTGCAAGGCAAACAGAATTACAAAACACGACCGGCCTATGCAAACCCAATACGGAGCACGCTGGCTGGGGAATTCTGGGAGTCGAAGTCCAGCCAGCTTAAAAGGGAAAAGGTCGAGCAACAGTGCCCTAAAGAGAGGCTAATCCAGGGTGGGCAACCTTGGCTCTTTTATGACTCGTGGATTCAACTCCCAGAATTCCTGAGCAAGCCTGACTCAGCTTGGAAACCTCTCCCTGTCCCCTCAGCATGGCTGGCTCAGGAATTCTGGGAGTTGAAGTCCACAAGTCATAACAGGGCCAAGGTTGCCTAGCCCTGACCTAGACATTGCATAGGGAACTGTGGCCCCCTTATGACTTGTGGACTTCATTCCCAGAAGCCAGCATGGGGAACTACGGCCTCTTTATGACATGGACTTCAACTCCCAGAATTCCTCAGCCAGCATGGGGGAACTATGGCCCCTTCGTGACTTGCGGACTTCAACTCCCAGAATTCCTGAGCCAGCATGGCTCAGCTTGGAAACCTCTCCCTTTCCCCTCAGCATGTCTGGCTCAGGAATTCTGGGAGTTGAAGTCCACAAGTCATAAATCGGTCTAGGCCTAGGCCAGAGGTAGGCAACCTTGGCTCTTTTATGACTCCTGGACTTCAACTCCCAGAATCCCTGAGCCAGCGTGGCTCAGCTTGGAAACCTCTCCCTTTCCCCTCAGCATGGCTGGCTCAGGGATTCTGGGAGTTGAAGTCCACGAGTCACAAAAGAGCCCACGTTGCCTACCCTTGCGCTAATCCCTCCACCAGGTATTACCTCCGGGATCGCCGGTCCTCGCTGCTTTCTCATCCGTCCATGCCGCCCTGGGGGTGGCCTTCCTGCTGTAAATGCCCTCTTTGTGCTTCACCATGGTGGTGTCCGAAGGATGGTCCTTCCTCGAACCCAGCACCTGCGGCGGGAAATCTGGCGGGACGGCATCGTTGGAGCCTGTTTGGGAAGAAAGCCAGAGGGGACAATTTTCAGAGAGAGAGCGAGAGAGAGAGAAGCGGGGAGGGGCAAAAAAGAAAAAAGAGAAGAAGAAGAAGAAGAAGAAGAAGAAGAAGAAGAAGAAGAAGAAGAAGAAGAAGAAGAAGAAGAAGAAGAAGAAGAAGAAGAAGAAGAAGAAGAAGAAGAAGAAGACGACTGTGGGGTCCTTTGTGCTCTCTGAGCTTGGTAGTTTTGTTGCAGATATTTCATTACCCTACTAAGTAACATTATCAATGCTAGAAAGGTTTGCAAAGAGGAGGAGGAGGAGGGAGAGGAGGACTGTGAGGTTCATGATACTTTCTAAGCTTGGTTGTTTCCTTGCAGACATTTCATCACCCAACTAGGTAACATCATCAGTGCTAGAAAGGCTGGGGTGTGCTCTCTGTTTATAATCCAGTGGCTTGCCTTGTCAATATTGGCGGGAGAATTCTTGGTGATACTTCAGTTAGGCTGTTGTTTACTGCTGGGTTGTTGGTCTGGGTTGGAAGCTCCTTTATTGGGGGGTTGTTAATGGCTAGGTTGTTGATCTATAATTAAAATTTTTATAATTAAAAAAGCAAGTTGCTTTTTTGGGGATGCTGCAGGAAGCAACGATGGTACTCAACGACCGAAGTGGGTGTAGACCTCGACTTACGACCAAAATTTCTGTTGTTGATGATGATGGCATTGTAATGGCTGGTATTTATAATAATAATAATAATAAAGTTGGAAGGGAACTTGGAGGTCATCAAGTCCAACCCCCTGCTCAGGCAGGAAACCGTATACCATTTCGGACAAATGGCTGTCTAGTCTCTTCTTAAAAACTTCCAGTGTTGGAGCATTCCCAGCTTCTGGAGGCAGGTGGTTCCACCGGTTAATTGTTCTCACTGTCAGGAAGTTTCTCCTTGGTTCTAGGTTGCTTCTCTGCTTGGTTAGTTTCCATCCGTTGCTTCTTGTCCTGTCTTCAGGCACTTTGGAAAATAGCTTGACTCCCTCTTCTTTGGGGCAGCCCCTGAGATACTGGAAGACTGCTATCGTGTCCCCCCTCGTCCTTCTCTTCCTTAAACTAGACATATCCAATTCCAGCAACTGTTCCTTGTATGTTTTAGCCTACAGTCCCCTAACCATCTTTGTTGCTCTTCTCTGTACTCTTTCTAGCTTATCTCCATGACTGCCCTACTATTTTGGGGGAACCTATACAGGTATACTTACGACCACCACCAAGCTCAGAATTTCTTAACAGTTGTTAAGTGAGTTTTTTTTTTCTTGTCCTGCCTTCAGGGGCTTTGGAAGACAAGTAGACCCCCTCCTCTTTGAGACGACCCCTCAGATATTGGAAGACTGCTATCATGTCCCCCTTCGTCCTTCAGATCTGGTTATTGCAGAGAACTAATGGTGCTCTGTGGAGCTAACGGTGACAAGGCTTTGAGTCATGATGTTGGGTTCTTCAAATTTAGAACATGGAATAAAAGACTTGGAAGGGACCTGGGAGGTCTTCTAGTCCAACCCCCTGCTCAGTCAGGAGGCCCTCTGCTATTCTGCACCAATGGCCGTCCAGTCTGTTCTTAAAAGCTGCAGAGATGAAGCACCCACAACCTCTGGAGTCAAGCTGTACCCCTGATTTAACTGTCCTCACTCTTAGGAAGTGTCTCCTTAACATTGTTGTTAGGAATTCTTGAAAATAACGTTAGTAAAGAAGATATATATTTATTCACTCATGTGGTTACAGCGGCAAGAATTGTTTTCGCTCAAAATTGGAAAGCTACGACTATACCTAATGAGGAAATCTTAATTCATAAAATTATGCGCTGCGCAGAATTAGATAGGTTAAGTAAGAGACTCAAAAATCAGGATGAAACGGATTTTTTTTACCAAATTTGGGATAAATTTTATAGATGGTGGGGGAAAAAATATGGTAGTCATTGTAATGAGATAAGTTAAGATTGAGATTAGTGATGTTATTGTAAAGGTTTTTTTTTCTTATATTAGTAGTTAATTGTGAATATGAATTGTGATGTATTTCAATTTTGATTTACCATGTTCAATGTTTTTAATTTTTGTTATTCAATAAAATTTTATTTTAAAAAAATTAAAAAAAAAGGAAGTGTCCTTAATTCCAGGTGACTTCTCTCCTTGATGAATTCCCATCCATTGTCCTGGAAAGTTCTGGAAAATAAGTTGACCCCTCCCCCTCTTCTTTGAGGCAGCCCCTCAAATATTGGAAGACTGCTATCATGTCCCCCCTTGTCCTTCTTTTCTTTAGACTAGCCAAACCCAAGTCCTGCAGCCGTTCTTCGTATGTTTTAGTCTCCTGGCCTTGGATCATCTTAGTTGCTGTTCTCTGCACTTTTTTTTCCAAAGTCTCAACATCTTTTTTGCAATATGGGAACCAAACATTGGCTGCAGTATTCCAGATGTGGTGTTACTAGGGTTTTTATAAAGCGGTACTAGGCTAGCTTAGGAATAACTCAGTTGTTAAACACAGTCATTCTAACCAAACTGCAGCAGAGGGGTTGAGATGACCTCCGAGCTGTTCAAAAGCCATCCAGAAACGTGGCCTCCGTTTAGTCACACACTGCCTAGTGCAGTGGTTCTCAACCTTTTTAATGCCGCGACCCCCAACCGGTCGTAAGTCGAGGACTACTCAACCGGTCGTAAGTCGAGGACTACTCAACGGGTGCAGCACCGTTTGCAGAATGGGACTTTTGGCGGGCTCAGCAGGGCAGAGACAGCCTGGACAATTCCTATTGGCTTTTGAAAGCCAATAGAATTAGACTCTATTCAAGAGAGTCTATTCTATGGGCTTTCAAAAGCCAACAAAATAAAAGGGAGGAGCACAGCTAAGGAAAAGGGGGGAAAAATGGCCGACTGCGTTGTTTGGCGACCCGCGTGAAATGGTCGTTCGACCCCAAATGGGGTCCCGACCCACAGGTTGAGAACCACTGGCCTAGTGTTAGACGCTGATGTGGCTATAAAATGCACAATATTGGGAAGGGGGCTTGGAGGTGAAAGAAAGGCGGCATACCTGAATGGGAACTTTCCACAGTGGTCTCGGACCTGACGCGCGAGAGTTTCAAGGTTTCTCTTCCACAGGGAACGTAATACACCTCTGAGCAGCCGGGAGGTTTGTAAGGCAGCACCAAGGGCTGATCTGAAAGAGACAAAGCAGGAGTCGGCTTACAAGGAAAACATTGTTTCCTGGAGGCCCGGCAATCAGCCATCGACAGGCACAGAGAGACCGACAAGGTTTACGTACCGTTCGAAAGAGACAAGCAAAAAGCCCAAAAGGAGACAAAGAGACCAAAACAACTCCTCACCAGCAATTAACACCAATCAACCATACCGGCCGGCAAGCCAAATGTTGTCTCCTGGAGGCCCGGCAATCAGCCATCGACAGGCACAGAGAGATCGACCACATCTACGTGCCGTTCGAAAAAAAGACAAGCAAAAAAGCCCAAAAGGAAACAAAAAAGGATTAAAACGTCTCCTCGCCTGCGATCGACACCTGTCCTATGTCGATCGATATGAGAACTGGGCCCAAAATGTCCATCGCTAACAGAGACAGTTGCTAAGTGAATTCTGCCCCACTTTATGACTTCTCTTGCCATAGTTGTTATGTGAATCACTGCAGTTGTTAAGTTGTTAAGCTAGTAGTTAACAGTTGTTAAATAGACCTGGCTTCCTCATTGACTTTGCTTGTCAGAATACATAGAGATAGATAGATAAATGATTGATCGATATAGATCAGTGGTTCTCAACCTTTCTAATGCCGCGACCCCATAATACAGTTCCCCATGTTGTGGTGACCCCCAACCACTTATACATCACCGGGTGCCAGGGGCGTGGCCAAAGAAAAGGGGGGAAAAATGGCGGACAGCCTTGTTTGGCGACCCCCGTGAAATGGTCATTCGACCCCAAATGGGGTTCCAACCCACAGGTTGAGAACCACTGATATAGAGATAAATAGATTAGATTAGATTAGACTAGACTAGACTAGACTAGACTAGATTAGATTGGATTGGATTAGATTGGCTGGCTGGCTGGCTGGCTGGAAGGATGGATGGATAATGGGTAGAGAGATAGAAGAGAGAGAGAGATAATGGAGAGATAGAAGAGAGATAGACAGAACGAGAGAAGGTAGAGAGAGAAGATATAGATAGATAGATAGATAGATAGATAGATAGATAGATAGATAGATAGATAGATAGATAGATAGATAGATAGATAGACGGACGGACGGACGGACGGACGGACGGACGGACGGACGGACGGACGGACGGACGGACGGACGGACGGACGGACAGACAGACAGATGATTAGATTAGATTGATAGATTGATATTGGATAGATATAGAGATAGATATGATTAGATTGATAGATTGGATTGATAGACAGATGTGTGTGTGTGTGTGTGTGTGTGTGTGTGTGTGTGTGTGAGAAAGAGAGAGAGAGAGAGAGATGATATATAAATTCTTACCAGCGGTTTGTCCATTCAAAACGGAGATCTTGGAGGCACCAAGCCTTGTGTCGGTGGGGGTTTTGTGACTCTTCGGAAAAGGCGCTTCCCCATTCTCAGCGGCGACAAAAATTTCGGCAGAATAGGTGGTCTTCTCCGGGCTTTCTGTCGTTATTTGAGTGATGGCATCCGAAGACGTCCATTCAGTTTGGGAAGAAGCCGTAGTCTTCAAGTTCTCACCTGCGCTCGGTCCACTCGAACTCCGAGTCCCGGCGTCTGCTTGAGATGGGCCTGCCACACCATCTCGGTCTGCCAGGGGCTCTTCAGCCTGCTGTAGGACCGGTTTAGCCCCCGTTGGAACATCTGGAGATGATGCCTCTTGGAGAAATCCTTCTGAGGATTCTTGAGTTTTTCGCCTAGATTCTGCGGGCTTTGACCCGGAGGTATCTTCTAAGGAAAGACGGGGAACATCCAAAGGGGTTGGCTGAACAACTTCAACCTCTCTCCCTTCTGGACCAGTGTCCACCGGGCCCGAAAGGTCCAACTCAACCCGCTTTGGAGAGAGAGTAAGGTGGACACCAGAGAGGGCTTTCCTGGTGGGTGATGTAGGAGACCCCAGCACGGCTGTGGAAATACGGTCTAAGGAAACGGCGTGTAACAGGCCAGTACTCCCACTGTCTCGACTTCTGGCCTTGTGTAAATATGAATCAGGAGTAGCTATATCTTCGGGCTTGTGTGAATATGAATCGGAAGCAGACGTACCTTCTCTGACGGACGTATTTTCTTTGCCTTCGGCCAACAGTGGCTTAGCAACACTCCCAGCCTTGTCTACCAAGCAATTCTGGGAACGCACGTGACCCGTCTTTTGTGGAGGCAACATCACACTTCTTTCTGGGCCAGTTTTGTCAGGGGAAATATTATCCAGCATTTTAGCGCATCTCCTCTGCTCGGCCAGAACTGGATCGGAACTCCGCTTCTCCTTAATGAGGTCCTTGGGTTGGATACCTCTGCTTGGGGACGTCTCCGCGGGAGCAGTGAGGCCTTCTTGACGAGGTCCATCCCTGGTGGCCTTGACAGAACCAGAGGGAGAACAGACCTTTGGGGAAGGAGATCCCTCTTTCTTCTCAGAAAGACAAGCGGCAATGAGGCGGGCTGAGTGGCGAGCGTCATCGCTTGGCAGCTGTGAGTTACCAAACTTCGGCTGCTCCTGGCTCGTCAGACGGGCTTCTGAAGATATGGGATGATGAGCGTCGGCTTCTGCAAGGACAGCCCGGGGTACGCGGGAAGCGGGAGAAGGCGACCTCCTCCGAGAGGCGAAAGTGATGGAGGTGATTTGAATGGCAGCTTCGACCGACGTGACGCTCTCGGATATATCCAACGGAGCTGGTCTGTTCCGGTCCTTTTTGACGGGTGCCTTTGAGGCCTCTTTGAGATGCGCGTCCGAGGGAACGTGAGAATCGGCGTCGGAGTCCAAGGCGTTCCCGGGAGGTGGCTGCAGTTGGCTAGAGGCAGGAACCTGGGCAGCGCGGGAGGGTTTAACCTCCGGGTCGGCTGCTAAGGCACCATCGGTCACAGGCTCCGAGAACTCGACTAGCTGCAAACCGTATTTCTGAAGGGCCGTTTGCAAGTCGTGGTCTCTTAGATTACGCCAGTGTCCCGGTTCTACCGCTGCAGCAGGACTGCGGTTTGGAAAGCTCTGGAAGTTGCTTCTCCAATGCTGCTTCTATTAAGTATTCAAAAAGAAAGAGAGTCAGCTTAGATGCAACTTATTATCATATTTGGTGGACTTGTAAAGATATCAAAGCTTTGGGGATGAAGATTTGGTGGAATATTCAAAAGATTTTTAAGAGAAAGATAAAGTTTACGCCGCAATTATTTTTGTTAGGTGTTATTGTAGATCACCCTGCCAACAAAAGTGCGTATAGTCCAGGCCATGGTTTTCCCAGTTGCAATGTATGGCTGTGAAAGTTGGACCATAAGAAAGGCTGAGCGCAAAAGAATTGAGGCCTTTGAACTCTGGTGCTGGAGAAGACTCCTGCGAGTCCCCTGGACTGCAAGGCGATCCAACCGGTCAGTCCTAGAGAGATCAACCCCGACTGGTCTTTAGAAGGCCAGATCCTAAAGTTGAAACTCAAATACTTTGGCCACCTAATGAGAAGGAAGGACTCACTGGAGAAGGGCCTAATGCTGGGAAAGATTGAGGGCAATAGAAGAAAGGGACGACAGAGAATGAGATGGCTGGATGGAGTCCCTGAAGCAGTAGGTGTGAACTTAAATGGACTCCAGAAGATGGTAGAGGACAGGAAGACCTGGAGGAACGTTGTCCATGGGGTCGCAATGGGTTGGACACGACTTCGCAATTAACAACAACAACATTGTAGATCTTGATGTTAAAGAAATTAATGTGACGTTGAATCTGATAACAGCTGCAAGATTATTGGTGAGGCAATATTGGAAGAAAAATTCTTTGCCTACTATGGAAGAATGGATACTTACGGTGTCTAATTTAGCAGAAATGGCAAAAATCTCTGCATATCTGAAGGATTATTCACAAGAAAAATGTATTTCGGTTTGGAGAAGATGGATTGATTATATTCAGAAGAAATATGAGACTGAAAAGCATTACTTAGCTTATGAGTAAATTTTAGATTATTATTAATAGTTTAAGATGGTTGAATTTATATTATTTTTAGTATTATAGTTTAATTATATTATTATTTATGTTTTTAATTTGTTAATATTATCTTGAAAAGGAGTTACAGTATGTTATGGATTTGATTGCTAATATAGTTGAATAATGTTAGTTAGATTATGATTGTTTATTTTTAACCCTGTAATCAGCTTTGGGAAGTGGGGGAGGGATTTGGGATATATATTGTATAAAATTTTTAAAACTTTTAATAAAAAAGAGAGAGAGTCACAACAGGCAGATAGTAACACTGGAGCACTAGGAGCTTTTGATGCCTGTCTGTCAAAATGAAGAGGGGGAGGAATGTCAACGCTGCTAACATTGGATGGTTTTGCATTGACAACAGATGGAAATGCAGCCATCTTTTTCCCTTTCGTTTTTAGAGTTAGATGATGGTGGGAGGTCCGGCTAGACATAACAACACTAAACCTAGCGTGAGAATCAAGGTTATTGTAACCAGAGCTGATAAGGAATTGGCCGGGCTGGAGAACTGGAGAGGAAACCCGAGCTTCAAACTAATTGGGGAATGTGATTTATGACTGTTAATTGGAGGAGGGAATTGGCTTTGATGCTATGTGCCCAGGGGGGGGGGGGGAATTCAGTTTTTTGGCTTCGATTATGCAGTGCTGATATTATGCTACCCAAATAAAAGATTATTTAAGGTAAACAATACCTCAAAGTTCTTTTGAAGAGTTTCATCTGTCGGAAACATGACGGGGGGGGGTGACTTAAATTTTTCATTTGCCCCCAAATTCTCAGATGAGGAGAAGTAGATATTATGAGCCTGTTTGCTCTAGTGGTGAAGGCACCAGGCTAGAACGCAGGAGACTTTGGGCCCATCACCAGGAGACGGTGAGTTCTAATCCTGCCTTAGCCATGACAGCTGGATGGGTGACTTTGGGTCAATTAACAGGAGACAATGAGTTCAAGTCCTGCCTTAGGCTTTAAAGCAGTGCCATAAGCACCTACAGCAGTGGTTCTCAACCTTTTTAATGCCGCGACCCCCAACTGGTCGTAAGTCGAGGACTACTTAACTGGTCGTAAGTCGAGGACTACTCAACGGGTGCAGCACCATTTGCAGAATGGGACTTTTGGCGGGCTCAGCAGGGCAGAGACAGCCTGGACAATTCCTATTGGCTTTGGAAAGCCAATAGAATTAGACTCTGTTCAAGAGAGTCTCTTCTATTGGCTTTCAAAAGCCAATAGAATAAAAGGGAGTAGCACAGCTAAGGAAAAGGGGGAAAAAATGGCGGACTGCGTTGTTTGGCGACCCCCGTGAAATGGTCGTTCGACCACAAATGGGGTCCCGACCCACAGGTTGAGAACCACTGCTTTAAAGGCAGCTGGTGACTGGGCCCTCACAAGGAGACGGTGAGTTCTAGTCTCGTCGCAGGCCTGAAAGGCAGTTGGGTAACTTTGGACCAAACACCAGGAGATGGTGAGTTCTAGTCCTGTTTTAGGCATGAGAGTCAGCTGGGTGACTCTGGGCCAATCACCAGGTGACGGTGAGTTCTAGTCCCCTCTTAGGCATGACAGCCGATGAGGTGACTTTGAGCCAATCACCAGGAGACGGTGAGTTCTAGTCCTGCCTTAGGCATGACAGCTGGCTGCGTGACTTTGGGCCAATCATGCTCTCCCCGCCTAAGCGACCTCACAGGGTCGTTGCAGTGGGGAAAATAGAAGGAGGAGGAGGAGGAGGAGGAGGAGGAGGAGGAGGAAGGTGTGCTGGATAACGGCCACCTTGAGTGATTTGTAAAAATAATACAGGCGAGATACAAATTAAATAAATATTGAGGATGATATAAAGCAGTGATGGCGAACCTTTTGGAGACCAAGTGCCCAAACACTGGCCCCGCCCCTGCTCCACCCCCCATCTTCTGCCCTGCCTACCCAAGGACCACTCACTGCCTCCAGGGCCCGCCGCAGATCGCCCAGGCAGCCCAGCAGCGCTATGGCGGCCACGCCCTCTCCCCGCGCCCTGCAGCATCAACTGCATGATGGGGTGTGTGGACATAGTGTTGTCTACGCTGCCTGGCTGCCATGTCCTTGGCTGCGCTGCTCCGTGTGGGCCATGCTCGGGGGTGACTCTCCTTCGGGGGGGGGCTGCTGGAGAGGAGGGGGTCGCGGGGGGGGAGGCAAGGCTGGGGCAATGGCATGCGTGCCCACAGGGAGGGCTCCGAGTGCCGCCTCTGGCATCCGTGCCATAGGTTCGCCACCACTGATATAAAGCATCCCAATTTAAACCCTCTCCAAAAACCATAAGGACTTGAGAAGTAGAGAGCAACAAAGATGATCAGGGGACTGGAGGCGAAAACATAGAAGGGACGGTGGCTGGAATTGGGGATGTCTAGTTTAATGAAGAGAAGGATGAGGGGGGACAGGATAGCAGTCTTCCAGTATCTCAGGGGCTGCCATAAAGAAGAGGGAATTAAGCTATTTTCCAAAGCACCTGAAGGCAGGACAAGAAGCAATGGGTGGAAACTAATCAAGGAGAGAAGCAACCTAGAACTAAGGAGAAACTTCCTGACAGTCGGAACAATTAACCAGTGGAACCACCTGCCTCAAGAAGCTGTGGGTGCTCCAACACTGGAAGTTTTTAAGAAGAGACTGGACAGCCATTTGTCTGAAATGGTATCGGGTTTCCTGCCTGAGCAGGGGGTTGGACTAGATGACCTCAAAGGTCCCTTCCAACTTTTAAAAATTTATTTTATTATTACTATTATTGTTGTTGTTGTTATTTTTATCTCCTGGGAATCGGGCTTCTAAAACCCAACTTGGTGGTAGATTCAGCTTCCTTTCTGAGGACAGAATTGGGAAAAGATGCTATCGGGCCACACAGCCCACAAGAAACAAAAAATAAAAAAATAAATTGTAAAGATAGTGGAAGAGCCGCATAAAACAGGCATGGCTACGTATTTGTTTTCATTTTCACCACGTACCTGCCATGTTTAAACAAAAAAAAATAAGCAAAGGTTTCCAACGGCTGCTTGCTTCCCCCCCCCAAAAAATAGCATAACCGCCAAGCGATTAACAGTCATCAGATGCAGAAAGATCTAAAAAAAAAATCCATTAGAAAGGAAGGGAAAACAAAGCCGTGGCAAAGGAGGCAACAAAAGAGAACAATTATCTAAACTGAAGACTGGAAGGCAACCAGGCCTTGGCGGGTTTCCCGAGAGAAAACACACACACACAAGGCTACGGCTGCACAATTGAAATAATTCCTTTTAGCACCTTACATGCCAGGAGAACAGGGCCGGGTGTGATTCATGCACAGAAAGCCGATTCAATTCACCTGCCAAAGCTGATAATAAATAAAGATGTTGAGGTGTTGTTATGAAATCTTTTGATTTGGTAGGGCATTTTTTTGTAGCAGGAAGTAAGCTTTGGAGGCCAAGGCACCTAAGTTCTATCTGCAGCCCTTTGAAAAGATTCTATCATCTCTTCTATCTATCCATCTATCTATCTATCTATCTATCTATCTATCTATCTATCTATCTATCTATCTATCTATCTACCTACCTACCTACCTACCTACCTACCTACCTACCTACCTACCTCTCTATGTGTCTGTCTGGCTATCATCCATCCATCCATCCATCCATCATATCTATCTATCTATCTCTAGCTAGCTAGCTATCATCTATCTATCTATCTATCTATCTATCTATCTATCTATCTATCTATCTATCTATCATCTATCTATCTATCTGGCTATCATCCATCCATCATATCTATCTATCTATCTATCTATCTATCTATCTATCTATCTATCTATCTATCTATCTATCTATCTATCTATCATCCATCCATCCAATATGTCTGTCTGGCTATCATCCATCCATCCATCCATCCATCCATTCATCCATCCATCCATCCATCCATCCATCCTACCTATCTACCTACCTACCTACCTACCTAAGTACCTATCATCTATCTCTATCTCTCTCTATATATCATCTATCTCCTACCTATGTACCTATCTGTCTGTCTATCTCCTGCCTGTCTGCCTACCATCCATTCATCCATCCATCCATCCATCCTTCATCTCGTAGGTATGTATGTATGTATGTATGTATGTATGTATTTATCTGTCTGCCACCCACCCACCCACCTATCTATCATCTATCTCTTACCTATGTACCTGTCTGTCTATCTCCTGCCTGCCTGCCTGCCTGCCTATCTATCTACCTATCTATCTATCTATCTATCTATCTATCTATCTATCTATCTATCTATCTATCTATCTATCTATCTATCTACCTACCTACCTACCTACCTACCTACCTATCCAATTTACTTGTAAAACTGATTTACAAAATTTATTTGTATCAACCGTATCTAGCGACTGGGCGGCTTACAATCTAAAAACATGAAAAACATTAAAACCATCCATTATAAAAACCCAGCAGATTAAAAATACCCATAGAAAAAGGTGCATCATCATCATCATCATCATCATCATCATCATCATCATCATCATCATCATTATTATTATTATTATTATTATTATTATTATTATTATTACTATTATTCACGGACACGATCTATCCAAGACAGTATCAGGACTGATTGTTACCCAATAATCTTTCTCTGAAATTTTGCAAGGGCAGGAAGTGATAAAACCAATCCTAGCATCTGACTCACATAAGTTGAAAAAGAAATCAAAATAAGTATCAGAAGCTGAAATGAGGGTTTTGGTTTTTTTTGTCTACTGAGCATTCCACATAGCCCAAGAAAGGAAGGACCTTCGTGAAAATAGCTTTGAATCTCAACAAACCAAAAAACAAGATATTGCCTTTCTTTGGAGAACTGTATATGTGTGCCTGCTAATTTTTACATCAGCGTGGAAATTCTGATCTAAATCAACACTGGTATTGCTGGGGGTTTTCATTTCCTTTCTGAATAGCCGCACTAAACAATGCAGAAGCCCATTATCACCCCAGGAAAGCTATTTCTTTCCATAGAAAGGACTTTTTTTATTAATAAGAACATATCAGTGACCAGGTCAGAGGTGAACTGGTAGCAGAGAAAGAAGCGTCCAGCAGAAAACGATATTAAAAAAACCCCTTCCTTTTTCTGAATTTTAATATCAAGCTTAACAGGAACCAGAGATAATCCCTGTTAGCCTTTCAAAGGCCCTAAAAACCTGGCCATCTTCCTGTACCTGGAGGGCTGGATGCGTTAGAGGCCACTTCCTGGCTGAAGAGGGAGTCCTCGATTTACGACCACAGTTTGTGTTGCTAAGCGAAACAGTTGTTAAGTGAATTTTGCCCCCATTTTACGACCGTTCTGGTCACAGTTGTTAAGGGAATTTGGCTTCCCAAATGGACTCTGCTCGTCAGAATGTCGCAAAAGGGGATCACGGGACCCCCCCGGGGGACGCTGCGACCGTCATAAATAGGAGTCAGTTGCCAAGCGTCTGAATTTTGATCACGTGATCATGGGGGGGGGGGATGCTGCTAACGGCCATCACTGTGAAAAACAGTCGTTAAGTCACTCTTTTCACTGGCGTTGTAACTTTGAAGAGTTCCCGAAATGAACGGTAGTAAATTGAGGACTACCTGGATTGCTCGCTGGCCAAGTATCTCCGCTGCTGTGTATGTTTAATCTGGGATTGTCCGTTCATTTTATTCTTTTAAAATGTTTTTTTTAGCATTTTAATGGTGATTTTGTTTTTCATGTGCGTGAACTGTAAGCTGCCCAGAGTCGCTGACTGAGATCGGTGGCTATAGAAAAGGAAGGAAAGAGAAGAAAGGAAGGAAGGAAAGAGAAGAAAGAAAGGAAGAAGGAAGAAAGAAAGGATAGAGATGGAAGAACAAAGGAAGGAAGGTAGAAAGGAAGGAAGGAAGGAAGGAAGGAAGGAAGGAAGGAAGGAAGGAAGGAAGGAAGGATAGAGATGGAAGAACAGAGAAGGAAGGAAGGAAGAGATAGAAATGGAAGAACAAAGGAAGGAAGGAAGGTAGGAAGGAAGGAAGGAAGGAAGGATAGAGATGAAAAACAAAGGAAGGAAGGAAGGAAGGAAGGAAGGAAGGAAGGAAGGAAGGAAGGAAGGAAGGAAGGAAGAAAGGAAGAAAGGAAGAAAGAAAGAAAGAAAGAAAGAAAGAAAGAAAGAAAGGAAGGAAGGAAGGAAGGAAGGAAGGAAGGATAGAGATGGAAGAACAAAGGAAGGAAGGAAGGTAGAAAGGAAGGAAGGAAGAATAGAGATGGAAGAACAAAGAAGGAAAGAGAAGCAAGAACGAAGGAAGAAAGGAAGGAAGGATAGAGATGGAAGAACAAAGCAAGGAAGGTAGAAAGGAAGGAAGGAAGGATAGAGATGGAAGAACAGAGAAGGAAGGAAGGAAGGAAGGAAGGAAAACGAAAGGAATTGACATTGCCCTGGGAGGGAGCTGATCATGGAACTGATCCGGGGTCAGCAACATCTGGCAGGGGCAAAGCCCGACCACTTTCACCAAGAAAAGCGAGCACAATGTCCATCACACAGAGACCGGACAGCTGTCGCTCAAAGAGCCAGCCAGCCCTTCTGGAGAGTCATGCAGCAGCCAGGCACATCCACCTCCCACCACAGGAAGGTTTGGCTAGCAATTAAAAAGGGGGGGGGGAAGCAGGCAGCATTTGGGCGCCTGATTCAAAACATGCCAGAAATCCACACCAGTTTATATATGCTCACCCCCTGGTCACCATTGGTGGCAGCCCCGTCCTCGGCTTATGCTGGAAACAGACAAGACACAGCTCAGAAGCAATGCGGCTGTCCACGAGGGCGGGAGATAAAATGTCCTCCCCCTGGCATGACTAAAAAAAGTACAGGGAGTCCTTGACTTACGGCCCCAATCGAGCCCAACATTTCCATCGCTAAGCGAAACATTTGTTAAGGGAATTCTGTCCCGATTTACGACTTTGTCTCCGTTGTTAAGCGAATCGCGGCAGGCGTTAAGTCAGAAACGCTCAAGGTCGTTAAGCGAATCTTGCTCATCAGAAGGTCACAAAAGGGGATGGCGGGACCCCGGGGGGGGGGACGCTGCGACTGTCGTAAATATGAGTCAGTGGCCGAGTGTCTGAATTTTGATCATGTGACCGCGGGGAGGCTGGAAGGGCTGTTAAGCATAAAAAATGGTCTTAAGTTGCTCCTTCCGGTGCCGTTGTAACTTTGAACGTCACTAAATGAACTGTTGTAAGTCGAGAACTGTCTGCATTGTACAGACAGTCCTCACGGTACTTTTCCCATGATGCTCCTACCTCATGAACGTTGACCAAGCTGGTTGGGGTAATGATAAAGGAGAATATTTGTAACTTTACTCTCTGAGCTGGGTGGTTTCCTTGCAGATGTTTCACAACCCAACTAGGGAACATGATCAGTGCTGGAGGACTAGTGCCTAGGCCTAGTTCAGGGGTAGGCAGCCTTGGCTCTATTATGACTCGTGGACTACAACTCCCAGAATTCCCGAGCCAGCATGGCTCAGCTTGGAAATCTTTCTTTCCCCTCGGCATGGCTGGCTCAGGAATGCTGGGAGTTGAAGTCCACCAGTCATAAAAGAGCCAAGGTGGCCTACCTCTGGCCTAGGCCTAGGCCGCTTTATGACTGGTGGACTTCAACTCCTAGAATTCCTGAGCCAGCCTGGCTCAGCTTGGAAACCTCTCCCTTTCCCCTCAGCATGGCTGGCTCAGGAATGCTGGGAGTTGAAGTCCACCAGTCATAAAAGAGCCAAGGTGGCCTACCTCTGGCCTAGGCCTAGGCCGCTTTCTGACTCGTGGACTTCCTCCCAGAATTCCTGAGCCAGCATGGGGGAAACTTTGGCCCCCTCATGACTTGTGGACTTTAATTCCCAGAATTCCTGAGCCAGCATGAGGGAAACTTTGGCTCCCCCTCATGACACGTGGACTTCAACTCCCAGAATTCCTGAGCCAGCCTGGCTCAGCTTGGAAACCTCTCCCTTTCCCCTCAGCGTGGCTGGCTCAGGAATTCTGGGAGTTGAAGTCCACCAGTCATAAAAGAGCCAAGGTTGCCTACCCCTAGCTTAGAGAATTGTAAGTGAGAAATGTTTCCTGCCAGCAAAAATTTATGATTAGCCCAGTTCTTAAATGCTTCTTTAATTGTTACCCCCTCCAAGTTTTTGAGTTTTACCTCCAGATGTTCCTTTTCTCCCGAGGAGGAAAGCTGCTGTCTCTTCATTTGTTCTATCATCCGCCTATCTTCTTCGGTCAGTTCAGGGATGAAGTACTGAGGCTGAGTGGCCAGTTTTAGTTTCACCCAGGCTGCGAGAGGGAGAGAGAGAAAGGGAAAGAGAGAGAGCGGGAAAGGGGGGAGAGAATAGAAAGGGAGACAGGGAGAAAGAGGGAGGGAGAGGAAGGGAGAAAAAGATGGAGACAGGGAGAGGAAGACCGAGAGAGAGGGAGGGAGGGAGAGAGTAAGACAGGGAGAGGGAGAGAGGGAGAGGAAGAGAGAGGAAGGGAGGAAGAGATGGAGAGAGGGAGTGGAAGACAAGGAGAAAGTGAGAGGGAAAGAGAGAGGGAAAGAGAGACAGAGATAGGGAAAGAGAGAGAGTAAGACAGGAAGAGACAGGAAGAGAGAGGGAGAGGAAGAAAGAGAGGGAGAGGGTGAGAAAGAAAAGGAGGGAGAGGAAGAGAGAGGGAGGGAGGGAGAGATGGAGAGAGGGAGTGGAAGACAGGGAGAAAGGGAGAGGAAAAGAGAGAGAGTAAGACAGGAAGAGACAGGGAGGGAGAGGAAGAAAGAAAGGGAGAGGATGAGAAAGAAAAGGAGGAAGGGAAGAGAGGGAGGGAGGGAGAAAGAGATGGAGAAAGGGAGAGAGTAAGACAGGGAGAGAGGGAAAGAGAGAGAGATAGGGAAAGAGGGAAAGAGAGAAAGACAAGAAGAGACAGGGAGAGGGAAGGAGAGGAAGAAAGGGAGGGTGAGAGAGAAAAGGAGGGAGGGGAGAGGGAGAGGAAGAGAGGGAGAGAGGGAGGGAGAAAGATGGAGACAGGGAGAGAAGGAGAGGGAAAGAGGAAGATAGAGAAAGAGGGAAAGAGAAAGACAGGAAGAGACAGGAAGAGGGAGGGAGAGGAAGAGAGAGGGTGAGAGAGAAAAGAAGGGAGGGAAGAGAGAGGGAGAGGGAGGGAGGGAGGGAGGGAGGGAGAAAGAGATGGAGACAAGGAGAGAGTAAGACGGAGAGAGGGAGAAGGAAACAGAGACAGAGATAGCGAAAGAGGGAAAGAGAGAAAGACAAGAAACGGAGAGGGAGGGAGAGGAAGAAAGAAAGGAAGAGGGTGAGAGAGAAAAGGAGGGAGGGGGAGAGGGAAAAACAATTTTTACCTCACAAAGAGTAAGACGCCTCCCGCCATAGGCATTTTCTATGGGCTTTTACAGCCCCCGACCGTTTTAAAATTCTCACCGGCCACAAACATCTGCGATTTTTGCGCATTTACAGATAATCCTCGGCTGATGACAGCCGGGGCCAGCATTTCCATTGCTAAGCGAGGCCGTTGTTAAGCGAGGCACACCCCGTTTTATGACCGTTTTGCCAGGGTGGTTAAGCAAATCCCTGCAGCTGTTAAGTCAAGGGGGGTCATTAAGCAAAACGGGCTTCTCCTATCGAGGTGGGCCGGTTACTCACTTAACAGCTGCTGCCATCTCTTTAGCAAGGGTGGCCAGAAAGGTGGTGAAACGGGGGGCAAAGCTCGCCCTAACCACTGTCTCGCTTAGCAACGGAAATTTGGGGCACAGTTGTGGTCGTAAAGCCGAGGACTACCAGTGTAGGAACAGCTAGAGCAGGCCTGTTCTGAGGAAATCAGTTATGTTTTGTAAACAGATGACTAATGATTGAAAATATCAATTATGCAATCCTCTGAAGTAGCACTTGGCATTCCCTGGTGACATAATTGTCCTCAGCAACACACAAGTCTTTCCACTGAAGCTCGGCAAATGCTTTCTCTCCTTCGTTCCCAAAAGCAATGAAAGAAAGAAAGAAAGAAAAAAAGAAAGGAAGGAAGGAAGGAAGGAAGGAAGGAAGGAAGGAGAGAGGGAGAAGAGAAAGAGAAAGAGAAAGAGAAAGAGAAAGAAAGGAAGGAAGGAAGGAAGGAAGGAAGGAGAGAGAGAGAGAGAGAAAGAAAGGAAGGAAGGAAGGAAGGAAGAAAGGGAAGCAAAGAGAAAGAAAGAAAAGAAAGAAAGGAAGGAAGAAAGGGAAGGAAAGAGAAAGAAAGAAAGAAAGAAAGAAAGAAAGAAAGAAAGAAAGAAAGAAAGAAAGAAAGAAAGAAAGAAAGAAAAGGAAAGAAGAATCTGGCATGGCCAGGTTGGACCCAATTAAACATGTTCAAGGAATGCTAAGACTCTGAGTTCTAGTCCTGCCTCGGGCACAAAAGCCGGCTAGCTGACTTTGGGTCAATTGCCAGGAGACGGTGAGTTCTAGTCCTCCCTTAGCCATGAAAGCTGGCTGGGTGACTTTGGGCCAATCACCAGGAAACGGTGAGTTCTAGTCCCGCCTTAGAAATGAAAGCCGGCTGGGTGACTTTGGCCCAATCACCAGGAGACGGTGAATTCTAGTCCTGTCTTAGTCATGAAAGCTGGCTGGGTGACTTTGGGCCCATCATTGGGAGACGGTGAGTTCTAATCCTGCCTTAGACATGAGAGTCAGCTGAATGACTTTGGGCCATTCCCTCTCTCTGAGCCCAACCCACCTCTCAGGGTTGTCGTTGTGGGCAAAACAGGAGGAGGAAGGTGTGTTGGATCTGTTCACAGCCTTCAGATAGTTGTAAAAAATAAATAAATAAAAGTGAGATAAAAATCAAATCAAACAAAGAAAAGGTTGGCATGCAAAGGTAATCAATTCACCACAAATCGTGGAGGTTTTCGGAGGTTCCCTTACTTACCGCGGGCTTTTTCCTCTTCTTCCTTTACACTCTGGAGTATCTGCGTGGCATGCAGCACAGGCTGCTCTTCTTCCAGGAGGGTTTTGACCCGTACCGCCAACGAGTCCATACTGCTGCCGTTATCGCTTCCTTGGGCACCAACTTCCCCTCGGCTGAAAGCTGAGCTAGTGGCCGAAACGCAGGGCTCTTTCGGACCCGACCCCTCGCGCTCCTCCGCCCTCTCCATCCAAGGCGCTCTGTGGATCGCCAGAGGTTCGTACTGGAGAAGCTTCTTCACTCTAGTGCCCAGGGAGTCCACACTGCTGCCGTTGGCGCTTTCATGCCAGCTGCCTACCTCTTTCGGGCGAGCGTCATTCGCTTTCTTCTCGACGTGCGGAAAACCTCCCAAGAGCTTAGACACCTCGTCCAGAGTATCCGCTTTCTCCTCGATGCGCGGAAAACCTCCGAAGAGCTTAGACACCTCGTCCAGAGTATCCGCTTTCTCCTCGACGCGCAGAAAACCTCCCAAGAGCTTAGACACCTCGTCCAGAGTATCCGCTTTCTCCTCGATGCGCGGAAAACCTCCGAAGAGCTTAGACACCTCGTCCAGAGTATCCGCTTTCTCCTCGACGCGCAGAAAACCTCCCAAGAGCTTAGACACCTGGTCCAGAGTATCCGCTTCTGAAACAGCCTGGATCGCGTTGAGGTTTGGAGAAAGGCCGGCTTGAATGTCTACAGACCTGCTCGTCAGAACAGGCCCACTCGCAGCTGTCCTGGGGCAGCCTTCAGGATCGGATCGTGTTAGGGGTTTAGTCATCCCGCGATCTTCGTTCGCTTTCGGGGATTCTGGCCTCGGCTCTTGAGGTACAAGTGGCTCCTTGTTGCAGAAGTCCATTGTCTGCGGACCTTCCCATCTTAAGTTACCCGCGATACCTTGCTTGGCCATGTTCTCATCCCACGACCAGCCTCTCTGAATCCCTAGCGTGTTTCTCTTGATCGATCCGCAACCTCCAGATAAATCGCCATTATCGATATGTTTTAGTGAGCCGGAAGAAGAGAGGGATAAAAGAGATCGGAATTGTCCACTTGAAGGTCTGGAGTCGACCTCTGCCGGGAGCTTCTGGCTCTCTCCGGGGGCCTTTGACCCCGCAAAGGAATCGTTTCTTCCTCCGCCGGGACTCGCACTGGAAGATCCGATTTCTTCCCTCGCCGGCTTTTCGTCCCTGTCCCAAGAAGAAGGGCTGGCTCTTACTCGACTCGCCCCAAGTTCATTTGGGTCTAAATTGTCCACAATTGTTGTTGATCTTTCCTTCGCAAAGTTGGAGGGAGCTCCTGGGAGGACTTGAGTCTCTCCTGTGGAAACGGGAACGGAGGGAGACCCGGGAAGAGACGCAGCGAGAGGAGGCGTGACCGCACGAGATTTCCAGGGAGAGCTGCTCGGATGTACGAGATCTCGGTTGCGTTGCAGAGAAGACTTGGCGGATTGCGAAGTGTCTGAGACAACGGCGGATCCTGTCCCAGAAGGCCCACTGAGCAGAGAAGAATTCAGGCTACACCGTGTAGCCTCTTTCCCAGACTGCGAGTCTTTGGAAAGAAAAGGAAGAAGGTCAGAGATCGTCCGATTAAGGTCGATTCCCGTAAAGTGGTGGTCAGACAACGAAACAAATACGGTACAATATGACCGAGTTATTCGAGAAGAAGAAATAATTTCAGACAACCAGCAGACAGGAGGATCACGCCCTAGTAGAGGCAGTCCTCCACTTACAACCATTCGTATAGTGACTATGTGCTGAACGACCTTTCGGAGTTACAACGGAACTGAAAAAGGTGACTTATCACCGTTTTTCACCCTTACGACCATTGCAGCCTCCCCGTGGTCACGTGATCAAAATTTGGACGCTTGGCAATTGACTCCTATTTATGACGGTCGCAGCGCCCCGGGGATCACGTGATTCCCCCTTTTGAGACCTTCTGACGAGCAGAGTTGATCGGGAAGTCAGGTTCACTTAACAGCCGTGTTACTAATTTGACAACTGCAGTGATTTGCTTAGCAACTGGGGGAAGAAAGGTCGTAAAGCGGGGCAAAAAATTCACTTAAAGACTGTCGCGCTTAGCAACAAATTCAGGGCTCAATGGTGGTCATAAGTAGAGGACTACCTGATATATGTTATCAGCAAACTTAGTATACAGCAGGGGTAGGCAACCTTGGCTCTTTTATGACTGGTAGACTTCAACTCCCAGAATTCCTGAGCCAGCCATGCTGAGGGGAATGGGAGGTTCAGGAATTCTGGGAGTTGAAGTCCACGAGTCATAAAAGAGCCAAGGTTGCCTACCCCTGTTATCTTATCTTATCATCTTATCTTATCATCTTATCTTACCTATCTTATATAATATCTTATCTTTCATTCTGTTTTATGGGTGCCCAACTCAAGCAACCCACCTGCGCTGCCAGACCCACCTAATCCCCCCCAGGTGATGCCCAAGAGCTTCCCCCACCGTACCTTCCGATAAATGCAGGCGGAATAAATCGGCCGACGCTTTCAACGTCCGGAGCTCAGTCGGAGAAAATTCAATTTCTCGGATGGGCCCCCGGGGCATAAATGGGGTCAGGATAGACGAGGGCGACTGGTCGATGCCCAGGTTGTGGAGGTACACCTGAGAGAAGAAAGACAGGAAGAGAGTGAAGAGGCGGAAAAAGCGAGACGAGCAGGCCGGGCCGGGCTGAGGTGGCGCAGCAGTTCGAGTGCAGTACTGCAGGCCACTTTAGCTGACTGTGTTCAGCAGGTCAGCGGTTCAAATCTCACCGGCTCCAGGTTGACTCAGCCTTCCATCCTTCCGGGGTAGGTAAAATGAGGACCCAGATTGTTGGGGGCAATGTAAATATATATATACATTGCTTACTGGTGTACACCGCTTAGAGAGTGCTTGCACTTAAAAAAGCGGTATATAAGTCTCATAAATAAAATAAAATAAACGCTCATTTCGGAATTAAAGTCTTTTTCCAAGAAGGACAACAAGGAAACAAAAGATGCAGACGAAAATAATTCTCTCCGTAAGTCACTGCCGGAAGCCACAGGGAATGCTTAAAGAGGATTTGGACTGAGGGCGGTGCTCGACTTACGACCGTAATTCCCGTTGCTAAGCGAGACAGTTTGGATATGAGGTTTGGGACCATTTTGCGGCCCTTCCTGTCAGGGTTTTTAAGTGAATCACTGCCGTTGTCAAGTTAGTAACGGGTCGTTAAGTGACTCTGGCTTCCCCACTGGCTTTGCAAGAAGGTTGCAAAAGAGGATCGCGTGAGACGGTGAGTTCTAGTCCCGCCTTAGGCATGAAAGCCAGCTGGGTGACTTTGGGCCAATCACCAGGAGACGGTGAGTTCTAGTCCCGCCTTAGTCGTGAAAACTGGCTGGGTGACTGTGGGCCAATCATAAAGGAGATGGTGAGTTCTAGTCCCGCCTTAGGCATGAAAGCCAGCTCAGTGACTTTGGTCCAATCACCAGGAGACGGTGAGTTCTAGTCCCGCCTTAGGCGTGAAAGCACCGGGTAACTCTGGGCCAATCACCAGGAGATGGTGAGTTCTAGTCCCGCCTTAGTCATGAAAACCGGCTGGGTGACTGTGGGCCAATCATAAAGGAGATGGTGAGTTCTAGTCCCGCCTTAGGCATGAAAGCCAGTTGGGTGACTTTGGGCCAATCACCAGGAGAGGGTGAGTTCTAGTCCCGCCTTAGTCATGAAAACTGGCTGGGTGACTGTGGGCCAATCATAAAGGAGATGGTGAGTTCTAGTCCCGCCTTAGGCATGAAAGCTAGCTCAGTGATTGGGCCAATCATCAGGAGACGGTGAATTCTAGTCCCGCCTTAGGCATGAAAGCACGGGGTAACTCTGGGCCAATCACCAGGAGACGGTGAGTTCTAGTCCCGCCTTAGGCATGAAAGCCAGCTGGCTAACTCTGGCCCAATCACCAGGAAACGGTGAGTTCTAGTCCTGCCTTAGCCCTTAATGAATAAAAGAGGAATAAAACGAAGGCTACGCTGGACTTTACCGGTATTCTCTCCTCTATATTGAGCTCGCTGTGAAGGGGAGCTTGTAGTTCCTCTTCCAAACTGCTCTGCAACTTTCCCAAAAGAGGAGAAGACCTGGAAGACTGTCTGGAAGAGAGCCTCAGATCTGTACAGCTGTCGGTTCCGGAATCGGTCCCTTGGTTGAAATGATCTGGGGAAAGATCTCGCCAATGGTCCCTCCTAATTTGACCGGCACGAAAGCCACGGCCGGACGACGCTCCCGTCTTCTCTTCGGGGCTGTCCAATTCTTCTTTGCTCCCGTTGAGTGACTCGGTTTCTCCTTTCAGGAGCTCGGCCACTCGTCGGCTCCTGATCAGGGGATCCGAACGGCTCCCCGGGCTCATGCTTTCCTCGTCGCTGGAGACCGTAAAGACGGGAACGGCTTTGTAACGTCGGCTGAGGGAGTCCTCCTTACTCACAGCCGCCGGTGGGATCTGAGAGACTGTCAGAGCATCGCCGCGGACCTCGGCACGCTTAGGCGGATCCTTCGCTCCGGTTTCGTTGCCGATTTCCGTCCGCGAAATTTCTCTGCTCAGGGCACTCACCGAGGTCTCCGACTGAGACCTGGTAAACGGTAACGCCCGCAGAGGCTCGTTCTCGGAGGTGTGAAGGTTGATCAGGGAGCTGGGCCCGTAAAAAGAGGCAGCCTTGAGGTCAGCTAGACGCTGCTGCTTCAGCAGGAGGCAGTTTAAGGAATCGGCAATAGCGTCGTAGGCCTTCCGCCGGGGAGAAACACCACCTGGACCGGGGACCGCCGACACTTCGGGCAATTCCTCCGCTGAACAGCTCAGGTTCCACGCTCCCACCTTCTCCATAAAATTCAGAGAGGGCATGGACTGAATCCGGCCTTTCAGAGGCTGCAGGACGGCAGGACCAGCGCCGTGCGACGGAAAACTCTCGTTCGTGGGAAAGAGGCGGGGGTTTTCCGCGGTGGCAGCCCCAGGCTCTGCCGCCGAAGAATTGCGCGCATCGGCCTGCGAGGTCTTTGACATCTCTTCGTGCAAGCAAGCAAGAGGAGGCTGGAGTCCTGAGCGGGCCGGCAAGGCCAGGCCGGGCCCTTCGCGGTTTAAGCTTCTGCTGGTCAAAAAAGCCGGGGTGGAATGGTGAATCGGTTGAGTCAGATGTACGAGGAAGGACGCCTCGTCAAACGGCGAGATTCCCGTATTCCGGGTCCCTTTCTCTACACTCCCGTCGGAGAGCGTGAGTTCAGTTTTGTTCACGCTCGTCAGGATGGTCTTCAAGGCGTCCGTCGACTGGCCGAGCCTTGAGGCCACAGGGATTGGCTGGAAGGGCGCAGAAGCCTGAGGTTTGCCATCAACTGGAACTGGCCCAAATTTTTGTTTTTCTTCTGCGGCTCCGTTTTTCTCCCGCACGCCCTGGCGATTTGGCCCCAGAGATGTCTCGGGCGAGTCAACCAAATCAAGCTTAGCAGCCCTGGAGGACACCAAGGGTGGAGACAGGTTCGCTGAGAAAGCTTCCGGATCGCTGGCGCGTCTCCGGGGCTGTCCTGTCGCCTCCGAAAGCAGCTGGGGTGACTCGGGCCGAGAAGCGGTTGGGCCTTCCGACGGGCGCAGCTCGGGCATCGATTTGGGCGCGCTTTCCGTCAGATCTGCACTCGCTGTTAAACGGTGAACAAGGTTTTCGGCCGGTTCTTTTCCCAAGCCACTTTGACAAGAAGAGCTTCTGGAAGATAAGAAGCCACCATGCTTGGATAAGCCCATCTCGTCCTCCAGTAAGTCCAGAAGGACGGGAGCGGGCAGGCTGTTGTCCAACAGGAACAAATCCTGGCCAGGCGCAGCTCCCCAACTTTGCTTCGGAAGAGGCGGTGTGGCCAGGGGTCGGTTTGGCCACGCGGCTGGACACGGCGTCCCTGAATTCTCTTCTTTGGAGCCCGGGGTTGTAACATTTAGGTCAAGGTGAAGCATTGGCCAGTTCGGTTGCTCCGCCAGTAGGTGTTCGGAAAAAGTCAGAGGGTGTTGCGACAAATAGCTGCCCAGGCTGGCATCGTTGGGCGCCGTGAGGCTGAAAGGCAGAGGATGCTGGGAGAGAGAGGCGTCCCTGGAGGATTCTGGGCCAACCTCCCGGGCTGCCCATCGCACGGCTTCGCCGATCTGCAAATGTGCCAAAGGTGCAGCTGAAACATCTGGAGTGGCTCTGAAACGAAAGGAGGAAGATGATCCTGTGTTAGTCGGACAAATCAAACGGAATCGTTCCTGGGCCCCAAGACTCTACGCCAGGGGTTCTCAACCTGTGGGTCGGGACCCCATTTGGGGTCGAACGACCATTTCACGGGGGTCGCCAAACAACGCAGTCCGCCATTTTTTCCCCCTTTTCCTTAGCTGTGCTACTCCCTTTTATTCTATTGGCTTTCGAAAGCCAATAGAATAGACTCTCTTGAATAGAGTCTAATTCTATTAGCTTTCAAAAGCCAATAGGAATTGTCCAGGCTGTCTCTGCCCTGCTGAGCCCGCCAAAAGTCCCATTCTGCAAACGGGGCTGCACCAGTTGAGTAGTCCTCGACTTACGACCGGTTGAGTAGTCCTCGACTTACAACCGGTTGGGGGTCGCGGCATTAAAAAGGTTGAGAACCACTGCTCTACGCCATTTAGGTTGAGGGGTCCTGGGTGCTCTCTGAGCTGGGTGGTTTCCTTGCAGACATTTCATGACCCAACTAGGGAACATCGCCAGTGCTAGAGGGGAGGAAGGAGGAGGAAGAGGAGGAGAACTGTGGGGTCCTTGGGGATCTCTGGACTTCATTTTCTTGCAGTTGTTTCATGACCCAACTAGGGAACATCATCAGTGCTAGAAGGGACGGAGGCAGGGGGAAGAGGAGGAGGAGGACTGCGGGGTCCTTGGTGATCTCTGGACTTCATTTTCTTGCAGACATTTCATGACCCAACTAGGGAACATCATCAGTGCTATAGGGGAATGGGGTTTGCCAGGAGGAGGGGGAGGAGGAGGAGGGGGAGGAGGAGGACTGTGGGGTCCTTGGTGCTCTCTGAGTTTGGTGGTTTCCTTGCAGACATTTCATGACCCAACTAGGGAACTTCATCAGTTGTAGAAGGGAGGAAGGGAGGGAGGAGGAGGAAGAGGAGAACTGTGAGGCCCTTGGTGATCTCTGGACTTCGTCTTCTTGCAGACGTTTCATGACCCAACTAGGGAACATCATCAGTGCTAGAAAGCAGGTAGTGTTGTTCTCTCTTTATATACAGTGGCTTGCCCTGTCAATATTCTTGATGGTTCCTTAGTGGTTCCCCAAACACTGGCAACCACTGTATATAAACAGAGAGCAAACCCCACCCTCTTCTAGCCCTGATGATGTTACCTAGTTGGGTCATGAAATGTCTGCAAGAAAACCACCCAGCTCAGAGAGCACCCAGGATCCCATAGTCCTTTTCCTCCTCCTGCTCCTCTTCTTCCTCCTCCTCCTCCTCCTCCTCCTCCTCCTCTCTTCAAAACCCACCCCTTCTAGCACTGATGATGTTACCTAGTTGGGTCATGAAACGTCTGCAAGAAAACCATCCAGCTCAGAGAGCACCAGGGACCCCACAGTTCTGCTCCTCCTCCTCCTCCTCCACCTCTTCCTCCTCCTCTTTTCCTCCATTCTTCAAATCCTCCTCTCTTCTAGCACTGACGATGTTCCCTAGTTGGGTCATGAAATGTCTGCAAGGAAACCACCCAGGTCAGAGAGCATCAAGGACCCCACAGTTCTCCTCGTCCTACTTCTCCTTCTCCTCCTCCTCCTCCTCCTTTCCTCCTCCTCCTCCTCCTCCTCTTTTCCTCCACTCTGCAAATCCTCCTCCCTTCCAGCACTGATGATGTTCCCCAGCTGGGTCATGAAACGTCTGCAAGGAAGCCATCCAACTCAGAGAGCACCAAGGACCCCACAGTCCTCCTGCTCTTCCTCCTCCTCCTCCTCCTTTCCTCCTCCTCCTCCTCCTCCTCCTCCTCCTCCTCCTCCTCCTCTTTTCCTCCATTCTGCAAATCCTCCTCCCTTCCAGCACTGATGATGTTCCCCAGCTGGGTCATGAAACGTCTGCAAGGAAGCCATCCAACTCAGAGAGCACCAAGGACCCCACAGTCCTCCTCCTCCTCCTCCTTTCCTCCTCCTCCTCCTCCTCCTCCTCCTCCTCCTCCTCCTCCTCCTCCTCTTTTCCTCCACTCTGCAAATCCTCCTCCCTTCCAGCACTGATGATGTTCCCCAGCTGGGTCATGAAACATCTGCAAGGAAGCCATCCAACTCAGAGAGCACCAAGGACCCCACAGTCCTCCTGCTCTTCCTCCTCCTCCTCCTCCTTTCCTCCTCCTCCTCCTCCTCCTCCTCCTCCTCCTCCTCCTCTTTTCCTCCACTCTGCAAATCCTCCTCCCTTCCAGCACTGATGATGTTCCCCAGCTGGGTCATGAAACATCTGCAAGGAAGCCATCCAACTCAGAGAGCACCAAGGACCCCACAGTCCTCCTGCTCTTCCTCCTCCTCCTCCTCCTTTCCTCCTCCTCCTCCTCCTCCTCCTCCTCCTCCTCCTCCTCCTCCTCCTCCTCCTCCTCCTCTTTTCCTCCACTCTGCAAATCCTCCTCCCTTCCAGCACTGATGATGTTCCCCAGCTGGGTCATGAAACATCTGCAAGGAAGCCATCCAACTCAGAGAGCACCAAGGACCCCCCTCATTTCAACTCCGAGCTACATACAGACTCTTCTATCGTTAAGTCCAACGCGACGGGTTTTTCGTACGCGATCAAGGAAGGATTTAAACTTAGCCAGGATTAAACCAAGTCAGAAAACAAGGGCCTTAAGCAAAAGTATTCAAAAAAGTATTTCAAAATACTTGAAAAGTATTCAGAGACTACAGTTGGTCCAGAATGCAGCCGCGCGAGTGATAGCGGGTGCTCCTCGATACACCCACGTTACACCTATCCTCCGTGAGCTGCACTGGTTGCCTATTGGTCTCCGGGTCCAATTCAAGGTGTTGGTCATTACCTTTAAAGCCCTATATGGCTCAGGGCCAGGTTATTTGCGAGACCGCCTACTACCTCACAGTTCCCTACGTCCGGTTAGATCCCACAGGCTGGGCCTCCTTCGGGCCCCGTCGGCCAAGCAGTGCCGTTTGGCGGGGCCGCGGAGCAGGGCCTTCTCTGTGATGGCGCCCACCTCGTGGAACCAGCTCCCCCCGGAGATTAGGACCGCTCCCACCCTGTTGGTCTTCCGTAAGCTACTTAAGACCTGGCTTTACCGGCAGGCCTGGGGTTTATAAAACCTGACCTCTGGATGACTGTCTTTGCATTGTTTGTTTTGTTATGTTTTATGTGTTTTTTATTGTTAGCCGCCCAGAGTCCTTCGGGAGTGGGGCGGCTTATAAATTTTAAAAATAAAATAAATAAATAAATTAAATAAATAAGGGGAACATGTGGGAGGCCGAGGCTTACCTCAACGGGGCGAAATCCAATCCGGTTGGCTGAAAGACGGTCTCGTTGTAGAAAGTCTGGCCTTGGGCTGTTGCGTTGGTCGCCAGCAGCTGGAGGTTGGGAGAAAGCTGGCTATCTGCAATCCCTGTGAACGATCACAGACACCGTTGAGCGCAAAATGAAACGGCCCAGCTTGCGAGTCAACGCAACTCAGGGACAGGTGGTCCTCAACTAACGACGGCACGCTTAGGGACTGTTCAAAATTACGTCCCTGAAAAAGGCGACCTGGGACCTGTTGCAGCATCCCCAAACTGAGCCAACAAATACGTTGTTGTTGTTGTTTTTTATTGTATAAGTTTTTTTAATTCATTTTTTCCATGCATACAATAGTAATTTTTCAGCCAACGTGCTGTCTGAGTTTAAATACACTAATGTATATTTCATTCCTAATCCTTTATTCTTTCCTCTAACCATCGGTAAAATAAGTCCCAAGTTTGATAATATTCTGTTTTTTTCTTTTTCTCTCAGTCTTTGTCTGTCTGTCCATCTCTCCGCATTCTAGTATTTTTTTAATTATTTCTTCGTTTTTAAGAAGAGATTGAACAACAACAACATAATAATAATAATAATAACAACAACAACAACAACAATAAAGTTGGAAGGGACCTTGGAGGTCATCTAGTCCAACCCCCTGCTCAGGCAGGAAACCCTACACCAGTGGTTCTCAACCTGTGGGTCGGGACCCCATTTGGGGTCGAACGACCATTTCACGGGGGTCGCCAAACAACGCAGTCCGCCATTTTTTTCCCCCTTTTCCTTAGCTGTGCTACTCCCTTTTATTCTACTGGCTTTTGAAAGCCAATAGAATAGACTCTCTTGAATAGAGTCTAATTCTATTGGCTTTCAAAAGCCAATAGGAATTGTCCAGGCTGTCTCTGCCCTGCTGAGCCCGCCCAAAGTCCCATTCTGCAAACGGTGCTGCACCAGTTGAGTAGTCCTCGACTTACGACCGGTTGAGTAGTCCTCGACTTACGACCGGTTGGGGGTCACGGCATTAAAAAGGTTGAGAACCACTGCCCTACACCATTTCGGACAGATGGCTGTTCAGTCTCTTCTTAAAAACTTCCAGTGTTGGAGCATTCACCGCTTCTGGAGGCAGGTGGTTCCACTGGTTAATTGTTCTAACTGTCAGGAAGTTTCTCTTTAGTTCTAGGTTGCTTCTCTCCTTGATTGTAGAGGGTCTCCTGCTTAAGATGGGGGTTGGACTAGAAGACCTTTAAGGTCCCCTCCAACTCTATTACTCTGTTATTCTGAGAAGAGGCTGAGCTGTAAGATTGGTTCAAACCTGTCATCTATTTAGAGTCACTGCCTTGTCACAAAGACCTATGTCCTGAATTCTTTTTTTTTATTCACTTTTTCCATACATACAATAGTAATTTTTCAACCAACGTACTGTCTGAGTTTACATGCTAATACATATTGAATTCCTAATTCTTTCTTCTTTCCACCAGCCAATGGTAAGATAAATTCCAGATTTGATAATAGCCCATTTCTTCTTTTTCTTTCAGGCTCACAGTCAATCTGTCCATCTCTGCGCATTCTAGTAGTTTTTTTTTAAAATTATTTCTCCCTCTGATGGTACTCCTTCCATTTTGCCAGCGTTGCGCAAATATAACTCTTGCTGCTGTTGTGACGTGCAAAGTCAAGTATAAGCTTTGTTTGTTAGTCTTTTCTGGGGTTATAGCTCATAGAAAAAAAAGTTCAGGTTTAAAATCTCCGTGGTTAAGTGGGGACGTGTGTTAAGGGGGTTTTGCCCCGGTTTACGACCTTTCCTGCCGCCGTCATTAAACAAATCACTGCAGGTGCTCAGGAACATGGTTGTTAAGTGAATCGGCCTTGCCCCCGTTGACTTCGCCAGTCAGAAGACTGCAAAAGGGGAACCACATAACCCCCCCGGGGGACGCTGCGACCGTCGTAAGTACGGGTCAGTGCCCAAGCGTCAGAATCTTGATCACGTGGCCCTGGGGAGGCTGCAGTGGTTCTAAGATTGGAAAATGGTCCTCTGACTTTTTTTCAGGGTAAGTTCGACCGGTCACTAAACGAAATGTTAAGTCGACGCAACCTGTACTACGTAGCCCAGGTGGGAATGACCACTGAAACCGTCAAATGATCGCAACTGTCAATCCTATTGAAACGCGATGCGAAAGACAAACTGAGGCAGAAGCTTCTGGACGAAGTTGGAATGCAAAGCATCAGGACCGTAGGCGGTATATCGGTTCCAGGGTCTCCTTAAAAAAATTACAAAAAAAAAAAAACCCTCTAAAATGTGTGTTATAGAATCCCAATTTACCGCAACTCCCTTAGTCATGCTTTGGAAGGTTTTTTTTTTTTTTTGCATATGTTAGCTTACAACCGTTCGGGGTCTGGAGCACAATCTTATTTATCTCTTTTAATTCTTCAGCTAGCCAGCCGAATCTTGGTGGGCACGACTAAATTAAAAAATAAAATAAAATAAAATAAGCCCACCGGCTCCAAAAGGTCACGCTGGAGCTTTCCTGTGCCCGGTGTTTGTGTGTGTGTGTGTGTCTTCTCAGCTGTTGCTCTTTCTCAAGCAGGTCGTTTTTTGATATTTCACCAAATCCCTGAGGGTCCAAGATAATCCAAGCTTGGCTTTCTTGAAGCGTAAAAGGATGTCTTTCAAAGGGAATCTGTCAGCAGCTGGCAGTCCAGTTTCTGAAACCTGGGCCACTTTCAGATGTATGGACTTCAATTCCCAGAATTCTCCAGCCAGCCATGCTATGCTACTGTAGTCTATTCTCTATATTCTATTTTATTCTTTTTCTACATTCCACATTTTCCATTCTATTCTATTCTATTCTATTCTATTCTATTCTAGTCTAGTCTAGTCTAGTCTAGTCTATTCCATTCCTTATTCTATTCTATTCCTTATTCTATTCTGTTCCTTATTCTATTTTATTCTATCCTATTCCTTATTCTATTCTATTCCATTCCACTCTATTCTACTATACTCGCCTCCAGAAGTTGTGAATGCTCCAAAACTGGAGGTTTTTAAGAAAAGATTGGACAACCATTTGTCTGAAATGGTCTAGGATTTCCTCCCTGAGCAGGGGGTTGGACTAGATGACCTCCAAGGTCCCTTCCAACTCCTATTCTATTCTATTCTTAATTCTATTCTATTTCATTCTATTCTTAGTTCTATTTCTATTCTCCATTTCTATTCTATTCTATTCTATCCTATCCCTTATTCTATTCTATTCTTAATTCTATTCTATCATTCTATTCTATTCTGAATTCTATTCTATTCTATTTCATTCTATTCTTAGTTCTATTTCTATTCTATTCTATTCTATTCTATTCTATTCTATTCTATTCTATTCTATTCTATTCTATTCTTAATACTATTCCATTCTATTCTATCCCTTATTCTATTCTATTCTATTCTATTCTGAATTCTATTCTATTCTATTCTATTCTATTCTGAATTCTATTCTATTCTATTTCATTCTATTCTTAGTTCTATTTCTATTCTATTCTATTCTATTCTATTCTATTCTATTCTATTCTATTCTATTCTATTCTATTAATACTATTCCATTCTATTCTATCCCTTATTCTATTCTATCATTCCATTCTATTCTATTCTATTCTGTTCTGTTCCGTTCTATTCTATTATCATTATTCTATTCTATTCTATTCTATCCATCTTTGCTTTGTCTTTAGTTTGGCCCATGCTACAAACATCGGCAGAGTTATCCCTTCTGCTAAAATGCCGCCCCCCCCCTTCCCGTTTGCCATTGCACAAACGTCTGCCACGAGAAGAAACGGCCTATCTGTTCTTGATGCCCGCTCTCACTGATTATTAACAGTCATCGTTAATTTATCACAAAGCAGGTCTCCCCATTATTATTTCGCTTTTGATGAGGCATCTTCCTTCCCAGATCAGGGCAAACCTCTGACTCTGCAAAGCATTTGATAAAGTACTCCATGACATTCTGATTAAAAAAACTAATTAAGTTTGGGCCGGCTGAGACATCGGCGACGTGCCTCCGTGGCTGGCGTGCAGGCCGTCAAAGAGTGCTCATCAGGGATGGCGGCTGGACAGGTAGTCCTCGACTTATGAGCACAACTGAGATCAGAATTTCCAGGGCTGAACAAGACGGTTGTAAAGTGAGCCCTGCCCAATTTTACGACCTTTTTTTTTTTTTGCAACGGCCGTTAAGCAAATCACCGCAGTTGTTTAAGAGGATCGCACCGTCGTTAAGCGAACCTGGCTTCCCCCGGAGTGACTTGGCTTGTGGGAAGCCGGCGGGGAAGGTGGCTAATGGCCGTCCCGTGAGCCCGGGAGACCGCAAGCGTCGTAAATACAGGCGGTCCTCGACTTACGGCCACGATTGACCAGCCCCAAATTTATGCTGCTGAGAAATGCAACGGTGGTAAGTGTGAAGAAAGGATCGTAAGTCCCTTTTTTCAGCGCCGTTGTAACTTCGAACAGTCGCTAAACGGATGGCTGTAAGTCAAGGACTACTGGAGCTACTTCTCTGAAATGGTATATAGGTTCTTCTGCTTGAGCAGGGGGCTGGACTAGAAGACCTCCAAGGTCCCTTCAAGCTGTATTGTATTGTATTGTATTGTATTTTCTATTCTATTCTATTCTAATTTCTATTTCTATTCTATTCTTATTTCTATTTTTATTCATTTCTATTCTATTCTATTCTACTCTATTCTATATTCTATTCCTATTCTATTCTGTTCTGTTCTATTCTTATTTCTATTCTATTTCTATTCTATTCTATCCTATTTCTATTCTAATTTCTATTTCTATTCTATTCTTATTTCTATTTTTATTCATTTCTATTCTATTCTATTCTACTCTATTCTATATTCTATTCCTATTCTATTCTGTTCTGTTCTATTCTTATTTCTATTCTATTTCTATTCTATTCTATCCTATTCTATTTCTATTCTTATTTCTATTTCTATTCTATTCTTATTTCTATTTCTATTCATTTCTATTCTATTCTACTCGTCTACTCTACTCTACTCTATATTCTATTCCTATTCTATTCTGTTCTATTCTTATTTCTGTTCTATTTCTATTCTATTATTTCTATTTCCTATTCTATCCTATCCTATTTCTATTCGTATTTCTTTTCTTATTTTTATTTCTATTCTATTCTTATTTCTATCCTATCCTATCCTATTCTTATTTCTGTTCTATTCTATTCTATTATACTTTTCACAGGGCCCTTTCCGCAATTTTCAGGATTTTCTTTGCTACTGCATGTACAGATAGTCCTCGACTTATGACCACAGTTCAGCCCGAACATTTGTGGCGAGGTGAAACAGCTGTTTAGTGAATTCTGCCCCATTTAACGTCCTTTCATTCATTCCTCGTAACCATTCATTTCAGTGAAGAGTTCAATGAATCGCTGCAGTTGTTAAGGGGAATCTGGTTTCCCCTGTGACTTTGTGTCCATAGGTCGCAGACGCGGACCCTAGTTCTTGCCACCGTTGTTAAATGAGTCATTGCCGTGGTTAATTTAGTAACCCGGTTGTTAACCTGGCTGAACCTGGCTCCCCCACGGATTTTGCTCGTCAGAAGCTTTGCAAAAGGGGGGGGGAATCACATGACCCCGGGACGCTGCGACAGTCGTACATACGACACCGTTGCCAAACACCTGATCACGTGATCGTGGGGACACTGCAACGGTCGTTAAGTGTGAAAAACGAGTCATATCGCTTTTTTTCAGTGACGTTGCAACTTCAAACGGTCAATGGTGGGGCGCACCTGTACATAGAATCAGCAATCTAGAAATTATTTTTGTTTGGTGAATAGGGGGGAAAAAAACCAAGATTGCAGGCACTGGTTAATAATAATAATAATAATCGTAATAATAATAATAAGGAGAAGAAGGAGAAGAAGAAGGAGAAAAAGAAGAAGAAGAAGAAGAAGAAGAAGAAGAAGAAGAAGAAGAAGAAGAAGAAGAAGAAGAAGAAGAAGAAGAAGAAGAAGAAGAAGAAGAAGAAGAATCCCAAAACAACTGGAGCACCACTTGAACACCATTGGCATTGACAAATTTGCTATTAGTCAATTGCAAAAGGCAGCCTTACTAGGAACTGCTTCCATCCTGCAACGATACCTGTAATACCATCAAACATCCACATCTGCCTATGTCAGGTCCTGGGTAAGGACTCGATAGGTAGACAAAATGCCAAATCCAGTCTGAACATCTGACTGACTGTGCGATGATTGATAATAATAATAATAATAATAATAAAGTTGGAGAGGACCTTGGAGATCATCTAGTCCAACCCCCTGTTCAGGCAGGAAACCCTACACCATTTCAGACAAATGGCTGTCCAGTCTCTTCTTAAAAACTTCCAGTGTTGGCGCATTCACCGCTTCTGGAGGCAGGTAGTTCCACTGGTTAATTGTTCTCACTGTCAGGAAGTCTCTCCTTAGTTCCAGGTTGCTTCTCTCTTCCTTGGCCAATTCCCAAAGGAATCTGGAAATGTTCTTCCTTGTTCTATCTCAGGGGTCTTCAAACTTGGCCCTTTCATGGCTTGTGGACTTCAACTCCCAGAATTCCTCAGCCAGCGTGCTTGGCTCAGGAATCCTGGGAGTTGAAGTCCATAGGTCACAAAATGGCTCTACTTTGCCCACTCTTGCTCTATAACATTCCAACTTGCCCCCTTTGATGACTTGTGGATTTCAACTCCCAGAATTCCTCAGCCCGGCACGCTGGCTGAGGCATTCTGGGAGTTGGAAGTCCACAAGTCATCAAAGGGCCAAGTTTATTTATTTATTTATTTATGAGACTTATATACCGCTTTAAGTGCAAGCACTCTCTAAGCGGTGTACACCAGTAAGCAATGTATATATATATATATTTACATTGCCCCCAACCATCTGGGTCCTCATTTTACCTACCCCAGAAGGATGGAAGGCTGAGTCAACCTTGAGCCGGTGAGATTTGAACCGCTGACCTGCTGAACACAGTCAGCTAAAGTGGCCTGCAGTACTTGCACTCCAACTGCTGCGCCACCTCGGTTGGAAGACCCCGGTTCTGTCTGGTCCAGCGAAGCATCATTCGCCGGTTGAGACTCCGTTTGAAAGACGAGTCAGCCGGATTGCATATATGTTCAACTTCCCGTGTTGAAAAACCCGCCTGTCACATACGCAGGGAAGCATGTAGGCGGCCTGTGTCTGCCTGTCTTCCTTTTCCTGCTGACACGCTAATGATCCATTGGTTACTAGGCAGAAGCGCCGTGACTCACAGACTACTTAGCCCATCTCTCATCAGCAGCGAAATCTTTTGATTGAGGGGGCTTCTCCAATTGCCTTTTTCAAAGCCTCGCCTCCCGATGCTTATTTTTTTTTTTACGAGATGCTTTGAAATCCAGGAGACTGAAATGGTTCTTTAAAATACAGCGTTTGCTTGAGAAACGGGAGGCTGTTCCCGTCCCTGGAGGAGGAGCACGGAAGCGTAGATGAATTAAAATTAAAGAAGAAACAGGGGAGACACGATAGCAGCGTTCCAGTATTTGAGGGGCTGCCACAAAAAAGAGGGGGTCACGTTACTCTCCAAAGCACCAGAGGGAAGGACGAGAAACAATGGTTGGAAACTGATCAAGGAGAGAAGCAACCTGGAATTAAGGAGAAACTTCCTGACAGTGGAGACGATTAACCGGTGGAACAGCTTGCCACCAGAAATCGTGGGCGCTCCATCACTGGAGGTTTTTAAGAAGGGACTGGACAGTCACTTGCCTGAGATGGTACTATAGGTTCTCCTGCTTGAGTAGGGGGCTGGACTAGAAGAGAGTGATGTTTGCAGAGAGAGGGAGGAGGAGGAGGAGGAAGAGGAGAAGAAGAAGAAGAAGAAGAAGAAGAAGAAGAAGAAGAAGAAGAAGAAGAAGAAGAAGAAGAAGAAGAAGAAGAAGAAGAAGAAGAAGGGAAGGAGGAGGAGGATGACGACGACGACGACTGTGGAGTCCTTGATGCTCTCTGATCTGGATTGTTTTCTTGCAGATGTTGGATGACCCAACTAAGTAACATTATCAGTGCTAGAAGGGAGTGTGGTGAGGAGGAGGAGGAGGGGGAGGGGGAGGAGGAAGAGGAGGAGGACTATGAGGTCTTTGGTGCTCTCTGAGCTTGGTGATTTTCTTGCAGACATTTCATGACCCAAATAGGTAACATTATCAGTACTAGAAGGGAGTGATGTTTGCAGAGAGAGGGAGGAGGCGGAGGAGGAGGAGGAGGAGAAGGAGGAGGAGGACTGTGGGGTCCTTTGGTTGTTTCCTTGCAGACATTTCATTACCAAACTAGTCCTGACGATGTTCCCTAGTTGGGTCATGAAACGTCTGGAAGAAAAGCACCAAACTCAGAGAGCACCCAGGACCCCAAAGTCATTGTCAGCATCCTCCTCCTCCCCACTTCCTCCTCCTCCCCCTCCTCCCCTCCTCCTCCTCCTCCTCTCCACAAACCGCACTCCCTAGTAGCACTGAAGCAGTATGCTCTGTCCCATAGGTTGCCTTGATAGACCCATCTCACGAGGATGCTAGTTTGGGTAAGGCAACATCTGCCAGAGGACCACCCAGCTCAGAGAGCCCCCACGACACATCCAGGCTTCCCATTTACAGCTGTGGTCAGCTTATCTTTGTGGGTTCTGCAAGCGCCGCTGTGTCCTCCTCCCTCTATCTCGCTGCTGTGACAGAAACGCCGGCTGGCAACCTGTCAACATTACATCACTTCACCTTTAGAGCCGAGAGACGCTTCTGGAAGACGGCAAGGCTTATGTTGATCTTTTCTGACAATCCATCATTCCCTCCCTCCGTTTCCCAGGACAACCCCCTGCCGTCGGATTTGCTGGCCCATCTCACTGGCTGGCAGCGGTGAAAGCCACGGAGGGCCAGGAAATTATTCCCTTTGGAGCCAGGAAATTATTCCCTTTGGAGCAGTGGTTAAGTCTTGTGGATTTCAACTCCCAGAACTCCCCTGCCAGCCCAAACAAGGCTTGCTAGAACAGTGGTTCTCAACCTGTGGGTCGGGACCCCATTTGGGGTCGAACGACCATTTCACGGGGGTCGCCAAACAACGCAGTCCGCCATTTTTTCCCCCTTTTCCTTAGCTGTGCTCCTCCCTTTTATTCTATTGGCTTTTGAAAGCCAATAGAATAGACTCTCTTGAATAGAGTCTAATTCTATTGGCTTTCCAAAGCCAATAGGAATTGTCCAGGCTGTCTCTGCCCTGCTGAGCCCACCAAAAGTCCCAGTCTGCAAACGGTGCTGCACCAGTTGAGTAGTCCTCGACTTACGACCGGTTGAGTCGTCCTCGACTTACAACTGGTTGGGGGTCGCGGCATTAAAAAGGTTGAGAACCACTGCTTTGGAGCGAGTGACTGGCAAGAGGAAGCATTTCGCAGTCTCTTTATTAGTCAACTGGAGGGGGGGAAAGGGAAGCCCTGATTGGCCCGCTGGCTTCTCTGCATTTTAGAGGAGGTGGGCCCGAAAGCTGCCATGGGGGGCTTTGGAATTGCCTTGCAGGAGACCAGACCTGAAGGAGGAATGCCACCGATATGGAAGAGCTTCAAATCTGAAGTTGCTCCACAAAGACTCCCAGAATTCCGCAGCCGGCATGCTTTGAGATGTACGGATATCAATTCCCAGAATTCCCCCGCCAGCAGGCTTTAAAAGGGGCTTACTTCAACTCCCAGCATTCCCCAGCCATCCTGCTTTACGATGGACTTTGACTCCCAGACTTGCCTAGTCATTATCTTTTTTTTTTTTAAATATATTTTATTAGTTTTATAATTTTAACAAAAAGTGTTTGAAACACACTGTGGTGTTTGGGTAAACACAGATTCCAACATAAAATCACACAATAACAGCTCAACTTAATACATTCGCGATAATCTCTCTATTTCCCTCAAGTAACATAATAAATTTAATATATTTCATTTCTATCCTAAATTTCTATTGCTACTAAACCTGTTTATTAAAACTTTATCAATTTCAATTACCATAATCAAATAATGTTTTACATCAACATATTACCCCTTCAAATATCTCTTGCAAATATATTCAAGTTCTTAATCTCTCCCATCCCTTTTTTTATCACCAATCTTATTTATTTCTTCTTCCAATAATAACTAATTTAGTTAAAAAAAGACAATATTATCATATCATATCAAATCGTATTATTATAGACAAATATCTCTTAATTAATTAAACATTACACATATATATAGTTATAATTTTCTTACTTCTAAATCTAGATCGTTTGACTTAATTCATTTCCATTCATTAAACAAACCAAATTCCATCCAATTAATTACCATATCGAAACACATCTAGTCATTATCTTTTACGATGGATGGAATTCAAGTCCCAGAATCCCCCAGCCGGCAGGCTTTAAAAGGGACAGACTTCAACTCCCAGAATCCCCCAGCCAGCATGCTTTCCGATGGATGGAATTCAACTCCCAGAATCCCCCAGCCGGCATGCTTTAAAAGGGACAGACTTCAACTCCCAGAATTCCCCAGCTTGCTTTACGATGGATTTTGACTCCTAGACTTGCCTAGTCGTCATCCTTGAAGATGGATGGAATTCAACTCCCAGAATCCCCCAGCCGGCATGCTTTAAAAGGGACGGACCTCAACTCCCAGAATCCTTCAGCCAGCATGCCTTCACATGGACGGTCAACTCCCAGAATTCCCCCAGCCAACATGTCTGGCTGGAGAATTCTGGGAGTTGAAGTCCACAGGTCTTAACGTTGCCCAGGTTGAGAGACCCGGCTGTAATGGCGCCGCGCTTCCTTTTTGAAGTCTACAAACCAACTTCCGTTAATGCTATTTTTTTTTAAAGAAAGGGGGGGGGGTTAAACTTACCCAGGATGGGGGAGTGGGTCATTCCAGAGGTTTGAGGCCTTCCAGGATTCACGGTGGGGGTGACCAGGCCTTCCTCCATAGTCGGAAAGTCTGTTGTGTTGCAGCCTCCGGGGGTCTGGCCGAGCCTCCACCCTACGAGGTTGCTGACATCGGTTTCCGCACAAGGACGAAACCACAACTCCGCATCCTGAAGGAGGGAGGAGGAGGAGAAGAGAGAGAGAGAAAAAAAATGCAGCCATTTATATATATGCAGGTAGTCCTCCCACTTATGACCACCATTCAGCCCAACATTTTTCTGGCTGAGGGAGACATTTGTTACGTGAGTTTTGCCCTTGCCCTGCTTGAGGAACTTTCTGGACACCGTTGTTAAGCGAATCGCTGCTGTCGTTAAGTGGGTCAGGCGGTCACAAAGTGAAACTGGCTGACCCCCATTGGCTTTGCTTGTCAGAAGGTCGCAAAAGGGGATCACGTGACACCCCCCCGGGACACTGGGACTGTCTTAAATGTGAAACAGTTGCCAGGCGTGAATAGAATAGAATAGAATAGAATAGAATAGAATGATAGAATACAATAGAATAGGATAGGATAGGATAGGATAGAATAATGATAATAGAATAGAATGATAGAATAGAATAGAATAGAATAGAATAGAATAGAATAGAATAGAATAGAATAGAATAGAATAGAATGAATAGAAGAATAGAATATAGAGTACAATAGAGTACAATAGAAATAGAATTAATAGAACAGACTAGAGTACAATATAATAGAGAATAGAGAAGAGAATAGAATAGAATAATGATAATAGAATAGAATGATAGAATAGAATAAAATAGAATATGGATAGAATAGAATAGAATAGAATAGAATAGAATAGAATAGAATGATAGAATAGAATAAAATAGAATAGAATAGAATATAGAGTAGAGTACAATATACAGTAGAAATAGAATTAATAGAACAGAATAGAGTACAATATAATAGAGAATAGAGAATAGAATAGAATAGAATAGAATAGAATAGAATAGAATAGAATAGAGTTGGAAGGGATCTTGGAGGTCATCTAGTCCAACCCCCTGCTCAAGCAGAAAACCCTATAATCATTTCGGACAAAGGGATGTCCAGTCTCTTCTTAAACACCTCCAGTGATGGAGCACCCACAACTTCTGGAGGCAAGCAGTTCCACTGGTTGATTGTCCTCCCTGTCAGGAAGTTTCTCCTTCATTCCAGGCTGCTTCTCTCTTTGGTCAGTTTCCAACCCTTGAGTTTTGATCCCATGGCCAAGGGGGATGCTGCTACGGTCGTTAAGTGTGAAAAGTGGTCAGAAATCCCATTTTCCCAGGGCCACTTTAACTTTGAACGGTCACTTGAACGCACGGTTGCAAGCCAAAGGCGACCTGGACATCCACCCTGTCTCTTCTCCCCAGCCCTACCACCGTTTTTTCTGACGCTTTGTGTCGTTGTGTGAATATTCCGACCGAACGCCGGGGGGGGGGGGGGAAATGGCGCCGGTGGGGGTCTCGCGCTCACCTGATCCACCAGGGACCGGCGCCTGATGGCTTCTCCTAGGGAAACCCCGCTGGCGTTCGAAACGTGCGTCCCACTGCTGCTTTGGCTGAGGGGCTCAGCTTTCGATCCGGGGTGCGGGGGCGTCGTCACAATCGGCTGAAACACACAACACCCCTCTGAAAATTAACCACGGAGGGAAAGCTGTCGTGCCTTCCAGGATGTTCGCGGGGGTGTTTGCAGAGTCAAGCCCTCCTCGACGTACATCCGCCCACCCAATTTCCACCGCTAAGCAAAGGCGGCTGCGCCTCGTTTCGCGACCTTCATTTTGCCACCGTCGTTCAGCGGATCGCCGCGGTTCTGTAGGGAATCGTGCGGCCGTTGAAGTGAATCTGGCTTCCCCCCCCCGCGCTGACGACGGTCAGTGGCGACGATCGCAAAAGGGGATCCAAGGAGGGTCTGTCGTCAGCAACTGAGTTTAAACATGCTTGGGTTAAACACACATGTCGTCTATCTGTCTGCCTATTTTTATATATATATATATATATATATATATATATATATATATATATATATATATATATATATATATATATATATATATATATATATATATATATATATATATATATATGTCTGTCTATCTATTTATCTATATCTGGCTGTCTGTCTGTCTGTCTATCTATCTATCTATCTATCTATCTATCTATCTATCTATCTATCTATCTATCTATTTACATCTGTCTATCTATCTATCAATCTATCTATATCTGTCTATGTCTATGATGTGCCGGTGCCTGGAAGATGTGAGGGTCTGGATGGGGGTGAACAGGCTTAAATTCAACCCTGACAAGACCGAGTGGCTCTGGGTCTTGCCCCCCAAGGGTCATTGTGATGGTCCATCATTAGTCCTGGGGGGGGGGGAAATTTACCTCCCTCAGTGCAGGCACGCAACTTGGGTGTCCTCCTGGACTCACAGCTAAATTTGGAACAACATCTATCGGCTGTGGCCAGGGGGACCTTTGCCAAGGTTCGCCTGGTGCACCAGTTGCGGCCTTATTTGGACCGGGAGGCTCTACTCACGGTTACTTATGCCCTTGTCATCTCAAGACTGGACTACTGTAATGCGCTCTACATGGGGCTACCCTTGAAGAGCGTTCGTAGGTGCAGTTGGTTCAGAATGCAGCTGCGAGAGCGACTGTGGGTGCACCAAGGTACACCCACGTGTCACCTATCCTCCGCGAGCTGCACTGGCTTCCTGCGGGTCTCCGGACGCAATTCAAGGTGTTGGTTGTCACCGTTAGAGCCCTTCATGGCTTAGGACCAAGTTACTTACAGGACCGCATACTGCCGCATAGTTCCCAGAGACCGGTGAGGTCCCACAGATTGGGCCTCCTTCAGGTCCCGTCGGCCAGACAATGTCGGCTGGCCCTCGGGGAAGGGCCTTTTCTGTGGTGGCTCCGACGTGGTGGAATCAACTTCCCCCCGAGATTCGAACTACTCCCACCTTGCCGGCCTTCAAGAAAGCTATTAAAAGTCTCCTGTTCCGGCAGGCCTGGAGTTGATGTCCCCGGGGGGGGGCGGGATTTGATTGGGTCATGCTGTGTGAATGCATTCATTTTTAATTGTTATACTTGTTGTTTTAATTTTGTACGCCGCCCTGAGTCCCTAGGGATTGGGCGGCATATAAGTTTTACTAATAAATAAATAAATAAATAAATGTCTGTTTATCTATCTATCTATCTATCTATCTCTATCTATCTATATCTGTCTGTCTATCTATTTATCTATCTCTATCTATCAATATTATCATCTATGTCTATTTATGTCTTTATATCTTATCTATCTATCTATGTGTATCTATCTATATCTGTCTGTCTATTTATCTCTGTCTATCTTATCCATCTATATCTGTCTGTCTATATCTGTCTGTCTATCTATCTACCTACCTACCTACTTATGTATCTATCCATCCATCATCTATATCTGTCTGTCTGTCTATCATCTCTGTCTATCTCTATATCTATCTTATCATATCTATCTATGTCTGTCTATCTATATTATCATCTATATCTATCTATCTATCTATCTATCTATCTATCTATCTATCTATCTATCTTATATCTATCTATCTATCTTATCTATTATATCTACATTATCATATCTATCTATATTATCATATCTATCTATATCTATCTATCTATCTATATCTATATTATCATATCTATCTATCTTTGTCTGTCTGTCTGTCTGTCTGTCTGTCTGTCTGTCTGTCTATCTATCTATCTATCTATCTATCTATCTATCTATCTATCTATCTATCTATCTATCTATCTATCTATCTATCTCTGCAGCGGTGGGATTCAGATAGGTGAAGAACTGGTTCTCTGTGTGGGATGCCGCTTCCGGAAGTCGGTTCTGGGCCTGGGCAACAAAAAAATTAGCTACCGGTTCTGCCGAAGTGGTGCGAACTGGCTGAATCCCACCACTGCATGTCTGCCATTGAAAAGGAAAATAAACAAATAACAAATAACTGTTAAGAAAACAAAAATAAACGGACACACAACACAACGGGCAGGCCCTTAGGTCTTTTTCTGCCATCGGGTTTTCAAGGTTTCCAAATAAACCACGCCGTCTTTGGGTAAGAGAGCTACCACACGACAACACACAAAGCCAACGCAAGAAATACCTGGTCATTCTCAGATCGTAAGGTTAGGACACGGTGCTCCTCCCTAATTTCCTCCTTGAAATAGCTCCAAAGAAATCACACACACAAGCAAGAGTATCCGAAGAGTTTACTAATCACAAATGCAGGGGGTGTTTTTCCCCCCCCCATAGAATAAAAAAAATCAATTCCCTATTTTTAAAAATAAACACAGGTGACGGCTATGCCGGAAGATGTACAAATGGAACTCTGTGTGTGTGTGTGTGTGTGTGTATGTAGCCTGTGGAGGAGAGAAATGCCATTTGCTGAAACTCCACAACAGTCAGGAAATGGATTTTGGTAGCCAGCATGCTGGCACGTGTTACTTACTCAAGGTACAATAGGTGCTCTTTCTGACAGTGGCCCAAATGGCTCAATAGATACACAGGGTTGTGGGCTTGTGCATTTCCAGCTATATTTTATGCATACGGCCGTGTTAAGGTTCCAAACAAAGTCAGATTTAGATCTACAAAAGGTGAATAAGTCATAAACCCCAGATTTGGCAAAGAAAGAAAGCTAGCATAAGACTGAAGAAAATTGGGGTTTTGTGCGAGTTAAAATAGAACATACCCAAATAGATAAGACGTGTACTTTGAAATATTAGACATGGTTATGAGATGAGATGGTTATTTATAACTTAGAAGTATAAATATTAATAGTTAAATTTGAACATTGATTTGCTTATAAGGGTTAAATGTAAAGGTAATTATGATATATGTAAGCTAAAAATCAATCGATGAATGTAATAAATATTTTTTTACCTATCAGTAATAAGAATTATTAGCTTAAAAATGAGATAGTAGATTATTAAGAGAAAAAGACAGGAAGTTGAAATAGGAGGAATTTTGGTTACTAAATTTAAGACACATGGAACTTACTAGAAAATAAGAATATTATATTGTATTACTAATTCGTTGATGTAAGATGGTGAGAACTCAAATAGATAAGACGTGTATTCTGAACATTAGATCTCGCGATGATTTGTGATAAAGGGAATTGGGGTTTATTCAAAATTTGGAAATTATAAATATCGAACGTGAAATATAAATATTAATGGGAAACCAAAAATTGGGAAAAATTAATCAAGACATTGATTGTCTAAAAAGACTGAATGCTAAAACAACTAGGATATGTATAAACTAAAAATTATTGATAAATGCAAGAAAGTTATTTTTTTATTTAATCGATATAAGAATTGCACTGATTTAAAGATGAGACAGTAAATACTAAGGGGAAAAATTTCATGTAATAGTTTGAGATCTGTACTAAAGATATTGGTATGTTATGGAATTATGGACCGCGCTCAGCCGCCACGTTGCTCTTCCAAGACTTAAAATGTAAAACTAGAAAACCAATAAAATTTTCTTTAAAAAACAAAAACATCTCTAGTCTCTCTCTACACTTCTACAATATGCTTTCAAATGAACTGATTTTTTCAGGAAAGAGACCCTGATTAAAAATAAATCTGTATTTTTTTTTTCTCTCCCAAAGCAACAAGTGAGTAGCTGCCTCCAGGCCAAAAAAAAAACCCCCAAAGAGACTTCAGCTGTGGCCTGGAGGAACTACTACTACACGCAAGTAAACTGCCCTTTGGTCCATGCCAGGGGGGTCTTAAGATGTTGTGCGAATTCTGCCAGGCGGAGGAGGAAAAACAGAGAAGACGGGAGGATTGTGGAAAGAGGGATTCTTGAAAATTCAGTCAATATCAAACAGTTAATTAATCTCTGCCTTTTCTGATCGCCTTTCGGATGCCTCTGCATCTTCAGTTCGATACGATAGTGCTCAATTGACGATCGGTTGCGTAGAGGCCAACGTTACAACAGAGCTCCCTAAAGGCGCTTATTTATTTGCATCACACCTATATTACTTTTAGAAATAATTCAAAGTGGCAAAGACGCCCAGCGCACCTTCCTACCTCCCGTTTCCCCCACGACAACCACCCGGTGAGTTGTCCAAGGTTGCCCAGCTGGATCTCAGGCCTAAGGTGGCACTAGAATTCACTGTCTCCTGGCAATTGGCCCAAAGTCACCCAGCCAGCTTTCCTGACCAAGGCAGGACTAGAACTCACCATCCTCCTGGTGATTGCCCAAAGTCACCCAGCTAACTTTCCTGCTAAGGCAGGACTAGAATTCACTGTCTCCTGGTGACTGGCCCAAAGTTACCCAGTTGGCTTTCATTCCTAAGGCAGGACTAGAACTCACCGTCTCCTGGTGATTGGCCCAAAGTCACCCAGCCAGCTTTCCTGACCAAGGCAGGACTAGAACTCACCGACTCCTGGTGATTGGTCCAAAGTCACCCAGTTGGCTTTCATGCCTAAGGCGGGACTAGAACTCACTGTCTCCTGGTGACTGGCCCAAAGTCACCCAGCCAGTTTTCCTGACCAAGGCAGGACTAGAACTCACGGGTCTCCTGGTGACTGATCCAAAATTACCCAGCCGGCTTTCCTGACTAAGGCAGAACTAGAACTTATTGACACCCAGTTTCTGATCCGGTACCAAACTGGCTCTCACTTATGACCCCATTTCTAACTTCTGACAGTGCCACCTTAATCACAAATGTCTCACTTAGCCAAAGAAATTTTGGACTCAGTTGTGGCACTAACCGGAAGAGTATCCGCAGTTGGAAGTAACCATGATACTTCACGTGAAGTCTTAATACCACTTTACAAAGCCTTGGTAAGGCCACACTTGGAATCCTGCATCCAGTTTTGGTCACCACGATGTAAAAAAGACGCTGAGACTCTAGAAAAAGTGCAGAGAAGAGCAACAAAGAGGATTAGGGGACTGGAGGCTAAAACATATAAGGAACGGCCTGCTGGAATTGGATGTGTCTAGTTTAATGAAAAGAAGGACGAGGGGGGACATGATAGTAGCGTTCCAGTATCTCAGGGGATGCCCCAAAGAAGAGAGAGTCAAGCTATTTTCCAAAGCGCCTGAAGGCCGGACAGAAGAAACAGATGGAAACTCATCAAGGAGAGAAGCAACCTAGAACTAAGGAGAAACTTCCTGACAGTGAGAACAATTAACCAGTGGAACCACCTGCCTCCAGAAGCGGTGAATGCTCCAACACTGGAGGCTTTTGAGAAGAGACTGGACAGCCATTTGTCTGAAAAGGTAATAGGGTTTCCTGCCTGAGCAGGGGGGTGGACTAGATGACCTCCAAGGTCCCTTCCAATTTTACTACTACTACTACTACTACTACTACTACTACTACTACTACTACTACTACTACTACTACTTTGAATTCATTAGAGCGTGAAGTGGAATTTCCTACCCTTGAAGACTGGCCGCGTGTGATAAACATCCATTAATGCTTAATAAAGAAAAAATAAAAGCTACTGTGAATATTGACAGCTGAAGACAACAATTTACGCCCCATGCATAACTCTATCTAATGACATCTGAAAAGTATATATGTAAATTAGGGTGCATTATGAACGCTGCTTCCAATAAGCACAAAGCAAAGGCAAAGTGAGAGATTGGCACTTTGATCGAGTCATTTGGAAAACAAAAGCCAGCTGCACTTGAACAAATGCAGAACATCTGTCTCATTATCACAAAACGCAGAAGGCAGCTTCGTAAACGTAAAGGAGCAAATAGATCAGGACATGGAAGCTGATAGCAGCATTTTATTCCAACTTTGGGGGGGGGGGGTTGTTTAGACCAGAAGGTAACTTTCTGACACACACGTCCATCACAGTCTCCTGATGAAGACGTTCCCCTCCAAATCCTCCAGGGAGCACCAGCAGAACAGATGCGGCAACAACCTTCATGTCACAACTGTACGGAAAGATCCTTTATTGACCAAGCTGAACAAACACATATGGACTATTTGCAGTCTAGGAGACTTCAAGAGGGCAGAGAAGAGCAACCAAGACGATCAGGGGGCTGGAGGCTTAAAACATACGAAGAATGGCGCTGCAAGTCAATCCCAAGAGTTAAGATTTATCCTTGAGAAGTTAGCCAACTTCCTCCAGTTCATTCGGGAAAAGGCATTCTAGCTCGCCATATTATTTTATTTTTCCCTCTTGTTCTTTTTATTTTTGTATAGGGTGTTTTTTTTAAAAAAAAAACCGATATAAGCCGCCTTGAATACCTGCCTTGAGTGCGAGGGAGGCGGCAATACAAGTTTCCTAAATAAACAGAGATAGATAGATAGATAGATAGATAGATAGATAGATAGATAGATAGATAGACAGATGAGAGAAGATAGATAATAGATAGAGAAGAGATAGATGATAGATAGATGAGAGAGAGAAGAGATAGATGATAGATAGATATAGATAGATAGATCGATAGATAGATGAGAGAAGAGATAGATAATATAGATAGATATAGATAGATAGAGAAGAGATAGATGATAGATGATAGATGAGAGAGAGAAGAGATAGATAGATAGATAGATAGATAGATAGATAGATAGATAGATAGATAGATAGATAGATAGATAGATAGATAGACAGATGAGAGAAGAGATAGATAAGATAGATAGATAGATAGATAAGAGATAGATGATAGATAGATAGGAGATAGATGATAGATAGATATAGATAGATACTGTAGATAGATAGATGAGAGAGAAGAGATAGATGATAGATAGATATAGATAAATACTGTAGCTAGATAGATAGATAGATGAGAGAAAAGATAGATGATAGATAGATAGACAGATGAGAGAAGAGATAGATAAGATAGATAGATAGATAGATAGATAGATAAGAGATAGATAAATGATAGATAGATAGATAGATAGATAGATAGATAGATAGATAGATAGATAGATAGATAGGAGATAGATAGATATAGATAGATAAATACTGTAGATAGATAGATAGATAGATAAGAGAGAAGAGGTAGATAGATAGATAGATAGATAGATAGATAGATAGATATTGCAAACTCTGCCTTCCCCAACCTGTAGATATCGCAATTTCAGCCTTCCCCAACCTGTTGCCCCCACCCCACCCCAAGCAAGGGGATGATGGGCAACCTCAGCCAGGAGGGCAGGGGACGATGGGCTTTGAAGTCCAATATTTGAAGACCAATATCCTGTTGTGGGGAGGGGGGGGTATTGCACAAAAGGGTAGGGGAGATCCTGCACTAATTTGAGGGGTGGGGGGCTTCTTCCAGAGAAGGGGGGGAAGAGTCAAATGGGGGGGGGATTTAAATTGTTTCCAACGTCAAAGCGTCTTTGCAAAAGGGGGGGGGAAGCGCTTGAGTGGCAAAGGGAGGCTAAGGGAAAATGTGGGGCTGGAGACCAAAGACCCCTCCCCAAGAGCCCTCCCAGGCCCCCTCCCCACCTGCCCCCCCTACTTACAGGCACCTGGCTGCTCCCCTGAGAAGGCGCTTCCATGGCTGCGGGGAGCCGGGGGGGGGGAAACAAGGCGGCCGGGGGGGGGGGCGGCAGGACGAGGAAGCCCCCAAACCCCGCGCGCCCCACGCTCGGCTTCCCGGGGAATCGATGCGCGCATGCGCTCCGCTTGTACCCGCTCCCTGGTTGTTAGGGACTCGCTCTAAGGGGAAGAGGCGGGGCTCGGCGCGGCTCCTCCCACCCCGCGGCGCCCGCGCCCTCCGGCCGTTGGGAACGGGGGCGGAGCCAAGGCGGGGCGCCTCTTGAGGGACCAATCGGCTCAAGCCAAGGGGCGCCCCCTTCCCCCCCCTCCGGTTTTCATTGGGCAAGCGCTTTGATGGGGAGGGGATCTAGGCGCGCGGACGGGGGGGGGAATCATTTGTCTGAGTAAGTAGGCGGTGCTTCTCGTTTCCCGCCCCGCCTTCGCTCATCCCCGCGGAGGGAGGGAAAGGAGAGAGGCGGAAGTGTTGAAAGACCCGGATGGAAGCCGTTCTTTCTGCCTTTCCCTCCTCTCTCCCCCCCCCCGCCGGTTAGGAATGACTGCGCCTAACTTTGGAGGTTCCATTGAGGCCTTTCGTTTTCTCTCTTGTTTGTTTTATTTAGCTGATGGGATCTACAGAAGTCATGCGATCGCAGATATAGAAATATAAGTTTAAAGAAAGCATCAGCAGAGAGAGATAAAGAAAAAGATAGATAGATAGATAGATAGATAGATAGATAGATAGATAGATAGATAGATAGATAGATACACATAGATGAGAGAGATTGCTATAGATAGAGATGAGAGAGAGAAGAGATAGAGATAGATGAGAGAAGAGATAGATAGATAGATGAGAGAAGATAAAGACAGAGATGAGAGAGAGAGAGAGAAGAGATAGATAGATAGATAGATAGATGAAAGAAGATAGAAAAAGACAGATGAGAGAGAGAGACAGAAGAGATAGATAGATAGATAGATAGATAGATAGATAGATAGATAGATAGATAGATAGATAGATAGATAGATAGATAGATAGACACAGATAAGAGACAGAAGAGAGATAGATAGATACACACAGATGCGAGAGAGATCGCTATAGATAGATAGATAGACAGATGAGAGAGAAGAGATAGATATATGAGAGAAGAGATAGATGAGAGAGAAGATAGATAGATAGATGATAGATAGAAAGATATGAGAGAGAGAGAGAAGAGATAGATAGACATGAGATAGAGATAGATAGATAGATGAGAGACAGAAGAGATAGAGATAGATAGACAGATGAGAGAGATAGAGATAGATAGACAGAAGAGATATAGATAGATAGATAGATAGATAGATAGATAGATAGATAGATAGATAGATAGACAGACACACAGATGAGAGAGAAGAGATAAATAGATATAGATAGATAGACAGACAGATGAGAGAAGAGATATAGATATGTGATAGATAGATAGATAGATAGATAGATAGATAGATAGATAGATAGATAGATGAGAGACAGAAGAGATATAGATAGATAGATAGATAGATAGATAGATAGATAGATAGATAGATAGATAGATAGATAGATAGATAGATAGACAGATGAGAGAGATAGAGATAGATGAGAGACAGAAGAGATATAGATAGATAGATAGATAGATAGATAGATAGATAGATAGATAGATAGATAGATAGATAGATAGATAGACACACAGATGAGAGAGAAGAGATAAATAGATATAGATAGATAGACAGATGAGAGAAGAGATATAGATATGTGATAGATAGATAGATAGATAGATAGATAGATAGATAGATAGATAGATAGATAGATAGATAGATAGATAGATAGATAGATAGATAGATAGATAGATAGACAGAGAATTTGTCAATGCCGATGATGGTGTTCAAGGGGTGCTCCAGTTGTTTTGGGATTGCACCCAATGTGCCTATTACTATTGGTACTACCCTTGCTTGCTTTTGCCACAGTCTTTCTATTTCTATTTGTAGGTCTTTGTATTTTGTTATCTTCTCCAGTTCTTTCTCCTCTCTTCTGCTGTCTCCAGGCACTGCGATGTCCACTATCCAGACTTTTTTGTCTTTCTTACCGACAATTGTTAAGTCCAGGGTATTATGTGGCAGGTGTTTGTCTGTTTGAATTCTGAAGTCCCAGAGAGAGCAGTTTAACTTTATCGTTTTCTACGACTTTCTCTATTTTTATGATCCCACCAGTTCTCACTTGCAGGCAAATGATATTTCTTGCAGATCTTCCAATGCACCATTGTTGCCACTTTGTCATGCCCCTGCTGGTAGTCAGTCTGTGCAATCTTCTAGCAGCAGAGAAGAGAGTGGACAGCCATTTGTCTGAAATGATATAGGGTTTCCTGCCTGAGCAGGGGGTTGGACTAGATGGCCTCCAAGGTCCCTTCCAATTTTTATTATTATTATCATCATCATTATCATTATTATTATTGAGTGTTAGATTTTCCTCCTCTTTAGCAAACTGTTGCTGATTTTTTTAAAAAGAAATTGTGTTTTTTCAGAAAGAAGGGGAAAAAAACCAGCCTATTTCGTAACAGGAGCAGAACAGATGAGTTGAAGAAATTAATTGCATGACTAAGACAGTCATAAACCATTTCTCTTGGTTGATCTCCAGGAAAACAAATCTGTACAACCGCAAAATATGAAGTTGGTCATAGAACGGGGGTGGAGGGGTGGGGGAAGACCCTGATTGCACCCTAAGATTAGCTGGGACCTAATATTGTTAAGATGAGGCTTTTGACTTCTCATCGGGTGGTGGTTGTTTGCTTTTTTAAACGGGGAGGTGGGCGTTCCTGGGCACGAAGCCGTGGAAGCGTTTAAGGAACGTTGAATGCCTCTGTTGTCCCCTGACATAAGTAGTCCACAATTTATAATAATAAACTGTGCAACGTGGTCTTAAAAGGGTCCTTTGCAAAGTTTTGCAAAGGTTTTGCAAAGAACGGGGATCCCCGTTTCTCCCAGTCTGCTCCCCCAGAGCACAGTGGCTCCTTTGCCCTCCTTGCCAGCCGGATTTCTCTTTATTTTTATGCCAAGCCCACATGAGGAAAGGGCAACCTGTAACCTGTTGGAAGCTGCCAAGCTGATTTTATAACCACCAAGTCACTGAATCGGATTGAATCTCTGTGTGATATTTTCCCCGTTTCTCCAGCAATGCCGTCACATGGGAAGATTTAAAATAGTCCATTGCCAACACACTGCCACAAGCAAATAGGGATTGCATAACAGGCAAGTGTGTGTATGTGTGTGTGTGTGTATATATATATATATATATATATATATATATATATATATATATATATATATATATATATATTCTGTTTTCTGAGGAAGAAACAGCTAAGACCACACATTGCTGCTCGAAGCACGAAGCTGAAAACACCAGCCTGAAGATGACAAATGGGACTTCGTCGAAACGTTGCCAAGACACTTCCAATTTTACGCAGGAGAAAACCCAAACAACCAAAGACATATATATATATATATATATATATATATATATATATATATATATATATATATATATATATATATATATATATATATATATATATATATATATATATATATATATATATATATATATATAGTCAATTACCAATAAAACATGAACACCAGGAATATAATAAACTATAAAAGTTTAATACCATCACCGATCACCAAGCTTTTGTCAGATTCTTCTGACATCGTCAGGGTTAATGCTGGTCTGTGGGAGAGTGCCTTTATAGGTGAGCCGTCATTTGCACATGGCTCTTAGATCTTGTCGTAGGTCCTAATTGATTTAACTGCTTTTTAATTATGGCTTCCATACTGATGACTCCTCTTTTCTTGCTTTTACTGCTTGTGGGTGTGTCATTATTCCCCTTTAGCTCCCACTGTCTTGAATTAGGACTGCTAGCAAAGAATTAAAGGAGAACTGGAATAGCTATTTCGAACTCTTTAGTTCTTATCAACCAGACATACCTTTTCTGAGATATATATATATATATATATATATATATATATATATATATATATATATATATATATATATATATATATATATATATATATATATATATATATATATATATATATATATATATATATATATATATATATATCTATATATATCTATCTATCTATCTATCTATCTATCTATCTATCTATCTATCTATATATATATATATATATATATATATATCCGGCTCTTGGGTCTATCCATGTTACAAAAAACAAATAAATAGTGACCACCAAGAGAATAAATAGAAAATATTTAATAACCAAACCTAGCTTTCGTCGGGTGCTCCCGACATCGTCAGGGTTACGATCACCAAGGGTGAGGAAGATTGATCGTAACTTGGTTGAGACATACGAAGGGGCTGGAGGAAGACTGAATGATCTGCAAACCCCCCCCCCATCTAATAAAGAGACTTACACTGATGGGGGTGGGGGAAAGGAAAGGGTTACTGCTAGAAAGAGAAGGGAAAGGATCCTGTCCAGCCCCAGGGTCAATGATAGAAGTACAGTGGAGTACGGAGAGGTGATAAGAAAGAACCACGTGCTGACGTGAGAGATGCACTCGGAACTCAGCACAGCCAGCTGGGGCCGGTTATACATCTAAAAGCCGGATGCAGGCAATTAGGGATTGCATATAAGGTTTCTCCCAATGACTGCTTTTTAAACCCTGACAATGTCGGGAGTACCCAATGAAAGCTAGCTTTGGTTATTAAATATTTTCTATTTATTCTCTTGGTGGTCAATATATATATATATATATGAATAAAAGATATATATATATATATATATATATATATATATATATATATATATATATATATATATATGAATAAAAGAAAGGGTTAAAGTAAGAATACTTTACTAAAAATATACTATACTTATACTAAAAAGTTGCCAAGCTTTCGCTGGGGGAAACTCCCCAACATTGTCAGGGCTAAAAGGCCATTTCAATAAAGGTGGTTTAAGTAGGTTCAAGTAACGTCTACGCACGGCTCTTAGCCCTGACGATGTTGGGGAGTTTCCCCCAGCAAAAGCTTGGCAACTTTTTAGTATAAGTATAGTATATTTTTAGTAAAGTATTCTTACTTTAACCCTCCCGGTGATCGTGTTTTATTTCTTTTATTCATAATTATGCCCGGGAGTCGCATTTTTACCAATATTCTTGAATGTATGTATGTATGTATTAGCCTCGCTTTGCTCATTGGGATCACTTTCTGGAAGGCACCAGAAACACACACACACACACACACACATACACACCTGCTCCAGGCTGGACAATCAACTGATAGTCCAATAGAATAGAATAGAATAGAATAGAATTAAGAATGGGATAGAATAGAGTAGAGTAGAGTAGAGTAGAGTAGAGTAGAGTAGAGTAATAGAATAGAATAGTAATAAAGCAGAATAGAATAGAGTAGAATAATAATAGAATAGAATAGTAATAGAAAAGAAAAGAATAGAGTAGAGTAGAATAATAATAGAATAGAATAGTAATAGAAAAGAAAAGAATAGAGTAGAGTAGAATAATAATAGAATAGAATAGTAATAGAAAAGAAAAGAATAGAGTAGAGTAGAATAATAATAGAATAGAATAGTAATAGAATAAAATAAGAATAGAGTATAGAGCAGAATAATAGAATAGAATAGAATTCTTTATTGGCCAAGCGATTGGACGACAAGGGATTTAGTGATCGTTTTTATCCTCAAAAATGTTTGTTGCCTCTTGTTCTTCAGCATCCCCCTGGTCACATGATCAAAATACAGCTACGTTTATGACGGTTGTAGTGTCCCGGAGTGCTGTGCATCCCTTTCTGCGACCTTTTGACGAGCAAAGTCAACGAGGAAGCCAGAATGGCTTAACAATTGTGTTACTGACCTAACAATGGCCACAATTCACTTAACAACTGTGGCAATGGAAAGGTCACAAAAAGGGGCAAAACTCCCTTAACAAATGTCTCGCTTAGCAACAAAATATTCGGGCTCCCTTACGGTCGTAAGTCAAGGACTCCCTGTAAGCTCTACGCATTTGTTTTCTGCTTTGTTTTGCTCCTACGTCCTGACCCCACGGCTTCCCCCCATAAAACGTCTGCTACCAACCCTGTCCGTCCCCCCAGCTGTTTGACACACTTCCCCACGGTGGTCCTTTCAGTGTGTGATTGCACAATTTGTCAACCTTGTGTAACTGTCACCTTCGCTCTGCATAATGAGAATCTTTGCAGGTCCCTGTGACTCAGCTAAGTGCAGACACCGGCCTTACAGGTTTTGGGATGGTTTTTTTAGTCATTTCTCCTTCGTAAGGCGCCCGAAGTTCTTAAATGCATGGAAGGAGAAGAAAATCATGGTGTTTACTAAGGCTTTTGGGAAAGAGGGACGTCGTGCGTAATTTTCTGAAGCTCTTGGAACAGGAGCGTCGACTTCCAGCTGAAGTATCCAAATAAAAGTCCAGGATAAGTTTCCTTTCCGAATTGCTCACAGTGTATTGAACGCACGGCTTGGTATAAGCGAGGTAAAACTAACTCTTAAAGGGCACCAGAGCGTAGCATGTAACAACAATTTCCCCAGCCAAACATGAAGCTCATGTAAACAAGTTCCCTTTGTGATAGGAACCGTCTGCTATCTGCTTCACACCTGCTGGAAAGTCCTTGAAAGCTTTCCATTCTGCCGGCTTTCAGCTAGCTTCCCTAGAACTGGAAAGAATAGAATAGAGTAGAGTAGAGTAGAGTAGAATAGAATAGAATAGAATAGAATAGAATAGAATAGAATAGAATAGAATAGAATAGAAGAGAAGAGAAGAGAAGAGAAGAGAAGAGAAGAGAAGAGAAGAGAAGAGAAGAGAGAGAATAATAGAATAGAAGAGAATAGGAAGAGAAGAGAAGAGAATAATAGAATAGAATGGAATAGAATAGAATAATAGAATGGAATGGAATGGAATAGAATAGAATAGAATAGAATAGAATAGAATAGAATAGAATAGAATAGAATAGAATAGAATAGAATAGAATAGAATAGAATAGAATAACAGAGTTGGAAGGGACCTTGGAGGTCTTCTAGTCCAACCCCCTGCTCAGGCAGGTAACCCTATACCATTTCAGACAAATGGCTGTCCAGTCTCTTCTTAAAAACTTCCAGTGTTGGAGCATTCACAGCTTCTGGAGGCAGGTGGTTCCACTGGTTAATTGTCCTCACTGTCAGGAAGTTTCTCCTTAGTTCCAGGTTGCTTCTCTCCTTGATGAGTTTCCATCCGTTGCTTCTCGTCCTGCCTTCAGGGGCTTTGGAGAATAGCTTGACTCCCTCTTCTTTGGGGCAGCCCCTGAGATACTGGAAGACTGCTATCATGTCCCCCCTCGTCCTTCTCTTCATCAAACTGGACATACCCAATTCCAGCAACCGTTCCTTACATGTTTTAGCCTCCAGTCTCCTCATCATCTTTGTGGCTCTTCTCTGTTGTTCTCAAGACCCTTCAGATCTTCCTTCCAGGGAAGCGGTCAAACATCCCAAGAACTCCAGCAGATCCAGGTTGTTGATGGTGCTGACCAGCCAGCCGGAAAAAAACATAATTCTTCTTGCCTTGATTCACCTCTGTCTTCTTCTTGGTTGTCCCCCCACGTCTTGACTCTGCGCCAGATGTTGAGAAACTGCCCAAGAGCGTTTGACAGAACGTGTCCGGTCGGTGGCCCCAGGCCCGTTGCTACGGGAACTGAACAGGACGCAAATTCTAGAATTTTTCCTGAAAAGGAAACCATAGTCCGGTCAGTTGGGCAGTTGCCTCAAGGGACCAGCTCTCCACCCTCCTTTGAAAACTCACATCTGGACTCATCCGGTGAGTTTCTAAGGGATGAAATTATTGTGAGCCCCCCCCCCCATTTGTCTCCCAGTCACCAAATTTGATGGTCTGTTGGGAATGAAGGGGGAAGATCTACAAATGGGGTGGGGGTGGTGGTCGTGGAAATGTTTCATTAGAACAATTAACCAGTGGAACTACCTGCCTCCAGAAATGGTGAATGCTCCAACACTGGAAGTTTTTAAGAAGAGACTGTATGAAATGGTGTAGGGTTTCCTCCCTGAGCATGGGATTGGACTAGATGATCTCCAAGGTCCCTTCCAACATCATCATCATCATCATCATCATCATCATCATTATTATTATTATTATTATTATTATGGATCATCGCACAGTCAGCCAGATGTTCAGACTGGATTTGGCATTTTGTCTATTACTATTATTATTATTATTATTATTATTATTATTATTGCTGGGGCAACCATCCTAAGTATATGCCAGTTGCCATCTGAATTTCAATTACGGGAGCACGGGGATGCTGCAAAGGTGATGTGCAAAACGGTCGTAAGTCATTGTTTTCACTGCCATTGTAACTTTGAACAGTCACTAAATGAACTGTTGTGAGTCTAGACCAGGGGTAGGCAACCTTGGCTCTTTTATGACTGGTGGACTTCAACTCCCAGAATTCCTGAGCCAGCCATGCTGAGGGGAAAGAAAGAGGTTTCCAAGCTGAGCCATGCTGGCTCAGGAATTCTGGGAGTTGAAGTCCATGAGTCATAAAAGGGCCAAGGTTGCCTACCCCTGGCCTAGGACTACCTGCACAGTCCCTCCAGAGCAAGTAAGTGAGAATGTGCCAGGTTTTTCTACATCTTTCTACAAAACCAAGGCAGAGTTACCTTGACCTTCTTTCTCGTCTTTTTGTTTCTGGGGGCAGATAAATCATTTCTAAAAGTCACCTGTGTTTAATAGCTTGCACCTTTTTAAAAAAAAACAAAACCCCAAGGTCAGTTTTACAGTTTCCAGATATTTAAAATGTCTAACAAGCCTTTGACCAGCCCATCAAAAGTTTGGCCAGTGCCAACCTGGCATGAATATATTGATACAGAGTTCGTTAATAAATGGGATTATTTATTCTTCCGTACAAATCGTACGTCTCGTTCACCAAGGAGATTCTTACACGGATGTATTTTGATCAGACTAAATCAGGGGTTCCCAACCGGGGGTGGTGGTGCTCGGAACCCCTATGGGTGCGAGACGATATTCCAGAGGGTGTGAAAACATGGGTTTTCAAAATTATCCTGGATAATTCGTTGTTGTTATTTCAAACTTTTGTAAAGGGTGAGAAGATATCAGAAGTGGGGTACAGAAACGTTGTAGAGCCGCTGGCCTAAATAAATCATTTGATGGACTTTGTGCAAAATTCCACACTTGGTTGTTCTAGATCAGTGGTTCTCAACCTTTTTAATGCTGCGACCCCCAACCGGTTGTAAATCGAGGACTACTCAACCGGTCGTAAGTCGAAGACTACTCAACTGGTGCAGCACTGTTTGCAGAATGGAGCTTTTGGCAGGCTCAGGAGGGCAGAGACAGCCTGGACAATTCCTATTGGCTTTTGAAAACCAATAGAATTAGACTCTATTCAAGAGAGTCTCTTCTATTGGCTTTCAAAAGCCAATAGAATAAAAGGGAGTAGCACAGCTAAGGAAAAGGGGGGAAAAATGGCGGACTGCATTGTTTGGTGACCCCCATGAAATGGTCGTTCGACCCCAAATGGGATCCCGACCCAGAGGTTGAGAACCACTGTTCTAGAGGTTGAATCATTTTAGAGATATCAAATTAGATTCTCCTTCATTAGGTTAAATGTCTTGAGAGATTCTCAGGTCCTGGAGCAACAAGGGTGATCAGGGGTTGTTGTTATTAGTTGCCAAGTTGTGTCTGACCCATCGTGACCCCATGGACAACATTCCTCCAGGCCTTCCTGTCCTCTACCATCTTCTGGAGTCCATTGAAGCTCACACTTACTGCTTCCATGACTCCATCCAGCCACCTCCTTCTCTGTCGTCCCCTTCTTCTCTTGCCCTCCAACTTTCCCAGCATTAGGCCTTTCTCCAGGGAGTCCTTCCTTCTCATTAGGTGGCCAAAGGACTTGAGTTTCAACTTCAGGATCTGACCTTCTAAAGAGCAGTCAGGGTTGATCTCCTCTAGGACTGACCGGTTGGATCGCCTTGCAGTCCAGGGGACTCGCAGGAGTCTTCTCCAGCACCAGAGTTCAGAGGCCTCCATTCTTTGGCGCTCAGCCTTTCTTAGGGTCCAACTTTCACAGCCATACATTGCAACTGGGGAAACCACGGCCTGAACTATCTGCACTTTTGTTGGCAGGGTGATGACAGCTTTTAAGTATGCTGTCTAGATCAGGGGACTGGAGGCTAAAACGTACAAGGAACGGTTGCTGGAGTTGGGTATGTCTAGTTTAGTGAAGAGGGTGACATGACAGCAGTCTGCCATAAAGAAGAAGGGGGGGGGTCAACCTATTCTCCAAAGCACCAGAAGGCAGGACAAGAAGCAACGGATGGAAACACGATACAGGTAAACCTCCAAGTGGCCTCAACGACTCTCTAAAGCACTGTTTCCCAAACTTGACAATTTTAAGGCATGTGGACTTCAACTCCCAGAATTCCACAGCCAGCAATGCTGGCTGTGGAATTCTGGGAGTTGAAGTCCACATGCCTTAAAATTGTCAAGTTTGGGAAACACTGCTCTAAAGGGAGGCAAATGACCAGCTGTCTGCGAGGAATATAAATCTGTCCATCCTCCACCCTTCAGTCAGAACTGAAGAAGCTTCTTGAAGGCGAATCGAAACGTCTTCAAGGAAAAACAAGGGAAGTCCAGTTGCAGCGCCTTTGAGACCTGAGTTAGGTTCCAACTAACAAAAATGCCCGGATTCTCTACTTCCAATTTGCTTCATTTTTACCGGTCCTTTTACACGTTCTTGGGAAAGTCCTATTCAAAGGCCAGTCCAGACCTCTCTATACAGGGGGTCCTCAACTTACAACCGTTTAGCGACCCTTCAAAATCGCAACGGCAGTGAAGAGAGGTGACTTGCAAGCGGTCCTGGCACTTAACATCCATCGCAACGTCCCGAGGGTCAAAGGAATCCAAAATTTATTTATTTATTTATTTATGAGACTTATATACCGCTTTTTTAAGTGCAAGCACTCTCTAAGCGGTGTACACTAGTAAACAATATATATATATATATATTTACATTGCCCGCAACAATCTGGGTCTTCATTTTACCTACCCCGGAAGGATGGAAGGCTGAGTCAACCTTGAGCCGGTGAGATTTGAACCGCTGACCTGCTGAACACAGTCAGCTAAAGTGGCCTGCAGTACTGCACTCGAACTGCTGCGCCACCTCGGGCTCTTTAACAGCCGGCGTGCGTTCACAACAGGCGTAGCATCCCGGAGTCATTTCAATGCCATCTGACAACCTTCCCAACAGGCCAAGTCAACGGGGAGAAGCTGGGTTCACTTTGCGACCGCACGCCTCGCTTAACAACATGCTGCGATTTGCTTAAGAGCCGTGGCAGAAAATGGCCACGACACGGGGCAAAACCCGCTTAACAGCTGCCTGGAACGTTGGGTTCCGGCGCGGCCCTCATTTTGGGGGGGGGGATCACCTGCTTAGCGGCGGCAGCTGTGGCCGTAGGTTTAAGGGCTAAGTGCGCGCAGAAAAATGTATTCTCCTGACATCTGGGCGAAGGGGACGAGCGATTCAAAATCGGCTCGTTAAAACTCGTGTGAGTGTTAAGGCAGGTCCTTTTTTTCCTTCCCCCCCCCCCCACTCCAGGCTCCATGGGAACCAGGAAAAAAAAATAGGTTCCTTTAAGAGATAGCAGAGGGGGTGCTGTGTTCGGGGAGGGGGGGGGTGTCCAAAGAACCTGGTCCAAACCATTTCCAAAACATGCCCTCCTTGCAACCGGCCCATTTTCGAAGGACCCAGTGCGCAGATTACGCAACAGCGCCTGGGTGGATCAGGAGGGCAAAGGAAGGGAGGCTGCACCGTTCCCCATCGCAAGGCTGCCTCTGCCGAATGCAACAATGCAACCTTCGCACAAAGCCCCCGAAAGGGAAAAGCGACAAGGACGGAGGAGGAGGAGGAGGAGGAGGAGGAGGAGGAGGAGGAGGAGGAGGAGGAGGAGGAGGAGGAGGAGGCCAACGGGAAGCAAACAAAACCACCCAGTGCTCCTAGGAGTTCCTGATTGGATGAGATCTGGTGCACTCTGGGTGTAAATAGCAAAAGAGGGAGGGAGGGAGGGAGGGAGGGGGGGAAGGAGAGAGAGGGAGGGAGAAGGGGAAGGAGAGGGAGGGAGAGAGACGGAGGGAAAAACAGGAAGGGGGAGGGAGAGAGAGACAGGGAGGGAGAGAGAGAGAGGGAAGGAGAGAGGAAGAGCGAGGGAGGGAGGGAGGGAAGGAGAGAGAGGGAGAGGGAGGGAGGGGGAGAGGGAGGGATAGAGAGGGAGAGGAAGAGAGAGGGAGAGGGAGGGAGGGATAGAGACACAGAAAGAAGAAGAGGAAGAGACAGGGAGAGAGAGAGAGGGAGAGAGAGGGAGAGGGAAGAAGAGAGGAAGGGACAGGGAGAGAGGGAGGGAGAGAGACAGGGAGGGATCGAGAGAGGGAAGGAGAGAGGGAGGGAGAGGGAGAGAGGGAGGGAGGGAGAGAGAGGGAGAGGGAAGAAGAGAGGAAGGGACAGAGAGAGGGAGGGAGAGAGGGAGGGAGAGAGACAGGGAGGAAAAAACAGGAAGGGGGAGGGAGAGAGAGACAGGGAGGGATTGAGAGAGGGAAGGAGAGAGGAAAGGCGAGGGAGAGAGGGAGGGAGGGAAGGAGAGAGGGAGAGAGGGAGAGAGAGGGAGAGGGAAGAAGAGAGGAAGGGACAGGGAGAGAGGGAGGGAGAGAGAGAGAGGGAAGAAGAGAGGAAGGGACAGGGAGAGAGGGAGGGAGGGAGTGGGAGAGAGAGAGGGAGAGAGGGATAGAGAGGGAGAGGGAAGGAGAGAGGGAGGGAGGAACCATTTTTTTCTTCTTTCCCTAAACTAATTAAGGCATCCCTTCAAAGTGCAGCACAAATGAGTTACAAATAGTCCTCAACTTACATCCACAAAGGAGCCCAACATTTCCGTTGCTAAGCGAGACTTTTGTTAAGGGAGTTTGCCACATTGGGTGACCTTCTGGTTAAGGGAATCCCTGCGGTCACTAAGTCAGTCAGGCGCTTATGAAGCGAACCGGCTCCCCCCCCGTGGACTTTTGCTGGTCAGAATGTCGCAAAAGTGGGTCACGCCACCCCGGCACCCTGTGACCGTCATAAATAGGAACCGGTTGCCAAGCGTCTGAATTTTGACCACGTGACCTTGGGGATGTCACTACAACGTTCGTCAGTGTGAAAAAAACAGTCACCGCTCGCTTTTTCCAGTGCCATTGTAACTTCGGTCACTAAATGAACCGTCGTAGGTTGAGGACTACCCGGAGTCGTGTTGGGATGAGACCTTTCCAAGGTGCAACTCGGCTGCGGTTCTACGATGACGGAGACACACCGAGTCAGTAGGAAGCTACTGAAGTGGTGATCCTCCACCTTAGCCACTGGAAGAGGCATGGACTTCAACTCCCAGAATTCCTCTGGGGAATTCTGGGAGTTAAAGTCCACGCCTCTTCCAGTGGCTAAGGTTGAGAATCCCGACTCTAAGGATAAAGAAAGTCGCCTGTCAGTCTCCAGGAACCAAGACTGTCACCTAGAGTTCCTTGTAGTCCTCAACTTACAACAGTTTCATTTCACGACCGCTCAAAGTTACGACGGCATAGGTGACTTACGACCCTTTTCCACACTTACGACCTGTGGGGTGTCCCCCTGATCGCGCGATCAACATTCGGACAGGTTCATATGACGGTCGCGGTGTCCCGGGGTCAGGTGATTGCCCCCTTTTGGGACCTTTTGACAGGCAAAGTCAACAGGGAATCCGGGTTCACTTAACGACCAGGTTACTCATTTAACGACTGCAGCGATTCTCTTAACGACGCCTTCCAAGGACCCGTCAGAGTTCAGATTCTGAAACCGGACAAGAGAGGAGAAAACGTTGGATATGGTCGGTGCCGTACAGAGAGTCCTCAACCTATGACATAACCGAGCCCAGAAGTTCCGTTGCTAAGCAAGACAGTTTTTAAGTGAATCCGGCACAGTCGTTAAGGGAATCCGGCTTCCCCCATTGACTTTGCTTGTCAGACGGTCGCCAAAAGGGATCGCGTGACCCAGGGGACACAGCGACCGTCATAAACACGAGTCCAATGCCAAGCATCCGAGTTTCGAACCCAGGACCGCATGGGTGCTGCAACGGTCATGTGCGCGAAAAACGGTCATCGTTCCCTTTTTTTCCCGCGCCATGTTGTACGTCGCTAAATGACGTCGTAAGTTGAGGATTATCTGTACAGACCTGAGTCTAGACCAGTGGTCTTCAAACTTGGCAATTTTAAGACTTGTGGACTTCAACTCCCAGAATTCCTCCTGGCTGAGGAATTCTGGGAGTTGAAGTCCACTATATTCAATAGAACGAGGGTCTTCAGACTTGGCAACTTTAAGACTTGTGGGCTGAGGAATTCTGGGAGTTGAAGTCTTAAAGTTGGCCAAGTTTGAAGACCCCTGGTCTAGAGTCAGGCAGAAAAAAACAGAAGCTATTTCAGTACCTTGGAGAGCTCTTGCAAGGCGAAATTCACCCTCACAGCTTTCAAAGCTCAACGGAGACCTTGACTTCATTGGTGTCTGCAGATTGGTCGGTCGGTTGATTGATTGATTGATCAGTTGATCGGTCGATCGGTCGGTTGGTGGATTGGGGCCATCAAGCCATTTCCAACTTCTGGCACCCACATGAGTCTTTCTCCATGACGAACCCTCGCCGACCTGTCGCTTCTGTTCTCCTTGCCCCCCCCCCATCACCCCCCTGAGTGAGTCCATTCTCCTTTCTGCTGCCTCTCCTCTCCTTCTCTTTCCCTCCATCTTTCCCAGTAGGACAGCTAAAATACCACCTTTCTCCAGGGGGGGGCACCCCCAGAGCTTAGAAAACACCACTGAAGAAGAAGGCTCCAGTGGACGTGGAGGGGGGGCGCGCTTTGGGCCCCAACATCTGCCCTTCCCTTGCAGCATTGCAATGGGTTGCAGCTGGCTCCCCCCCCCCCGATTTCTGCCAAGGGAGTTAGCGGGGGGGGGGGCAAAGAGAGTCTCCTCCAGCCAGCCACTTCCTGATGCTCAGCAATTTCCCAGGTGGTTTTTTTACATTATTATTATTATTCTCAACTGAGAAAGATTCATTATCGTGGGGGGGGGAGGAGGAAGAGGGTGAGATGGTAAAGACAGGTGCCAAAATTGCTGTGGGGAAGAGGAGAGAAGAGAAGAGAGGAGAGGGGGGGGCAGGAAAACGTCACCAGGAGAGATTTCCTTATTGGGTCTCCCTCCGCTGCATCCTGAGTCCATATATGGGCATTTACGTCACAGCCAGCCCTGCTTGGGAACTCCAGAAATGGAAGCGCCGGGTTGCAACGGAAGATGCGAGGCAGATATAAAAAGCAGCCCTGCAGCTTCTGGGTTCTTTGCTTACAAACAAGAGGAGGCAGCCCGAGCACCTGCGGAGCCCGGCCAGCCCAGGTGAGGCCGGCAGGTGAGGCCGGCCGGGCCAAAGCAAGGCAAGGCAAGGCAGGAGCCCACCCCCCCGGTTCCCCTTTGCCACGTGCACCCCTGGAGGAGACGGTTCCCCCCCCCCTGAGCCCGGGGGCTGGGTTCCACCCACTTGCCTTCCTCCTCTTCCTCCTCCTCCTCCTCCTCTTCCTCCATCCTCGGGACATGTTGAACCTCATGGACTTCTCCCGCCAGGAAACCTCGAGAGCCGAAGACGGACAATACCCCGACCAAGGAGAGCAGCTGTCTCCCCTCCTGACCCAGCCCCCCAGAGAAGAAGCCCCCGACTATTTTGCAGGTAAGGAAGGGAGGGGGGAGGAGGAGGAGGAGGAGGTGGTGGTGGTGAAGATCAGGCTGCAAGCTCTTGTAAACGACCCCTTTGGGATAGCTCAAGATGAGGTGCACAATCAAATCGACTTTGTTGTCTTGTGTCTCTCTCTAGGCCAAAGATGGATAGCCTTGGGAGGGCTGGGGTGTCTTTCAGCGTTTGGGGGGGGGCAGAAAGCTGGGGTGGTGCAATGAGAAGTGGGGGCTCTGTGGGTGGGGGGGATCCTTTTTTTTTTTTTAAATTAAGCTGCTTTCGGGTGCCTTTGAGTGATGCCCATCTCAAAATGGCAGGAATCTCGGCCACCGATTTTCAGCAGCCGTGACTGGGGGAGCTTGGCCAGACATGGAGGGGGGGGGGCTTGTCGCTCAGCTTGCCCCTCCCCCCCTATATTCTGGATGGCCGGACCCCCCCTCCCCACCTTTGTAAGGCCCAGATAGAAGGGATTCAATGTCAGAATGCCCTAAACCTGAGCATTTTTCAAGGGGTTAATAATCGTGCTAGATTCTTCCAATCATCCAGGAATTATCTTTCAGGGGGGGGCATAAGAGGTGAGTAGGTGAGTTCCCACGGCCAAGGTCTTGTGATTGGGGAGGGGGGCATCGAACTGGATGTTTGCAAAGAGAGGCAACCCCAAATCCCGTCAAGTCGAAGCGGAAGGGCTCCCAAGAGGTCATCTAGCTCAACCTCGTACATTCGCCAGAATTCTGGACATGTCTTTCCCCAACTTTGCCATCTAAGGGACACAGGTTGACCTCCTCGCCCCCTCCCCAATTTCTTCCACTTCAAGAATTTCCTGTGGGGCTTGGAGACAGGGTTTGGGGAAGGGCGATCCGTCCACCACCATTTTGACTTTGTTCCCAGGATCTGGGGGGGGGGGGGGGCTGAAGGACTTTTTTTAAATTTGATTTTAATATAGTGGCTCTTGAAGATGGTTTATTTCCAGTCTTTGAGTGGGAAGTTTATTTATGTACATATTTGTATCCCGCCTGTATTGGTTCTTAGAAATTACTCAAGGTGGTGAACATATACCAAATATTCCTTCCTTCCTCCCATTCCCCCCCCCTCAACAACCATCCTGTGAGGTGGGTTTGGGCGGAAAGAGAAGGACTGGCCCAAAGTCACCGGGTGGCTTTCATGCTAAGGCAGAACTAGAACTCACCGTCTCCTGGTGATTGGCCCAAAGTCATGCAATCAGCTTTTTTGCTTAGGCAGGACTAGAACTCACTGTCTCCTGGTGATTGGCCCCAAATCAGTCAACTGGCTTTCATGCTAAGGTGGAACTAGAACTCACAGTCGCCTGGTGATTGGCCCAAAGTCATGCACTTGGTTTTTTTGCTTAGGCAGGACTAGAACTCACCGTCTCCTGGTGATTGGCCCAAAGTCACCCAGCTGGCTTGCATGGCTAAGGCAGGACTAGAACTCAGCGTCTCCTGGTGATTGGCCCAAAGTCACCAGCTGGCTTTCATGCTAAGGCAGAGCTAGAACTCACAGTCTCCTGGTGATTGGCCCAAAGTCATGCACTTGGTTTTTTTGCTTAGGCAGGACTAGAACTCACCGTCTCCTGGTGATTGGCCCAAAGTCACCCAGCTGGCTTTCATGGCTAAGGCAGGACTAGAACTCACGGTCTCCTGGTGATTGGCTCAAAGAGACTCAGCCAGCTCTCATGCCTAAGGCGGGACTAGAACTCACTGTCTCCTGGTGATTGACCCACAGTCACCCAGCTAGCTTTCATGGCTAAGGCAGGACTAGAACTCACCGTCTCCTGGTGATTGGCCCAAAGTCAGCCAGCCAGCTTTTCTGACTAAAGCAGGACTAGAACTCCCTCTTTCTAGCCTAGTGCCTCAACCATTAAACCAAACTGGCTCTAAGCTCAGAGTTAAATTTCAGAGTAAGTTATGAGCTCCACGCTCAGTTACGCTGGCTGAGGAATTCTGGGAATTGAAGTCCACAGACCCTACAGGTGTCATAGTTGAGAAACAGTAAGTGAAGGAGCCTCTACCAAGTGGGAGGGTGCAAACTCTATATTAGGTAGAGCAGTGTTTCCCAAACTTGACAATTTTAAGGCATGTGGACTTCAACTCCCAGAATTCCACAGCCAGCATTGCTGGCTGTGGAATTCTGGGAGTTGAAGTCCTCATGCCTTAAAATTGTCAAGTTTGGGAAACACTGAGGTAGAGCATAATGGTGCCTGGGGAATTCTGGGAGTTCCAGTCCAAACATCTTAAAGGTCCTAAGAAACACTGCTCTGGAGGAATCTAGGTGAGCACAAACAATACTGTCCCTGTTATTTAGGTCGTCAACTGAGGCCCAACATTTACGTTGCTAAGTGGGGAGTTTGTCAAGCGAGTTTGGCCCCCATTTTACGACTTCTCTAGCCACCGTCGTTCAGCGAAACCCTGCAGAGGTTAAAATAGTCACACGGTTGTTAAGGGACACTGCAACCGTCCTAAATGTGAGTCAGTTGCCAAGCATCCGAACGTAGATCAGGCAACCCTGGGGAGGCTGCCACCGTCGTTGGTGTGTAAAATGGTCACAAGTCCCTTTTTTTCCCAGCGCCGTTGTAACTTGGAACAGTCACTAAACCAGTGGTTCTCAATTTGTGGGTCGGGACCCCATTTGGGATCGAACGACCATTTCACGGGGGTCGCCAAACAACGCAGTCCGCCATTTTCCCCCCTTTTCCTTAGCTGTGCTACTCCCTTTTATTCTATTGGCTTTTGAAAGCCAATAGAATAGACTCTCTTGAATAGAGTCTAATTCTATTGGCTTTCCAAAGCCAACAAGAATTGTCCAGGCTGTCTCTGCCCTGCTGAGCCCGCCAAAAGTCCCATTCTGCAAACGGCGCTGCACCAGTTGAGTAGTCCTCGACTTACGACCGGTTGAGTCGTCCTCGACTTACGACCGGTTGGGGGTCGCGGCATTAAAAAGGTTGAGAACCACTGCACTAAACGAACTTGTAAGTTGTAAGTCGCGGAATACCTGTGTGTAGAAACCCTTGCGTTTCTTTTAAACTCAACGTCTCCCGTTGTTGATTTTCCAGCTGACTTGATGGGAGCTACCATGAACTCTGAACCAGTTGACTACTACTTCCTTTCCGGAGAAGCGTCCCCACCAGTCAGTTACTCCGGCAGCCTTTTTATCAAAACGGAACAATGCCCAGATCAGGAGTCCCTCTTCAACTTGATGTCCGGAATCCTTGGACTATCTCCCTTCTCTGCTCTGGAAGGTCACCAGAGGCCACCAGAGACCAGCTACACCATTCCAGAGGTCCTCCAGAACCACCTGGATCTCTACTCCACCTGCCAGCCTGAGCTGAACATCTCCGTGCAACCGTCTTTAGCCGAACAAGGCTATAATTCCTCCTTCTCGGCTCCGGAGAACCTCCAGCAGTTCCAGGCTTCTGCTGAAGAGAGGGCTTCCTCTTCTCACTGTCTCTTTCAGGAGAAGCTTTTGGATTCCAAGCAGGACATCAAGCTCTCCTCCATCTCTCCCACCGCGGAGAAGTTCAAATCTTCCTGCTCCCATTGGGAGCACCTCAGCCAGCCTCACCCTTATTTGCCGGCCGAGTGTCCACCTTCAGAGGCCTTCCACCCGGTGGAGGCAAGTCAAGCCATGTTTCCCCAGATGGCCCCCAAGACGGAGAACGTGTTGATGGTCAGCTGCCAGTCAGAACTCAACTCTCTCTCTGAACAATCCGGGACTTTTGGACCTCCCTTGGATTTTGGTTGTCAGGCCGAAGCTTTCCTAAGCCACGGTCAACTCCCCGCGGACTTTGTAGAGGCCAAGGCCCCCCCTAAACTTTCCCCGCCGTTCACCCGAGAATTTGAAGTGCCCGTCGCCCACCCGGAAGTCCTCCCAACCTTGATGCACCCCGACAGTCTCAACAACTCCTCCTCGTCGGTCTCCATGACGGACTTTTTAGCTCACCTCCCGAGTTCTTCCGCCAACAGTTTGGGACTTGGCAGGACCCCCAGCAGCCTGACAGGTCCCAAGAAGAAGACACGGCGTGGGAAATGTTCATCTAAATGCTTTTGTCCCAAACCCCACGAGAAGGCCTTCGTCTGCCCAGTAGAAAACTGCGTCAGGAGCTTTGCCAGATCAGACGAGCTCAACAGACACCTCCGGATACACACAGGCCACAAGCCCTTCCAGTGCCGCATCTGCCTGAGGAACTTTAGTCGCAGTGACCACCTGACCACCCACATCAGGACCCACACGGGGGAAAAGCCCTTCTCCTGTGACGACTGCGGCCGCCGCTTCGCCAGGAGCGACGAGAAGAAAAGACACAGCAAGGTCCACTTGAAGCAGAAAGCACGGGCGGAAGAGAAACTCAAGGGACTTGGGTTTTACACCATGGGACTTTCCTTCGGGACTCTCTAAGGCCGCCATTCCCGGGGATTTGAGAGGGGAGTCGCTGCGATTGGGGTGGGAGTGACCATTCTTTGAAGCACTTTTGCAGGAACGCTCAGGGGAGAAGGAACACCTGTCCACGATGGGTAGCGTGGGAAAGAAGTGAGCATGGATAGACCCAAGGGCAAGTCCATCCAGCGGGTTGACTGGCGAAGCAAAGCAGAGGAGAAGGCCACTTCCATGGATGAACAGATGGGAGAAAAACCCGAGGGAACAAGGGGAAGAAAAGACTGTTGGGCTTCAAGCACCGTTCAAACACCATAGGCGTTCATCCGTGGTGGGCCTCCATAGCGATGTATAGCCCGTTTTCCAACTGGTACAGCTTTTAAATGTATTTCAGCACCATGATGTGTGGACAGCTCCGAGACAGGGACTTCAGCTTTTCTTTGTCAAAAATCAAAGGAGAAAAAATGTATTTTCATTTTTTGTATTTAGCTTTCGTTAAAGAGGGGTGTGTATGTGAGCATGTGTGTGTGTGTGTGTGTGTGTGTGCATGCTTGTGTGTGTGTGTGTGTGTGTGTGTGTGTGTGTGTGTGTGTGTGTGAATAACTGCCTACGTTTTATGCAGGATCACTTTGGAAGCACTCTGGTTTTTAATCAATTGAACCTTTCTCTTTCATAAGCATTTTAATGAACTGCTTGAGAAAGGGCCATTTATATATATCCTTTTGGAACATGTATAAAAACAAAATCAGCATGGTTTATGGCTTTTGTGAAGGATCCCAAACGTTGCTCTGGAGTTTAAAACAAAAACCACACACACACACACACACACACACACACACACAACTTGGCTTTAACGAACATTTTTGCTATAAAAATTGTGATGGGGTGGGGATTTAATTTTTTTTTTAAAAAATGCAAATCTCTTTCTTTGTAAAAAAAAAAAAAGGAATGTGTTCAGAGAAAACCGTGTTTATTTTTACAATAAAGAAAACTTGCTTTAATGTACAACTCCCGGCTGAAGCAGTGCGGCTTTTATGGAGAAGGGTCCAGCACTGAAGCTGAGGGGGAGACGGGCTGGGTGGGTGGGGGATCAGCCCCCCTCGCTGCCTCAAAGCACTGGAGGGGATTCAGGGAGATGGAATCGCTGCCTGTCCACTCTGCTGGGTGGGGAATCCACGGTGAAGCGAGCCTCTGTACATGGACAGAGTGCTTCCCCTTCTCGCACTGGAAGGCACCTTGGAGGTCTTCTAGTCCAACCCCCTGCTCAAGCTGGAGATCCTATGTCAATCCAGACAAATGTTTCTTCTTAAAAGCCTCCAGTGGTGGAGCATCCACAACTTCTGGAGGCAGGTGGTTCCACTGGTTAATTGTTCTGACTGTCAGGAAGTTTCTCCTTAGTTCCAGGTTGCTTCTCTCCTTGATTAGTTTCCCTCCGTTGCTTCTTGTCCTGCCTTCAGGGGCTTTGGAGAACAGCTTGACTCCCTCTTCTTTGGGGCAGCCCCTGAGATACTGGAAGGCTGCTATCCTGTCCCCCCTCGTCCTTCTCTTCATTAAACTGGACATACCCAATTCCAGCAGCCGTTCCTTACATGTTTTAGCCTCCAGTCCCCTAATCAGAGTATTTTTGCACACAACACTCTTCCTGAGGTTGCAGCCCTGTACGCACAACCTTGTGATTGCCCAATCCCCCCTCTCAGCCTCCCCCTATGAGCCGAGATCTCCCCAGTTCTAGATCGATAGCTTAATCACAGCATCACACTACTCCTTTTCACAGTTGGTGGGGTAGAAGGAGTTGACAAGGTCTCCACTACCTGTAATTACTGACAGAGGCTGCTTTTGCAGGTGTTGTTCCAAAAGGGGGGGGGGTGTCCTACCTTGGCCACTTTAAGACTGGTGGACTCCAACTCCCAGAATTCCTCAGCCAGCGTGCCTGGCTGAGGAATTCTGGGAGCTGAAGTCCACAAGTCATTAAAGGGCCAAGTTTGAAGACCTCTGATATAGACTTTAAGAGGAGTGGACTTCAACTCCCAGAATTCCTCGGCCAGCAGGTCCGCAAGTCTTAAAGTTGATGTCCACGGGTCTTCAAAATTGCCAGATTACGAGTGAGATCAACATGCAGGGGGTTAAGGAGGATACCAACTTGAGTCAAGCTTTGTCTTCTCAGCTGCTTGAAGGCTGGTCAACACTCATTGTCCTCCTTCTAATGGTGACCGCAGTCTTCCCATATTGGAGGGGCTGCCCCAAAGAAGACGAGGGGAGGGAGTCAAGCTATTCTCCCAAGCGCCTGGAGGCAAGACGAGAAACAACGGATGGAAACTAACCAAGGAGAGAAGCAAACCTAGAACTCAGGAGAAATTTCCCAACAGCGAGAACGATGAACTCGTGGAACAGCTTGCCACCAGAAGTTGTGGGTTGCTCCATCGCTGGAGGTTTTTAAGAAGAGATTGGACAACCATACAACAACAACAACAATAATAATAACAATACACTGCTGAAGCACCCCCGTAGTAATGGGATCAAAATAGATGGTCCTCGACATACGACAGTAGACTCCAAAATTTCTGTTGCTAAGTAATAATAATAATAAAAACTGGTGGGATCATAAAATAGAGAAAGTCATAGAAAATGATAAAATTAAACTGCTCTGGGACTTCAGAATTCAAACAGAGAAGCACCTGCAACATAACACCCCAGACTTAACAATTGTCGATAAGAAAGACAAAAAAGTCTGGATAGTGGACATGGCAGTGCCTGGAGACAGCAGAATAGACGAGAAAGAGCTGGAGAAGATAACAAAATACAAAGACCTACAAATAGAAATAGAAAGACTGTGGCAAAGGCAAGCAAGGGTAGTACCAATAGTCATAGGCGCCTTGGGTGCAATCCCAAAACAACTGGAGCACCACTTGAACACCATCATCGGCATTGACAAATTCGCTATTAGTCAATTGCAAAAGGCGGCCTTACTAGGAACTGCTTCCATCCTGCGACGATACCTGTAATACCATCAAACATCCACATCTGCCTATCCCAGGTCCTGGGTAAGGACTCGATAGGTAGACAAAATGCCAAATCCAGTCTGAACATCTGGCTGTGCGATGATCCATAACAATAATAATAATAAAGTTGGAAGGGACCTTGGAGGTCATTTAGTCCAACCCCCTGCTCAGACAGGAAACCCTATACCATTCGAGACAAATGGCTGTCCAGTCTCTTCTAAAAAACTTCCCGTGTTGGAGCATTCACCGCTTCTGGAGGCAGGTTGTTCCACTGGTTAATTGTTCTCACTGTCAGGAAGTTTCTTCTTCTCCTGTCTTCAGGCGCTTTGGATAATAGCTTGACTCCCTCTTCTTTGGGGCAGCCCTTGAGATACTGGAAGACTGCTATCCTGTCCCCCCTCGTCCTTCTCTTCATTAAACTAGACATGCCCAATTCCAGCAGCCGTTCCTTATATGTTTTAGCCTGGAATGGCATAGGGTCTCCTGCACGAGCAAGCAGGGGGTTGGACTAGAAGACCTCCAAGCTCCCTTCCAGCTGTCTTCCGAATCGGAAATTGAAACTGCTTCTCACTCTTTCGCCATGGGGAACAATTAGCCATGCAGGATGTCTGCCAAGATGTGGATGCCTGGGCCCTGCACCAAGGCCCATGAGGGCTGCAACTGCTTGCTGCACTGCCAGGATGGGGGGGGGGCTCCACCGGGCCCAGTTTACACGGTGGTAGCAAGTCAAGCCCTCTAACACAGAGGTCCCAACCTTTTGGGCACCAGGTTCTGTGGAGAGAGGTTTTTCCACGGACCGGAGGGAGCGTGGTTTTGGGTATTGTCTGCATCCCGCAGATGGGACTTTGCTTGTTTGTGTGGACCGGTTGCTGGTATGCCGTGGCCCAGTGCCGGTCCCCAGACCAGGGGTTGTGGATCCCTGCTCTAGCAAATGTGGCAAGTGAGCATCCATGAAGCCAGGAACGTCCCTAAAACCTGAAGAATCAAAAGGGGGCTCGACCCTTCACCGCCTCCTGCTTGAGCAGGGAGTTGGGCTAGATGACCTCCAAGGTCCCTTCCAGTTCTATTCTGATGAACTTCGTTGTTTCAGTCTCACAGACCCAGCATAATAGCAGTGAGATCACACCGAGGAACGTTTAGCTCTGTGTCATCTTCCCTGGCATTCAAAACAGGCTGCTTAAGCATAATAGTATAATAGTCTTTCCTGTGAGTAAAGCAGGTGGATGGGGCCATTGCATCACTCCCTTTGGAGCAAGCTGTGTGTGTGGGGGAGGGGGAACTGAGTCAAAGGTTTTCCATCATTCTGCCTTCAATTATCCGGGCCTTCCTTCTCAATCTCTTTCTCTTCTAGAGAAAGGGGATGAAGGCTAAAACATATGATGAGCGGTTGCTAGAATTGGGCATGTCTAGTTTAATGAAGAGAAGGACGAGGGGGGACAGGATAGCAGCCTTCCAGTATCTCAGGGGCTGCCCCAAAGAAGAGGGAGTCAAGCTCTTCTCCAAAGCCCCTGAAGGCAGGACGAGAAGCAACGGGTGGAAACTCAGCAAGGAGAGAAGCAGCCTGGAACTAAGGAGAAATTTCCTGACAGTGGGAATGATTAGACAGTGGGAATGATTGCCACCAGAAGTTGTGGATGCTCCAACATTGGAGGTTTTCAAGAAGAGACTGGACAACCATTTGTCTGAAATGGTAGGGTCTCCTGCCTGAGCAGGGGGTTGGACTATAAGACCTCCAAGGTCCCTTCCAACTATTCTGTTCTGTTCTATTCTATTCTATTCTATTCTATTCTATTCTATTCTATTCTATTCTATTCTATTCTATTCTATTCTATTCTATTCTCGGAGTTGAAGTCCACATATCTTAAAGTCGCCAAGATTGGGAAACACTGTTTTAAGACATATTTCAAGATTACAAGTAGTCCTCGATGTGCTACCACAACTGAGCCTATAAATCGAGGACGATCTGCAGGTTGCTTTGTAAGGGTTCCTCGACACAGCTCGGATAGGACAACAATTTTAACCCTAAATATGTCTGTCATTGAAAGAGCCAGCCAGTTAAGAGAAGAAAGTCAAGAACATGAGGCAGACCCAGAAGGAGGAGGAGGAGGGGGAGGAGGAGGAGGAGGAGGGGGAGGGGAGGAGGAGGAGGAGGGGGAGGGGGAGGAGGAGAGGAGAAGAAGGAGGAGGAGGAGGAGGAGGAGGGGGGGAGGAGGGAGGAAGGAGGAGGGGGGAGGAGGAGGAGGGGGAGGAGGAGAAGAAGAAGAAGAAGAGGAGGAGGAGGAGGGAGGAGGAGGAGGAGAGGAGGGGGAGGAGGAGAAGAGGAGGAGGAGGAGGAGGAGGAGGAGGAGAAGAAGAAGAAGAAGAAGAAGAAGAAGAAGAAGAAGAAGAAGAAGAAGAAGAGGAGGAGGAGGAGGAGGAGGAAGAGAAGAAGAAGAAGAAGAAGAAGAAGAAGAAGAAGAAGAAGAAGAAGAAGAAGAAGAAGAAGAAGAAGAAGAAGAAGAGGAGGAGGAGGAGGGGAGGAGGGGGAGGAGGAGGAGGAGGAGGAGGGAGGAGGAGGAGGAGAAGAAGAAGAAGAAGAAGAAGGAGGAGGAGGAGGAGGAGGAGGAGGGGAGGAGGGGGAGGAGGAGGAGAAGAAGAAGAAGAAGAAGAAGAAGAAGAAGAAGAAGAAGAAGAAGAAGAAGAAGAAGAAGAAGAAGAAGAAGAAGAAGAAGAAGAAGAAGAAGAAGAAGAAGAAGAAGAATCTAGTCTGCTTCAGGTGTGGGAGCAAGGTCTGAAGTTCACCAAAGGACCCTTCCAGGAATTTCCAGTCAATGGTACCCGAAGGAGTAAACCTGGATTTAGCAATTCAAGACTTCCTGTTTTCCCCATTCTACAGAAGTGGCTTGTTTACCCGGGAAGAATTTAGAGCAGTTGTTGCCATAACAACCAAAACACTGAATAATGAATGCTGTCTCAACTCCATGCTGCTTCCTACAGTTTAGGGACTGAACCCGCCCATGATTTGGGACGGTGGTCGCCCAAAGGCTGGTTCTTAACCATGGTTTAGCTCTAGAGACGCTACTCTGTTCTAGGACTCTTATCTGGGAAGACGTGCTCCTCACCCTCAAGTAATGGGAAAGAAGTCTTCAGTAGGTTGAGAAGAACTTCTTAGCATGACTCTGAACGTGTGGATTTTGGACCAGAAGATAGGATATTTGTTTGGTGACATTAAGAGGGAAGCTTCGAGCAATCCTGGTCAAGTCTAAAGCAAACCATGGGCAGAAGCATCCATTTGACAAGACTGGGGACCATCTTTCGGGTTGAACCCATCCCCAGCTCAACCTGGAAAATGTCCAGAATCCTCTGAGCTTGGCGGGTTCTCCTTGCAGGACGTTTCGTCGCCAAAACTAGGTAACGGCATCAGTGCACTGACGACGTTACCTACTTTGGTAATGAAAGGTCTACAAGGAAACAGCTAAAATCAGAGAGTACCAAGGATTTCTACAGTCCTCCTCCCCCCTCCCCCTCCTCATCTCCTCTCTGCAAACACCACTCCCTTTAGCACTGTTGACGTTGCGTAGTTGGGTAATGAAAGGTCTACAAGAAAACAGCCAAACTCAGAGAGTGTGAAAAACAGGTCATAGGTCCCGTTGTAAGTTTCAACGGTCACTCACTCACTTCACTCAATCAATCAATCATTACAGCCGAAGGCCAACACCTAAATTAAACATTCAAATAAAACAAAGCTAAACACAAGAAGACAGAGCAATATATTACCATTAATGATGTAATCAAGGGGTGAGCAAGGTCTGCCTAGTTTTACACACAGTATAAAAAAAAAACTAGCTAGCTTCAGAGAAACTGAATCATACCGACCTGACAATAAAAAGGCATTGACCATAGTCTAATGCTGGCTAGAAACACGTCCTAAGTTGTGGTAAGTGATGTCGCTTAAGAGCCAAGGTCTTAAAATTGGACGTGACTCCACTTAACAATTTGCAACGGAAATTCTAACCTCGAGGACTATCTGAGTTCTGGAAGCCGATCGTCCGGCTCATTCTTAGGAGTTTGTTTTTCTCACGATCGCTCCCACTTTTGGGGCAATCGGAAAAAAAGAATGCTCACACACACACACACACACACACACACACAAAAACGCCACACATATAACTTGTGCGGTCCTGATATCAATTCTAAGAAATCACGATTTAAATCAACTGCAAAGCACAGTCTCTGCTCCTTGTTCCCATCCTCAGCTAATTTCACCCAGTTCTTTCCGAGTATCTTTTTTTCCCGCTGCTTCCCTTATATCAATAACATGAATCAGATTTCAGCCTCAATTAATCCCTTTTCTCATGAATACACAACATGCCAGGTGGTTTGTGTTAGAGGTGCTTCAAATGTTCAGGGGACTAGTGAGTTATACCTGTTTATGGCACCTGATTCACAGGTTTATTTTATTTTATTTTTTGTCCCCAAATTTGAATCACATAATGACAGGCGTTTTATTCCCCGGTTCCCAACGTGTTTAACTTCTCTTTCATGGTTTGATTTCGTTGTTAGGCTGAGGATCCACAGTTTATGTCCAGGATGTGAGGGGTCTGCTGATAGGTTCTACGTTTAGGCAAGAAAAACCAAATGCACAGGTATAGTAGTATAGGGGGTACCTTGCTCAATAGTAGCAACTGTGAGGGGGATCTTGGAGTCCTAGCGGACGATCCCTTAAATAGGAGCCAGCCGTGTGCTGCAGCTGCCAAAAAGGCCAACACAGGGCTAGGCTGCATTAACAGAGGGACAGAATCAAGATCACATGAAGTGTTAATATCACTTTACAAGGCCTTGGTAAGGCCACACTTGGAATACGGCATCCAGTTTTGGTCACCACGATGTAAAAAAGATGTTGAGACTCTAGAAAGAGTGCAGAGAAGAGCAACGAAGATGATCAGGGGACTGGAAGCTAAAACATATAAGGAACGGTTCCTGGAATTGGGGATGTCTAGTTTAATGAAGAGAAGGAGAAGGGGGGACAGGATAGCAGTCTTCCAGTATCTCAGGGGCTGCCCCAAAGAAGAGGGAGTCAAGCTATTCTCCAAAGCGCCTGAAGGCAGGACAAGAAGCAATGGGTAGAAACGAATCAAGGAGAGAAGCAACCTAGAACTAAGGAGAAACTTCCTGACATTGAGAACAATTAACCAGTGGAACAACCTGCCTCCAGAAGCAGTAAATGCTCCAACACTGGAAGTTTTTAAGAAGAGACTGGACAGCTATTTGTCTGAAATGGTGTAGGGCAGTGATGGCGAACCTTTTAGAGACCGAGTGCCCAAACTGCAACCCAAAACCCACTTATGCATTGTCGAGTGCCGGGTGGGCATGGCCCATTGGGTGGGTGTGGTCCATTGGGTGGGCGTGGCTGCAGTGGTAACGGCAGACTGGGTGGGACTAAAAAATTAAATCAATCAATTCCAACTTTGCAAGATCTTTTTTTTTCCCGCAAAAAGTTGAAATTGATTGATTGAACCTTTTTTTTTTTTTTTTTGCACATGGCGGCAGAGGCCTAAAGCGAAAAGGTTTTTATAAAACCTAGCTGAAGGTGTAGGACTGGGGCGATGGCGTGCGTGCCCACAGAGAGGGCTCTGAGTGCCGCCTCTGGCACCCGTGCCATAGGTTCGCCACCACTGGTGTAGGGTTTGCTGCCTGAGCAGGGGGTTGGACTAGATGACCTCCAAAGTCCCTTCCAACTTTTTTATTATTATTGATCATCGCACAGTCAGCCAGATGTTCAGACTGGATTTGGCATTTTGTCTACCTATCGAGTCCTTACCCAGGACCTGGGATAGGCAGATATGGAAGTTTGATGGTATTACAGGTATCGTCGCAGGATGGAAGCAGTTCCTAATAAGGCCGCCTTTTGCAATTGACTAATAGCGAATTTCTCAATGCCGATGGTGTTCAAGTGGTGCTCCAGTTGTTTTGGGATTGCACCCAAGGAGCCTATGACTATTGGTACTACCCTTGCTTGCTTTTGCCACAGTCTTTCTATTTCTATTTGTAGGTCTTTGTATTTTGTTATCTTCTCCAGCTCTTTCTCTTCTATTCTGCTATCTCCAGGCACTGCCACGTCCACTATCCAGACTTTTTTGTCTTTCTTATCGACAATTGTTAAGTCCGGGGTGTTATGTGGCAGGTGCTTGTCTGTTTGAATTCTGAAGTCCCAGAGCAGTTTAATTTTATCATTTTCTATGACTTTCTCTATTTTATGATCCCACCAGTTTTTGCTTACAGGGAAATGATATTATTATTATTATCATTATTATTATCATTATTATTTTCCTCTGAAAAACTGGATCAGCAGCTCCTTGGGCAATCTGAACTTCCTGAGTGGACACAGGAAGAACATTTTTTTTTAAAAATAATGGTTCTGAAGTCAGGTGTCCATTCCAAGTCCTGGAAGGTTCTGGAACCTGGAAACGTGAAACATATTCATTTTTACAGAAAAGAATCTGTTTCATTTTTATAGCTTTTTTTTTTTGAACCACATTTCTAGGCCAAAGAATGGCAAATGTGAATTTTTAAATATGCTTTAGGGCAGGGGTAGTCAACCTTGGCTCTTTTATGACTCGTGGACTTCGACTCCCAGAATTCCTGCGCCAGCTTCAGCCAGAGTTGAAGTCCACGAGTCATAAAAGAGCGAAGCTTGACTACCCCTGCTTTAGGGACACCTGCTGAGCCCTTTCTGAATCCAGTGGAAAAGTATTTTGCCAGCATTTAATACAAAACAGCCATGTTTGCTGAAGGAATAAGCAAAGGTTTAAAAATCGACATATTTAGAATTGATCAGCGAGGTTGGTGCTAATCTGGTCACGGAAAGGCAGCTTAACTCGAGATGAGGCTGAGCTGTTGGTTTTGCAGTTCCCGGAGTGCTTAAGTCTTTTTTTTTTAATTAATTAAATTTGCTGGCTACTCATCTCACAGCGTAGTTTTATATGACTGTCACTCAGCTGGGTTTTTTGCCTAAGGTGGGACTAGAACTCCCCGTCTCCCGGTGAGTGGCCCAAAGTCACCCAGCTGGCTTTCATGTCCCTCCCTCCCTCCTTCTTCCCTTCCTTCCTTCCTTCATTCCTTCCTTCCTTCCTTCCTTCCTTCCTTCCTTCCTTCCTTCCTTCCTTCCTTCCTTCCTTCCTTCCTCCCTTCCCAAAGCTTCATACCAAAGACTAAAAGTATTTTTCCCTCTTTCTCCACAGGAATAAAATCAGATTTGAGCCATTACGAAAAGCATCCACTTTCTGAGAACTTGGCTTTGGGGGGGGGGCTATCTCCCAAATTTTGGCATTCCAGTCAGCCCTCAAAGGTGGGGCCGTTTTGGGTTGCCCACCTGCTAGTCCCCAAAGGACGTGGATTATGGGAATCCGGCTTCCCCTGGATTGCAAGTCTTGGAGGAGCCCAGGCCCAGCGAGATTCAAGGACCCAGTTCTGAAGACGTTGATCTTCTAGCGGATAACAGAAAATCCATCAATATTAAACCAAAAATAAAAATAAAACCCCAATAGCTGCCCACTCAAGGTCCAAGCTTTATATCTCTTTCTCCTGCTCGCTGCTTGGCAGCTAGAGAGTCAATTCCTTGGCCTCGTTGTTGTGATTATGACTATTTTTGATTTATCAGGCCACAAACCTCTAGGACTCAAAGGGGATGCACAGAATGCAAAATGCCGTAAGCACCTACAGCAGTGGTTCTCAACCTTTTTAATGCTGCGACCCCCAACCGGTCGTAAGTCGAGGACTACTCAACCGGTCGTAAGTCGAGGACTACTCAACTGGTGCAGCACCGTTTGCAGAATGGGACTTTTGGCGGGCTCAGCAGGGCAGAGACAGCCTGGACAATTCCTATTGGCTTTGGAAAGCCAATAGAATTAGACTCTATTCAAGAGAGTCTATTCTATTGGCTTTCAAAAGCCAATAGAAGAAAAGGGAGTAGCACAGCTAAGGAAAAGGGGGAAAAAAATGGCGGACTGCGTTGTTTGGCGACCCCCGTGAAATGGTCGTTTGACCCCAAATGGGGTCCCGACCCACAGGTGGAGAACCACTGACCTACAGCAATATACAGGCGGTTCTCGACTTACAGCAGTTCATTTAGTGACTGTTTGAAGATACAACAGCACTGGAAGAAAAGGACCGATGACCATTTTTCACACTTGCGTCCATAGCAGCATCCCCCATTGTCACATGTTCAAAATTCAGTCGCTTGGCAACTGGTTCATACTTATGACGGTTTTAGCATCCCGGGATCCCACAGTACTCATTTCTGGAACTTCTGACAAGCAGATTCACTTAACGACCGTATTACTAGCTGAGCAACTCAAGTCCTGCTAGGACCTGAGGCCAGCGTTCCTTTGGCGTCTCAGCCCAGCCTACCTCGCAGGGTTGTTGAGGTGGACGGGAGAAGAGAATGTTCTGGAACGACCCCAATTCTTGACCGTACCGAGTGCAGAGATCCACTAGGCGTGGCTGCCCTTTTTGCTTTTGATAGTCTTTATAATTTTAGCTGACTGTTTTTACCTGGGCAAGACTGGGCATCATAGAAACCTGATTAATAAATAAATACATTTAAAAATAAGGCCTTACTTGTTCCGTCTCGTCTGCAAGTGAAAACAAAGCGAAAATCATTACGCATAGTCCTCGGCTTACGGCCACAATGGAGGGCGCAATTTCTATCGCTAAGTGAGACATTTGTTAAGTGAGTTTTTCCCCATTTTACGACCTCCCTTGCCACAGTTGTTAAGTGAATCACAGCAGCTGTTAAGTTAGGAACATGGTCGTTAAGCAAATCTGCCTTCCCCCATTGACTTTGTCGGAAGGTCGCAAAAGGGGATCATGTGACCCCGGGATGCTGAGACCGTCGTAAATATGAGTCAGTTGCCCAGGGTCTGAATTTTGATCATGTGATCACGAGGATGTTGCAACGGTCGCTAAGTGTGAAAAATGGTCACAAGTCACTTTTTCAGGACCATTGTAACTTCAAACGGTCACTAATGAAATGTTGAAAAATTGAGGACTACCTGTATATTATTATTATTATTATTATTATTATTATTATTATTATTATTATTATTATTATTATTATTTTGGATCATCGCACAGACAGCCAGATGTTCAGACTGGATTTGGCATTTTGTCTACCTCTCAAGTCCTTCCCAAGGACCTGGGATAGGCAGATGTGGATGTTTGATGGTATCACAAATCTCGTCGCAGGATGGAAGCAGTTCCTAGCAAGGCCGCCTTTTGCAATTGACTGATAGCGAATTTGTCGATGCTGATGATGGTGTTCAAGTGGTGCTCCAGTTGTTTTGGGATTGCATCCAAGGCGCCTGTGACTATTGGTCCTACCCTTGCTTGCCTTTGCCACAGTCTTTCTATTTCTATTTGTAGGTCTTTGTATTTTGTTCTCTTCTCCGGTTCTTTCTCTTCTATTCTGCTGTCTCCAGGCACTACCATGTCCACTATCCAGACTTTTTTGTCTTTTTTATTGACAATTGTTAAGTCTGGGGTGTTATGTGGCAGGTGCTTGTTTGTTTGAATTCTGATTATTATTATTATTATTATTATTATTATTATTATTATTATTATTATTATTATTCATTGCACAGTCAGCCAGATGTTCAGACTGGATTTGGCATTTTTGTCTATCGAGTCCTTACCAAGGACCTGGGATAGGCAGATGTGGATATTTGATAGTATTATTATTATTGTTGTTGTTGTTAGCCGATATGTGACCACAGGGGCGAGGCTAAAGCACATCCTTTTTCCAGGTAAGTCATAACTTCAAATGGTGGTTAAATGATAGGTCGTAAGTAAAGGACTACCTCTAGGCCAAAGGTATCCAATACTTTAAGACTTGTGGACTTCAACCCCCAGAATTCCTCAGCTGGGGCATTCTGGGAATTGAAATCCACAGTTTCTAAAGTGGACACCCCAGAAATCGTGGGCGCTCCATCACTGTCTGAGATGGTATAGGTTCTTCTGCTTAAGCGGGGGGCTGGACTAGAAGACCTCCAAGGTCCCTTCCAGCTCTATTCTATTCTATTCTATTCTATTCTATTCTATTCCATTCCATTCCATTCCATTCCTTATTTTATTATTCTATTCTATTTTATTCTATTCTAATTCTAATTCTATTCTTATTTCTATTCTATTCCATTCCATTCCATTCCATTCCATTCCATTCCATTCCATTCCATTCTATTCTATTCTATTCTATTCTATTCCATTCCATTCCATTCCATTCCATTCCATTCCATTCTTCTATTCCTATTCCTATTCTATTCTATTCCATTCCATTCCATTCCATTCCATTCTTCTATTCCTATTCTTATTCCTATTCTATTCTATTCTATTCTATTCTATTCTATTCTATTCCATTCCATTCCATTCTCCTATTCCTATCCCTATTCTATTCTATTCTATTCTATTCTATTCTATTCTATTCTATTCCATTCCATTCCATTCCATTCCATTCCATTCTATTCCATTCTATTCCATTCCATTCTTCTATTCCTATTCCTATTCCTATTCTATTCTATTCTATTCTATTCTATTCTATTCTATTCTATTCTATTCTATTCCATTCCATTCCATTCTTCTATTCCTATTCTTATTCCTATTCTATTCTATTCTATTCTATTCTATTCTATTCTATTCCATTCCATTCCATTCTCCTATTCCTATTCCTATTCTATTCTATTCTATTCTATTCTATTCTATTCTATTCTATTCTATTCTATTCCATTCCATTCCATTCCATTCCATTCCATTCCATTCTATTCCATTCTATTCCATTCCATTCTTCTATTCCTATTCCTATTCCTATTCCTATTCCTATTCCTATTCCTATTCTATTCTATTCTATTCTATTCTATTCTATTCTATTCTATTCTATTCTATTCCATTCCATTCTTCAATTCCTATTCCTATTCCTATTCCTATTCCTATTCCTATTCTACTCTACTCTACTCCACTTCATTCCACTCCACTCCTCTCCTCTCCAGTCTCCACTCCACTCCACTCCACTCCATTCCATTCTGTTCTATATGCCTCTTTTTGATATGATTATTATGATTATTAGTTCCCTGTTGCTTTGCAGGGACACTGAGAGCTTCTGCACTGGAGACAAATTCCTTGTGTGTCCAATCACAGAAATAAAGTATTTTATTCTATATTCTAAAAAGGAAGGTTAGACATCTCAGTAAAAATTAGGGATTTGGACCGCTACCGAACAGGAAACGATTCGTGCTGCCACCTAGTGGAGCTCAGAGGAAAAGTTCCATTTTTCTGATGAGTAATGAAGAGAAGCAGGTTGGCCTTGACTTACGACGGTAATGGAGAAGCAGGTTGGCCTTGACTTACGACGGTAATGGAGACTGCCCATTAGGATCGTTGTGACATCACACCACTGACCAGATTTTATAACTTTTTTTTTAAGGCCGTCGTGAAGCAAACTCGGTGGTCGTTCAATGAACCCACGGTTCACCAGGGCACGGTTTTGTTCCAAAACCGGAAGGAGGTTTCATGTTTGTGGTTTGCAAAGCACACACACGCAAAAATGTGTCTTGAAATGTGACCGCAGAACGCCGGTGGCCGTAAGCACGGGTGGGTTGCTGAGGGCCTGAAATGCTGTCATGTGACCGCAGGGGTGGGGCTGATGGAAGCCACACCCTTTTTCCAGGTAGGTCATAACTTCAAATGGTGGCTAAGTGACAGGTTGTAAATCGAGGACTACCTTTAGGCGAGAAGAGTCCAATCTTGGCTACTTTAAGACTTGTGGACTTCAACTCCCAGAATTCCCCAGCCAGCCGTGCTGGCTGGGGAATTCTGGGAATTGAAGTCCACCGTTTCTAGGCTATTCCACATGCACACACTTCCAAGCAAAGTACAGCCCGCCTTTCCTCAAACAGAACCATAATGGAAGAAACCAGTGTTAGGAAACCCAGTTTAACACTATCCATCATCATCAAAGGTGAGTCAAATTCTCCACAGCTGGAAAACAACAACAACAACAACAACAGGACGGCAGCATTGCCTGTCCCCAGTCTGGGGTTTTGAGGGAAGGGACCAGCTGTAAAGGAGGCGGGGGGGGGGGGAAACAGGGTTTGGAAAGGACCACCCCCATGGTCTCCTCACAGATGGCACCGCCCAAGTGGAGGAGGGACCTGGAGGAGCTCAGCTGTCAGATCTGGAATGGGGAATTCTGGGAGCTGAAGTCCACCCCTCTTCGAGTTGAGAAGGGCGCTGAGGCAATTGGGAGAGAGACTGGCTGGGGAATTCTGGGAGTGGATGTCCAAACATCATCATCCTCTCCTCTTTCTTTCTTCCTCCTCCTCCTCTTCCACTTCCTCCTCGTTCTCTTCCTTCTCCTCTTCCTCCTCCTCCTCCTGCTCCTCATCATCTTCCTCCTTCTCTTCCTCCTCTTCCTCCTCCTTTTCCACTCCCTCTCCCTCCTCTTCCTCTTCCTTCTCCTCCCCCTCCTTTCTCCCCATCCTCCTCCTCTTCGTCTTTTTCCTCTTCGTTCTTCCTCCTCTTCCTCTCCTTCCTCCTCTTCCTCTTTCTCCCCCATCCTCCTTCTTCCTCCTCCTCCTCCTTCCTCCTCCTCTTCCTCTCCTTCCTCCTCCCCCTCTTCCCCCTCCTCCTCTTCCTCCTCTTTCTCCCCATCCTTCTTCCTCCTCCTCCTCTTCGTTCTTCCTCTTCCTCCTCCTCTCCTCTCTCCCCATCCTCCTTCTCCTCCTCCTCCTCTTCCTCTCCTTCCTCTTCCTCTTCCTCTTCCTCCTTTTTCTCCCCCATCCTTCTTCTTCCTCTTCCTCTTCCTCCTCTTTCTCCCCCATTCTCCTTCTCTTCTTCCTCCTCCTCCTCCATTCTCTTCTTTCTCCTTTTCCTCCTCCAAAGGTGATTTCCTGCCGAGGGGGGGGGCTAAACCTCCTGTGTCTCTGCTGGAATCTTGGGGGGGGGGAGACAGAGAGAGACCTTCCTCCTTCACGCCCGGCTGCCTCCCACATTGCCTTGGTGGACCCCGAGGCCATTTGGAAGGTCCCATCTGCTCAAATCCTTCAACAGCAAAGAAAAGCACATTTTGTTTAGGGGGGAAAAAAATAGATCAGAAATTAAGCTTGTACCAACCGAATCTCTCTCACACACACATACACCCTCACATGCCGGGGGAAGCTCAAAATAGAAGACGGTGATGCCCGATTGAAGGAAGATTAAAAAAAAAAAAAAGCAAGTGAAACCGTCAACAAATGAAGATAAACGTCGAAGCCAAAGACGGACAGAAGGAAGGGGGGAAAAATGTCGTATTTTATCAGGACAGCAGAGCGCTCCCGCCATGCAATTCTTTCCAATTTTCCCCTACATTACTCGGGGTTCAAGCATTTACACAAGGCCTCCGTGCAGTTCAATCTCTTCTGCATGTCTCCCGCTAGGCCGGCCCAGTTAGGCGTTGCGCACAACATCCTAAGGATCATAAGCCAAGATTGATGGCCTCGCGCGAAGGGTGAAGTCAACAGATTCTTTAACACAGCCTAGCGCGATGTGTCAAATCACTTTGTGACGTGGGTCACACGCTGCAGTGAAGAACGCACTGTTGGTTTTGGTTTAGCGTCCTCGGGTTGAGGGCTTGGTGAGTGGTACCTAGCCCATCGTGGCCTGTTTGCCTCCCTTCCTCGGCTGGGAAAAATTTATACGGGTAGTCCTCAACGTACAGCAGTTCATTTAGTGACCGTTCAAAGTCAGAACGACACTGAAAGAAGCGACTTGTGGCAATTTTCACATCTTACAACCGCCGAAGCATCCCCGTAGCAATGGGATCAAAATAGGTGGTCCTCGGCGTACGACGACAGTAGACTCCAAAATTTCTGTTGCTAAGTAATAATAATAATAATAATAATAATAATAATAATAATAATAATAATAATAATAATAACATCAAACATCCACATCTGCCTATCCCAGGTCCTGGGTAAGGACTCGATAGGTAGACAAAATGCCAAATCCAGTCTGAACATCTGGCTGACTGTGCGATGATCCATAATAATAATAATAATAATAATAATAATAATAATAATAATAATAATAATAATGAGGAGGAGGAGGAGGAGGAGGAGGAGAAGTTGGAAGGGACCTTGGAGGTCATCTAGTTCAACCCCCTGCACAGGCAGGAAACCCTATACCATTTCAGATAAATGGCTGTCCAGTCTCTTCTTAAAAACTTCCAGTGTTGGAGCATTCACAGCTTCTGGAGGCAGGTGGTTCCACTGGTTAAGTGAGACTGTTGCTAAGTGAGTTTTTCTCCATTCGGTGACCTTTTTTTGCCCCAGTTGTTAAGTGAATCACTGCAATTGATAAGTCAGTAACACGGTTGTTAAGTGCGAATCCTGCTCCCCCCCCCGACTTTGCTTGTCGGAAGGTCACAAAAGGGGATCGCGTGACCTTGCGAGACTGCGACCGTCATAAATACAAGTCAGTGGCCAAGGGTCTGAATTTTGATCACGTGATCGTGGGGATGCCGCCACAGTTCTAAGTGTGAAAAGTGGTCACAGGTCACTTTTTGCAGCCCCGTTGTAATTTCATACGGTCACTAAATGAACTGTTGGAAGACGATGACTGCCTGTACAAGCCTGGGACTCTGGGTGGTCTCCCATCCAAATCATCATCAGGAAAACCCTGCCGAGCTTCCAGGATCCTTTGGATTGTAGCCTCTGCCAGGGAGATGGGCAGGGGACAGGAGCCCCTGGGCCAGGTCTAAATCAGAGGTGTGCCACTGTACCAATTTCATAACAGAATAATAGAGTCGGAAGGGACCTCCGAGGTCTTCTAGTCCAACCCCCCCCCCCCCCCGCTGCTCAAGCAGGAGACCCTCTGCCATTAAGGAGAAACTTCCTGACAGTGAGAACAATTAACCAGTGGAACCACCCGCCTCCAGAAGCTGTGAATGCTCCCACACTGGAAGTTTTTAAGAAGTGACTGGACAGCCATTTGTCTGAGATGGTCTAGGGCAGGGATAGGCAACCTCGGCTCTTTTATGGCTCGTGGACCAACTCCCAGAATTCCTGAGCCAGCCTTGCTCAGCTTGAAAACTCTCCCTTTCCCCTCAACATGGCTGGCTCAGGAATTCTGGGAGTTGAAGTCCACGAGTCATAAAGCAGCCTAGGCCTAGGCCAGGGGTAGGCAACCTTGGCTCTTTTATGACTCGTGGACTTCAACTCCCAGAATTCCTGAGCTAGCATGGGGGAACTATGCCCCCTTCATGATTTGTGGACTTCAACTCCCAGAATTCCTGAGCCAGCATGGCTCAGCATGGAAACCTCTCCCTTTCCCCTCAGCATGGCTGGCTGAGGAATTCTGGGAGTTGAAGTCCACCAGTCATAAAAGAGCCAAGGTTGCCTACCCCTGGTATAGGGTTTCCTGCCTGGGCAGGGGGTTGGACTAGATGACCTCCAAGGTCCCTTCCAACTTTACCATTATTATTATTATTTGCTGTCCAATCTCTTCTTCAAGAGATAATCTAGATAACTTCCCAGAATTCCCCTGCCAGGCAATGTCGAAACCCACACAGTCTTCAAAGTTATCCAGGTTCAGACGCAGCAGTGGCTTACACGCGTGTTGGCAGAGGCTGCAATTCCCACTTGCTGGATTACCCGCCAGAGCAAGCCTCCTTGGAGGCAAAAACGAGGTGGGACCTGATCCACGCTGCCCACGGGGCTGTTTCTCGGGGGGGGGGGGAAGAGAAGTCAGACCTGACGGGCTGTCGGCCACCTAGTCCAAACCAGCGGCCCCCACCCACCCACCCACCCGAACACGCCCCCCTCGCCGCTCCGTCCCGGCTTCCAGGGCTTGGGGGTGACCTTGGGCGGAGGGGGGGGAGAGTGGAACACACCCTCCTACACGGAGGGAAGCAAGCCGGGAGGGGCGTGCAAGGGGCAGCCACGCGTGTCACCCAAGCTGGCAGAGCCTCCCCAGGAAGGGGGCTTACAGACAGACAGCCCACCCCCCTCCCCAGGCAAAAGGCGCTGCGTTGCAGGCAGCTGGATAGCCCGCTGCGCCGCCGGCTCGGGGAGGCGTGGGGGGGGGGGGAGAGGCGAAGAGGTGGGGGTCTCCAGCCCAGCTCCCCCTCCTCTCCCGGTGCTGAAGCAGCTGCAGCGTCTTCCTCCTCCCTCTCCTCCTCCTCCTCCTCTTCCTCCTCTTCCTCTGCAAGCCGGGCTAGGGGCGCTGCAAGCCAACAAAGGGCTTTCTGCGCCCCCTCCCCATCCTTGCGCGCCGCCAGCTGCGCTCCCCGGGCACAGCAGCGGAGCGCGCGCGGAGCGGGCGCCCCCTGTGGGAGAGGAGCGGAAGCGCCCTTCCTCTTCCTCTTCCTCCTCCTCCTCTCCTCCTCCTCCTCCTCCCCGCCGCGTCTCTGCCCAGCCGGCCAACGGGTCGGGAGCTGGCCGCCTCCTCTTCCCCGGCCGGGCGCCGTGCCTCGCCCGCGGGCCCGGGCCGCTCCCGAGCCGCGCCCCCCCCCTAAGCAGCGCGCCCCCCCCCCCCGGATCCCCGCATCTCGCTCGCTCGCAGGACGCCGGCCAGGAGAGGTGGCCGCTGCAGGTAAGGCGCCGGGGACCCGCAGGTGCGGCCAGGAGAGGGGGGCGGCAGCCGGGGGGGGAGCCCAGGAGGGTCGTCGTGGGTGGGGGAGACTGGGGGGGGGTCGCCTTCTCGGAGTCTTTCCACCCTTCTCCCTTGCAAGCGAGTTCAGCCTTGGCTCCGGGAGGGGGGCGGGAAAGGCTCGGCTGAGTCAAAAGGGCTGGAGAAATTGGGGCGGGGGGCTCTTGCTGTTCGTGGCAAGGCCGAGGCTCCTTCCCCAAAAAACCCCCCCGCCCCATTTCCTTCCTTCCTTCCTTCCTTCCTTCCTTCCTTCCTTCCCTTCCTTCCTTCCTTCCTTCCTTCCTTCCTTCTTTCCTTCCTTCCTTCTTTCCTTCCTTCCTCCCTCCCTTCCTGGCCATGTATTCTGGCTTCTTGGCCAGGTCTCTACGCCTCCCCACCCACCCCCTCCCGCCTCTCTCGATTTGGCCGGGGGGGGGGTGTTGCCTGGGACCCTGCCCAGAATTGGGAGGGGGAGAGCGACTCCGACCCCACCCCCGCTTTAATTTCTTCCCCAGGCTGAAAAAGCTGGGAAGAAAACAGACCCCAGATCCCCCCCCCCAGACCCCCGCCCGTGTAGGGGCGCATTTGCTATGGCAGCCTCGCAGCGCGCTAGCCATGCTGGAGAAGCTGGACAGGCATGTGGGCTATTGCAAGAGAGAGAGAGAGAGAGAGAGAGAGAGAGGAGGGGGGAGAAAAAGAACGGGGGGGGGAGAAAGAAGGAGAGGGAGAATGTGTGCCTTATCTGTTCGACTTCTGCCATTTCATCCCGCCAATCAATTGCATGTTTCCATTTTTTTTCCTGGCTTGTAAAAACGTTATACTGCAAGAGCAATGATAAACGCCTCTAAATTATTTCTTTTTTTTTAAACAAAATAAAGTGGAATTCAGATTTTCCTCCCCCCCCCCCCCCGCCGCCGCCGCCCCTCATTGACTTTTTTAAATGGAAAACTTTCCTATTGGAATATATAGGTACGGTAATGAGCACCTATGGACTTGATAAAGAGAAAAAATGGAGAGGCTCAGTCTAGTCAAAGACCAAGCTTTCAAAATAAAATAAAATAAAATAAGAAGAAGAAGGTTTGGGCTGATGGCTCCAGCGTGTGTGTGTGTGTGTGTGTGTGTGTGTGTGTGTGTGTGTGTGTGTGTGTGTGTGTGTTTGCCAAGCTTTAAAAATTGTACAGCGAGCAAAGCTGGAACTAGCCCTTGCCGGTATTGTGGGCCGTCGTTGGAAACTCCACATGGATCTCCCTCCCCCTTCGCTGAACTGGGTGAAATTTCATTAAAAAAAACCCGTGTCTGGCATGTTTGCATTCTAGATTATTTGCGCATGGGAGGAAGAGTCGGTTGGATGGGAAGGGGGGTGGTGGTGAATTTTTTTCCCCCTCCTAGGTGCATCTCACAGGGGTCTGATTGCTGTTTATAAATGGCTGGTGGTGCACAAGTGGGCGAGACCAACGGGGTGGGAGGCAAGCAAACTGAGCAGTTTGGATTTCAACGGGTGCAACTGGGCGAATGTCCCTTGTAAAACGGGCAAAGGAGCCCGCTTGGAATATGGCAACCAGGTTTTGGGTTGCTACGATGTTTAAAAAAAAAAATGTTTAAAAAAAAAAAGAGACTCTGGAAAGAGTGCGGAGAAGAGCAGGAAATGATTAGAGGATAAAACAGACGAAGAACAGTTAGAGGAATTGGGTAGGTCTCGTGAAAAGAAGGATGAGGGGAGACCTGATAGCCATCTTCCAGGATTTGAGGGGCTCCTACAAAGGTCAGGGGGTCAGTTTTCCAAAGCACCAAAAGGCAAGACGAGAAACAAGGGATGGAAACTAACCACGGAGAGAAGCAACCTAGAACTAAGGAGGAATTTCCTAACAGTGAGAGCAATCAACGACTTGCCTAACAGAAGTTGTGGGTGCTCCATCACTGGAGTCTTTTCCTGTCTGAGCAGGGAGGGGGTTGGACTAGAACAGGGCTTTTCAACCAGCGGTACGGGTACCACCTGTGGTCCATTGGCACCTGGCAGGGGGTACGCAACCATCCTAGAAAAGGGGTAGCCGGGGAGGGGAATGAGCTGAACCGGTGGCAGCACCGCACAAGCCTGAGTGAGAGACGGCTGGAGCTGCAGGGCTGTCAGGGCTCAGCGGAAGCACCAGGATCAGCGCTTCTTTGGGATTGTCAGGGCTCAGCGGAAGCGCCAGGATCAGCACCAGGCTCCAGCTGGAGCTCAGCGCTGATCCTGGTGCTTCTGCTGAGCCCAGAAGAAGCGCCGATCAGCTGGAATGTTGCAGCCTCTCCAGGGTCTTGTGATTTACATTCAGATGCTTGGCCACTGATTCATATTTATGACGGTCACAGTGTCCCAGGGTCTTGTGAAGTGACCAAAACCTGCTGCAACCACCCAGCAGACGGGGGGAATAAAAACCAAACACCCCCCACCCCACCTCCGCTGCCAATCCTCAACAGAAATGCTCACAACAATGAAAACCTCGGACAGGAGGAAGAGCATCGCTGGGCGGGCAGGCAGGTGTCTTGCTCGGCTGTGGCTTGGGGGGCACTTTTTTCAGTGTCATTGTAACTTCGAACAGTCACTAAGCGAACTGTTGTAAGTCGAGGACTACCTGTACTTTAGCGCTTTTTCCCCTTTTTTTTTTGGGGTCATCAAGTTTTTGACACCTTGCTAGGCGACTGGTGGTCCTCGGATGTTGCCCTATCCAAAAAGTGGTACAATGGGTAAAAAGGTTGAAAAGCCCTGGACTAGATGACCTTCAAGTTTCCTTACAACACTGTTATTCTGTTATTCTATTATTCCCTGAACGATGAACTTCCAGCTGTTTCATTTCTCGCTCTGAATTTTTGTGGGTGGCCACAGTTCCAGGCTCCCCGTTGTATCTTCATTGAAGCGAGAGACTTAAGTCTCATTCTGGAAAGGAAAAAAGCTTACTGAGTATCTGGGTTTGTTTGTAAGATATTGGCGTGTATATGTTTTGTGTAGTTCAGGGGTCCGCAACCTGTGGGCCATAGCCCACTCCCGGACCATGGCCTGCTGACCAACGAGTTGCAGGACTGGCTGGCCAGACTGTGCACACACATGTGTTAGATGGCAAAAACAGGGCACCGCGTGCCAAAAACGGGGCACCACACCGCAAAAAACAGGGTGGCCCTAGCGCCCGTGTGGCAAAAACGGGGTGGTGCTAGTGAGTGTCATGTGGGCACTAGCACCGCCCTGTTTGGGTCAGGCGTGCTCAGGGCCCGGTTGTGTGTGAGAGTGCGTGTAAAATGCGTCCCCCTCCTTTTCCCTCCGATCTGTCCTCGGAAAAAGGTCGGGGACCTCTGGTGTAGTTAGTCTGTTGCTGTCACCCCGAGCTTGATGGTGACATGTTTGTGCACAAATCAATCCTTTTTAGAAATGGCGGATGCTTTCTTTGGTCCTGGGGACAGGGAGAGAAGGAATTATAGTTTGGTTTGTAAGCTCCGAAACCTAGGAGACAGGTGACCCTGGTTTCATAGGTGTTCAAATAGGCAGAAAATAAAGAACGCCAGTTTGAGGTTATTTAATCGCCCTCTTATTCTGCCAGTCTTGATACGTGGGATGCTAGAAAAGCCGCCGCTGCTATAAAAATGACAATCAGAAGAGCGGCAATAATAGCAGTAATAATAATGTCACACTAGAGTGCAATTATAATTTAGCACTTAATAATAATAATTGTCACAAGTTTGGAGTTTGGGAGGCCCAAATTAGGATTCGGCTGCTGCTTAAACAAAAGATGCTTTCATTATTTTCACTTTTAGAAGAGAACTTATTGCTGGGGTGCCCGGTTGCGAAGGGACACTGAGGCGGAGAGGAGGACAGGTGTGGTTAAGCAGACTGCTGGCAAAAACAGGTAGTCCTCAATTTACGACTGTTCGTTTACTGACGGTTCGAACGACAGTGAAAAAAAGGGACCGGTGACCGTTTTTCACATGTGCGACTGTTGCAGCACCCCCATGGTCACGTGATCAAAATTCAGATGCTTGGCAACTGACTTGGACTTACGACGGTTGCAGAATCCCCGGGTCATGTGATCATCCCCTTTTGCGAGCAAGCAAAGTCGATGTGGAAGCCATTTTACAACTGTGTTCCTAACTCGTCAGCTACAGTGATCAAAGGTCATAAAATGGGGCAAAACTCACTTTGTGTTAGCAGTGGAAATTTTGGGCTCAATTGTGGTCATAAAATGAGGATTACTTGTAAGGGAGTTTAATCTGCACGTCATAAACAAGACATTTAATAGATGCCCAAAATTCTTAAAAATATGGAGGACAGAAACAAGATAGAACAATGTTTTTTGACCTTGGCAAAGTTAATATGTGTGGACTTAAACTCTCAGAATTCTTAAAGCATGCTGGATGAGGGATTCTGGGAGTTGAAGTCCATCCCTCTTTAAGCATGCTGGCTGGGGGATTGTGGGAGTTGGTCCACCCCTCTTAAAGCATGCTGGATGAGGGATTCTGGGAGTTGAAATCCACCCATCTTTAAGCATGCTGGATGGGGGATTCTGGGAGTTGAAGTCCACCCATCTTAAAGCCTGCTGGATGAGGGATTCTGGGAGTTGAAGTCCGTCCCCTTAAAGCATGCTGGCTGGGGGATTCTGGGAGTTGAAGTCCACCCCTCTTAAAGCATGCTGGCTGGGGGTTCTGGGAGTTGAAGTCCAACCCTCTTAAAGTCTGCTGGATGAGGGATTCTGGGAGTTGAAGTCCAGCCATCTTAAAGCCTGCTGGATGAGGGATTCTGGGAGTTGAAGTCCGTCCCCTTAAAGCATGCTGGATGGGAGATTTTGGGAGTTGAAGTCCACCCATCTTAAAGCATGCTGGCTGGGGGATTCTGGGAGTTGAAATCCAGCCCTCTTAAAGCATGATGGATGGGGGATTCTGGGAGTTGAAGTCCAGCCATCTTAAAGCATGCTGGCTGGGGGATTGTGAGAGTTGAAGACCACCCATCTTAAAGCATGCTGGCTGGGGGATTCTGGGAGTTGAAGTACAGTCCTCTTAAAGCATGATGGATGGGGGATTCTGGGAGTTGAAGTCCAGCCATCTTAAAGCATGCTGGCTGGGGGATTCTGGGAGTGGAAGTCCAGCCCTCTTAACATTTTCAAGGCTGACAAACACGGAAGTAGACATTTTCCAGAGCTGTTTCTACCTCTTCTATTTGGTCCTGCCTTTTTACAAACACATCTTGTTCCTATATACCTCATGCTTTCTCCCTTCTGGTTAATACATCTGACCTCTTTTCTTTCCCAAGAAGAAATGAGATGCTTTTGCTGAGTAAACTTTCCTGACGAGGACGTACAAAAATGAGAATTTTAGAGTGGGGCCAGTTCTTGCAACCCACTTCCATCCCTGGAGGTGTCCAGTTATTTGGATTATTTTTGACCCATTCTGAATAGGCATCGCAGGCAGTCCTCGACTTACCACGATCTGTTTAGCGGCCATTGGAAGTTACAGCAGCACAGTCTTGCGACCGTTTTTCACACTTACGACCGTTGCAGCATCCCCACAGTCATGTGATTAAAATTTGGGCTGGTGACTCATATTGATGACAGTTATGTGATCACCAGCCAGCTTCCCACAAGCAAAGTCAGGGGGGGAGCCAGATTCGTTTTAACGACCGCGTGATTCACTTAACAATTGCAGGGATTCACTTAACAACTGTGGCAAAATGGGGCGTAACACACTTAGCAGTCTTGCTCAGCAATGAAAATTTTAGGCTCCATTGTGGTCTTAAGTGGAGGACTTAGGCCTCTTCTCCCAGCCCGGCTCCCTTTGCTAGCTCAACTGTGTTAAGCTGTGTATATTTAGCCTCTGATGAATTTTTCTCGTTCTTTACATAGACTTTACACCTCAACTCAGAAGGTGTTGTGCCAGGGCCCAGCCTGTCCCTCCGTCACATCCGTGGCTTATTTTGGGGGGTGTTGCTTCCTTCTCCCATTATGGGGACACTGGGATTTCTGCCCTGCTGGTCGTGTTGGCCTTGAGGGAAATGAGTGCGAATCTCGCAACCTTTGGCTGATCTGAAACCAGCAGGTGAGAAAGCAGACCAGTGGATCCCTTTATTTTCCTTTTTTCAGCAAGGACAGCCCCTTTACGACTCCCTTCATAAACTTCGACTCCCAGAATTCCCTTCCCATCCCATTATTATATTAATTAATCGGTGGAACTGCTCACCACCAGAAGTTATGGGTGCTCCATCACTGGAGGTTTTCAAGAAGAGACTGGACAGCCATCTGTCTGAAATGGTGTGGGGGTCTCCTGCTTGAGCAGGGGGCTGGACTAGAAGACCCTCGATGTCCCTTCCGACCCCGTTATTATATGTGCTGTGACTACCTGCAAGGCTGTCTAGGTGTGTGTGTGTGTACAGGTGACAGAGGGACCAATTTCCAGTGGGAAATAAAAGCGGAGTCATTCTGAATTTTTCCAAGATGTGGCAACAACATCACACTCAGGTACCATAAAGAGCTTCAGAATCGCATTCTGGGTGACGATGAGGTTCGTATTAGCTCAGTGGTTCTCCACCTCTGGGTTGGGACCCCATTTGGGGTTGAACAACCATTTTACGGGGGTCGCCAAACAACGCAGTCTGCCATTTCCCCCCCCCCTTTTCCTTAGCTGTGCTACTCCCTTTTATTCTATTGGCTTTTGAAAGCCAATAGAATCGACTCTCTTGAATAGAGTCTAATTCTATTGGCTTTCCAAAGCCAATAGGAATTGTCGAGGCTGTCTCTGCCCTGCTGAGCCCGCCAAAAGTCCCAGTCTGCAAACGGTGCTGCACCAGTTGAGTAGTCCTCGATTTACGACCGGTTGAGTAGTCCTCAACTTACGACCGGTTGGGGGTCGCGGCATTAAAAGGTTGAGAACCACTGTATTAGCTCAATCGTAATTTGTTGTGTAGGCCCTAACCTCACATTCAGGCATCCTCTGTGGGTTACAAGCCAGAATGGTGGGAATCCTGCCCCAGGCATAGCCATAAATCAAGTTAGACATATAGGTAAGTCCACAACTCACAACAGTTTGTCTCGTGGCCATTCAAAAGCTACAACGACTCTGAAAAAAGTGACGTAGGGCAGTTTTTCACACTTACGACCGCTGCAGCCTCCTCGTGGTCACGTGATCAAAATTCAGGCACTTGGCAACTGGCTTGCATTTACGATGGTCGCGGCGTCCCGGGATTACGTGATCCCCTTTTGCGATCTTTTGACAAGCAAAGTCAATGGGGGAATCCAGATTCGCTTAACGACCGTGTGACTAACTTAACAACTGCAGTGATTCATTTGACAACTGTTACAAAGAATGTCATAAAAGGGGGCAAGACTCATTTAACAAACGTCTCACTTAGCATTGGGTGCCCCTTTGCGGTCGTAAGTGGAGGACTACCTGCAATCAGATGGAAGGAATCCCCATGTTGAGTTGAGGACTCAAATATGGGTGACGTCAAGGGTGCCGAGAGCCCGTATTTGCTGATTTGACACCCCGTCGGGGATGATGGGAGTAGGAGTACCTGTATAGAGGAAGTCTATAGGTGCCACTTCAAGGTTGACACATCCTTCTGTCTTCAGGGTGGCAATTGGGTCAACCGTGCGAGTCCTTCAGCCTCGTATCATGGGCGGCCTCTGAACCCCGAATGCCCACCAGGAGAGCTTCCGTGGCGAATCTTTCCAGCAAGCCAGGGACGATCAACATGATAGCAGTCTGCCAGTATCTCAGGGGCTGCCCCCCAAAAAGAGGGAGTCAAGCTCTACTCCAAGGCGCCTGAAGGCAGGACAAGAAGCAACAGATGGAAACCAATCAAGGAGAGAAGCAACCTGGAACTAAGGAGGAACTTCCTGACAGTGACAACAATTAACCAGTGGAACCACCTGCCTCCAGAAGCGGTGAATGCTCCAACACTGGAAGTTTTTAAGAAGAGACTGGACAGCCATTTGTCTGAAATGGTGTAGGGTTTCCTACCTGAGCAGGGGGTTGGACTAGATGACCTCGAAGGTCCCTTCCAACTATTATTATTATAACATTACAGCCTGTTGGAGGCCATCCAGTTGGAGAAAGCTGGCTTATTCACCAGCCTCCGTTATCTCGATCTGTCACACACAACCATTTCCATGACAACCACTTTTTTTACCTGCCTCGTTCATCCCAGCAGAGAGAAGAAGCCACGGGGGCACCTGCTTTGCATGCAGCCCAGCCCAGATTCCATCCCTGGGTCTTAACCTAGTTAGTTTAGCCCTGGTTAATTAGGCTCAATCTCGGTGCCTCTCTACAGATCGCCCTCAACTGACAACAGTTTGCTTAGCGACCCTTCAAAGTTACAACAGCGTTGAAAATAGTGACTTGTGACCGTTTTGCATAGTTGTGACCCTTTCAGCCTTCCCACAATCACATGATCAGAATTCAGGCATTTGGCAACTGGTATCTATCTATCTATCTATCTATCTATCTATCTATCTATCTATCTATCTATCTATCTCTATCTCTATCTCTATCTCTCTATCTATCTATATCTATATCTATCTATATAATATATCTATCTTTATCTATATCTATGTCTATCTATCTCTATCTCTATCTCTAATCTATCTATATCTATCTCTATATAATATCTCTATCTTTATCTATTTCTATCTATATCTATCTCTATCTCTAGCTAATCTATCTATATCTATCTATCTATCTATCTATCTATAATATATCTATCTCTATCTATCTATATCTATATCTATCTATCTATCTATCTATCTATCTATCTCTATCTCTAATTATCTATCTCTATATATAGTATATCTATCTCTATCTCTATCTCTAGCTAATCTATCTATATCTATCTATATCTCTATCTCTATATAATATATTAATATCTATCTATATCTATATCTGTCTATCTCTATCTCTAATATATCTATCTATATCTATCGCTATATATAATATATCTATATCTATCTATCTATCTATCTATCTATCTATCTATCTATCTATCTATCTATCTATCTAATCTATCTCACTTAACTATATGTATGTATAATAATATATATACTATATGTATATATAATAAGGTCAAACGAATTAGTCCTCAACTTACAACAACTTGCTTAATGACCATTCAAAGTTACAACAGCATTGAAAAAAGTGACTTATGACTGTTTTTCACACTTAAAGACCGTCGCAGCATCCCCTACGGTCACATGATCAAAATTCTGGCGCTTGGCAACTGACTCGTATTTATGATGGTTGCCGTGTCCTGGGGGGGTCACATAATCCCCTTTTGCGACCTTCTGACAAGCAAAGTTAACGGGGGGGGAAGCCGGTTTCACTTAACGACCGGGTTACTAATTTATCAACTGCAGAGATTCACTTAACAACTGAGGCAGTTGTTGAGTTTTGTAGCATTGTATCACTTTTTTTGCAACAGTTATTAAGCAGTTGTTAAGTGAATCTGCCTTCCCCGTTGATCTTGCTTGTCAGCCACAAAATGGGATAACGTGACCCCAAGATATTGCAACCATCATAAGTACATGCCAGTTGCCAAGCGTCTGAATTCTGATCATGTGACCGTGGGGAGTCTGCAACGGTTGTAAGTGTGAAAACTGGTCTAAATCACTTTTTTCAGGGCCGTTGTAACATTGAACAGTCACTAAACAAACTGTTGTAAGTTGAGGACTATCTGTATATATAATAAGGTGAAAGGAATCTCAATACAACCAGTCCTCAACTTACAACAGCTCCTTTAGTGACGGTTCAAAGTTACAACGGTACTGAAAGAAGTGACTTATGAACATTTTCCCCACTTATGATCCTTTGCAGAATCCCCCTGGTCACGTGATCAAAATTCAGACCCTTGGCAAATAACCCATAGTTATGACCGTCATAGTGTCCTGGGGTCATGTGACCCCCTTTTGCAACCTTCTGACAAGCCAGATCAATGGGGGAGCCGGATTCACTTAACAACCATGTTACTCACTTAACTACATGCAATGATTCACTTAACAACTCTGGCAGGAAAAGTCATAAAATGAGTCAACATTTGCTTAACAAATGTCTCCCTTGGCGACATACATTTGGGGCTCAATAGGGGTCGTAAGTCGAGGACTCCCTGTGGGTTTATATAAATAAATATATTTTACATCTAAATACACAATAAGCAAGATAGTCCTGCCCATCGCTACATCGTGAGGTAAATTGTCAGGTAAGTCGCAGAGCACACAGAATTAAAAAAAAAAAGGCGGGAAAAAAGGGAACCTCCCCCTTCTCACCCAGCAACCAATCATAACGCAGATTGCCTCATGCGGGAGCCCCCCCTCTCCAATCAATCAACCACAACTCTGTCTTCTGGCTCATTCTAAAGTACCCGTCATCTTCCAGCTATTAAATTAAATATCTTAAGAGTTTTTCACACTTAATGATGGTTGCCGCATCCCCCTGGTCACGTGATCAAAATTCAGAGGCTTGGCAACCGACTCGTATTTATGACGGTTTGCAGTGTCCTGGAGTCATGTGACCCCCTTTTGCCACCTTCTGACAAACAAAATCAATGGGGAAGCCCAATTCACTTCACAAACGTGTTACTCAGTTAACCACTTGCAATGATTCATTTAACAACCGTGATGAGAAAGGTCGTAAAATGAGGCAAAATTGACTGAGCATATGTTTCATTTAGTAACGTAGATTTGGGGCTCAATGGTGCTCATAAGGACTTACCTGTGTCAGGTTTAGCACTCAAATATCGGCGAGCTCAAGGCCGTCTGTGGCTGCCAAGAGCCCATATTGGCTGATTTGATCGTCCCCCGTTGGGGATGATGGGAGTGGGGATACTACGTCAGCGACCCCTAGCCCCAACGTTGTGGCTTCGTACACAAGGGCTGAGAATTATTGGAAAAAGATACATACTTGGTTAGAAAAGATATTGGGAGAACATGTAGATTTTAAACCCGAACTTTTTTTTATTGGGTATCATGCCAGAAAAGATTAACAAACAAAGCCTATATTTGATTTTACACGTCACAACAGCGGCAAGAATAATATTTGCACAATATTGGAAAAATGAAGAAATACCATCAGAGGAAGAAATAATTAAAAACAAAATACTAGAATGCGCAGAGATGGACAGACTGACTATGAGACTGAAAGAAAAAGAAGAAACAGAATATTATCAAACTTGGGACTTATTTTACCGATGGTTAGAGAAAAGAATAAAGGATTAGGAATGAAATATGTGCTAGTGTATTTAAACTCAGACAGCACGTTGGTTGAAAAATTACTATTGCATGCATGGAAAAGGTCAATAAAATCTTATTTTAAAAAAAGAGCTGAGGGTTCACAGGCTGTTGTCGACTTCACAGCAAGGAGAGGGTTGCGTAGTTGCGTGTCAGAGGAGTAACTCAGCTCGCCAACCTTAGATTGACTGTTGGCCTGCAGCTTTTGGAGAATTCGATGCAAACAATTGATTCCAGTCTGGAGAACGGAGAAGGGAATGTCATTGGAGCTTGGGGTGAAATTGACATTTGTCTAGCAAAATATGGCAGCTGGCCCCGCCATTCTTCCTTGCTAAAAAAGGAACATTTTCTGAAAATGAAAATGAAATTTCCACGGGTCGGAGATAACCAGAGAAAACCCACTGGGTAAGGCAGCACTAACGACTGCAATGGAGCTCAAAATTTCTGCTACTAAGCCAGACAATGGTTAAGTGAATTTGCCCCATTTTACGACCTTTCTCGCCACCGTTGCTAAGCGAATCAACACAGTGGCTCAGTTAGCAACAAGGAAGCTGCAACTGTCATAAATACCAACCAGTTGCCCAGCATTTGAATTTGGACTGCAAGGGATGTTGCAACGGTCGTAGGTTTGACCAACAGTCCTAAGTCACATTTTTAGTGCCATCGTAACTTTGAATGGCCACTAAACGAACCATTGAAAGATACCGGGGTGCTTTTTTGTGTGGCTTTTCTGGAAGGAAGCTAGTAGTAAATTCAAGAACGAAAAACAAGCATCCGTGAAAATTCTAGTCCTCAGGAGGAAAAACCACAATTATTTAGTAATAGTAATAGTAGTAAAGTTGGAAGGGACCTTGGAGGTCATCTAGTCCAACCCCCTGCTCAGGCAGGAAACCCTACATCATTTCTCCAAGGAGGCTGTTGCAGATTGAAAGCGCTTTGGAAGATACAACCGCCATTTACAAATCAGGCCACTTTAAGACTTGTGGACTTCAACTCCCAGAATTCCCCAGCCAGCCATGGCTGGCTGGCTGGGGAATTCTGGGAGTTGAAGTCCACAAGTCTTAAAGTGACCAAGATTGGACATGCTTAGTTTAGATGGTATTTTTGTGTCATTCCCCCGAAGTAGGTCTTTTCTCCCAAATGTCTTTCATGGTTTTTGGACGGAATTTTCCGCATAGGGCGAAATTTTATCCTGAAAGGCCTCCGAATAAACGCAGCAGCCATGAAACCAAAGGAGCATCTTGATTGCAATTTACAAATGATTTAACAACAGGAGAGGGAAGCAGGGACTCAAAAGGAGTGTTCCCCTAGTGAATATAAAGATGCATAAATGCGATAAGAATCTATAGAGCGAATCGATGAGGGACTTTGCGAAATGGTTCAGGACGGCGAGCACAGAAGTGTGTGTGTTCAATGGTGGCTTTCTGGACGAAGCTTGTGAAATATGAATGGCTGTAATGAAATCTAAAAATGTGGGGATTAAAACCCATCATTTCACCCATATGCCGAGAAGGTTTGCATACTTGAATAGTCAGCATTGAAATGTTACAATAGAGAGTTTCGGTGGGGGGGAATTAATATACTAAACTGAAACATCTTTCTTTTTCTGTCTTTTCCTTCCTTCCTTCCTCCATCCCTTCCACCATCCATCCATTCTAAATTCTAGGCTTCCATCCCTCCATCGATCTATCTATTTATTCTAAATTCTAGCCTTCCTTCCTTCCTTCTTTCCTTCTTTCCTTCCTTCCTTCCTTCTTTCCTTCCTTCCTTCCTTCTGTCTTCCCTCCCTCCATCCATCCCTTCCACCATCCATCCATTCTAAATTCTAGGCCTTCCTTCCTTCCTTCCTTCCTTCCTTCCTTCCTTCCTTCCTTCCTTTCTTCCTTCTGTTCTCCCTCCATCCATCCATTCTAAATTCTAGGTCCTTCCTTCCTTTTTTCCTTCCTTCCTTCTATCCTCCCTCCATCCATCCATTCTAAATTCTAGGCCTTCCTTCCTTCTTTCCTTTTTTCCTTCCTTCCTTCTGTCCTCCCTCCCTCCCTCCATCCCTTCCATCATCCATCCATTCTAAATTCTAGGCCTTCCTTCTTTCCTTCTTTCCTTCCTTCCTTCCTCCCTCCCTCCATCCATCCTAAATTCTATACCCACCTTCCTTCCTTCCCTCCTTCTTTCCTTCCTTCCTTCCTTCCTTCCTCCCTCCATCCATCCATCCTAAATTCTATACCCACTTTCCTTCCTTCCTTCCCTCCCTCCTTCCTTCTTTCCTTCCTTCCTTCCTTCCTTCCTTCCTTCTGTCCTCCCTCCATCCATCCATTCTAAATTCTAGGCCTTCCTTCTTTCCTTCCCTCCTTCTTTCCTTCCTTCCTTCCTTCCTTCCTTCCTCCATCCATCCATCCTAAATTCTATACCCACCTTCCTTCCTTCCTTCCTTCCTTCCTTCCTTCTCTCCCTCCCTCCTTCCTTCTTTCCTTCCTTCCTTCCTTCCTTCCTTCCTTCTGTCCTCCCTCCATCCATCCATTCTAAATTCTAGGTCCTTCCTTCCTTCCTTCCTTTTTTCCTTCCTTCTGTCCTCCCTCCATCCATCCATTCTAAATTCTAGGCCTTCCTTCCTTTTTTCCTTCCTTCCTTCTGTCCTCCCTCCCTCCCTCCATCCCTTCCATCATCCATCCATTCTAAATTCTAGGCCTTCCTTCTTTCCTTCTTTCCTTCCTTCCTTCCTCCCTCCCTCCATCCATCCATCCTAAATTCTATACCCACCTTCCTTCCTTCCCTCCTTCTTTCCTTCCTTCCTCCCTCCCTCCCTCCCTCCATCCATCCATCTTAAATTCTATACCCACCTTCCTTCCTTCCTTCCTTCCTTCCTTCCTTCCTTCCTTCTTGACTGTTGGTCTAGTGTTAACCTCTGCTCATCTGGGTGTTAGTTGTGCATGAGGGGCTATTTTGGAATTTTTATTTCCTTTTGAGTTTTTTTTATTGTCCCTCTTGGGTGGTATGTAGAATCACACATGACAACTTATTTTTGGATAAAGTTGACGAGGTCCCTGGCTTGTATTTCTTTTCTCTTACTATTTCTTACCCCTTTCCTGTGCTTTTCATGGTACCACAGGTCCCAAAATGGAAGAGCATGATGGGTATGTAGGTATGAGATCCCATAGAATAATAGAGGCATCGGGTTTCTGCAAATCTCGTCTGCTGTCCAAGGTGCTGAAATTTCCCTGTCTTGTTCTCAAAATCCACTCCCTCTGGTCTCTATCACAGGTGGTCCTTGACTTACGACTTGAGCCCAAAATTTCTATTGCTAACCGAAAAACAATCTTAAGTGAATTTTGTCTCATTTTACGACCTTTCTTGCACTAGTCGTTAAGTGAGTGAATCACTGCAGTTGTTAAATGTATCTGGCTTCCCCATTGACTTTGCTTGTCAGAAGATCAGAGAAGGTGACACTGTGATGCGATGTCACTGCGGCTGTCCTAAATATGAATCGGTTTGCAAGCATCTGAATTTTGATCACATGACCGTGGGGATGCTGCAACGGTCGTAAGTGTGAAAAACGGTCTTACGTCGCTTTTCCCCAGTGTCCTTGTTACTTTGAATGGTCACTAAACAAATGATTGTAAGTCAAGGACTATCTGACTTTCCCTTTGGATCTTCTCCAGCATCCTACAAATGTGAGCAAGGAGGGAAGAATTTCGAAGCACAGGTAGTCCTTGACTTAAAACGGTTCATTTTGTGACCGTGCAGAGTTACAACGGCACTGAAAAAAGTGACTTACGATCATTTATCATTTTTCAAGTCAACAAGGTGACTTGCAACGTTGCATGATCAAAATTCAGACGCTTGGCAACTGACTCATTTTTATGACCGTTCCACCGTCCCGGGGTCATGTGATTGCTCTTTGTGACCTTATTGGCAAAGTCAATGGCAAAACTAGATTCACTTAAAAACATATTACTAACTTCACAATTGCAGGCATTTACTTAACACTGTAAAATGGGACAAAATTCACAATGGTCTCACTTAGCAACAGAAATTTTGGGCACAACTGTGGCCGTAAGTCAAGGACTGCCTGTAAAAAGCAAACAGATATACAGCATTGTTGCCAAGTTAAAGATATAGGGAACTTCAATTCCCAGAATCCCTAGCCAGCCGTGCAAAATCCAGATGGAAACATCACCAACAAATGCTTGTTTAGCTTCCATCTGAACACTTAACAGTGAAGTGGAGGTCAGAATATAAGTGGATGGTTGATTCTACTATTGAATTACTCTTATTTAATCCATTAATCTTGAGTTGTTGGTTTCCCCCCCCCCACTTCTCTGACGATCAAAGCTGTATATTTGAACACCCTTGAATGATACGTTGGAAAGTCAACTCACCAATCCCTTTTGTGCGAAAAAAAGAAGAGATGGGACAAATATAGTTTTTAATGCCAGACAGCAAAGTAAACAAACACCGATAGATCAAGCTATTATTACTATTGTCCTTATTTAAATTTATCTGCTGCCAGACTCCTTGCAGCTCAGGGTGGTTTTTAAACTGTTTGAAAGATGAAAGGCAAGGCCATAAAAAAAACCGACGAGAAACAAGCAAAAAAGAGAGATGATCAGGGGGATGGAGGTTAAAATATATGAAGAATGCTGGAATTGGGTATTGTCTAGTCTAGTGAAGAGAAGGACTAGTAGCAGTATTCCAGTATCTAAGGGGCTGCCCCAAAGAAGAGGGAGTCAAGCTATTCTCCAAAGCACCAGAGGGCAGGACAGAAGCAACGGATGGAAACTAATTAAGGAGAGAAGCAACCTAGAACTAAGGAGAAATTTCCTGACAGTGAGGACAATTAACCAGGGGAACAGCGTGCCTCCAGAAGTTGTGGGTGCTGCAAAACTGGAGATTTTCAAGAAGAGATTGGACAGCTATTTGTCTGAAATGCCTACCTACCTGAGCAGGGGGTTAGACTGGAAGACCTCTGAGGTCTCCATTATTCTGCCGTTTGGGGCTGCTGCTTAGCATCTTTCCTAAATGTGCAGGAGACCCCTGATGGGGAAGACGTATCTCAAGGGACACAGCAGGAAAGGAGAAAAGAGAACATGCTGACCCCCCCCTTTTTTTTTCTTTGCAGGGTTATCAGCTGTGCCTGATGCCAACCCAGCTGTCTCTCTGCCTTGGCTGCCAGGGTCCGCCACCTCCAGGCCTTCCTCTCCTACCCCAGAGCCAGCAATGACTCGGTGGGACCGGTCTTCTGTCCCACCACACTTCTATCCACCTTGCTACCCAAGTCCTGCTTCTCGGTTGGCCAATCGATCTACACCATGACAGGGTCTGGGCAGCGGGTTCCCGGCGGAGGAGGGCTGCGCGAGTGGCTGTGTGGCTGGGGTTGAAGGATGGCCTCTCTGGACCTGCCTTACCGCTGTCCGCGTTGTGGGGAACACAAGCGTTTCCAGAGCCTGTCTTCTCTACGGGCTCACCTGGAGTACAACCACACGTATGAAACTCTCTACATCTTGTCTAAGACAAACAGCATCTGCGATGCCACCATCTTCCCCCTGGCGAGCGACGCCAGCCTCTTGAGCCCAGCCCCCCGCCGGGACATCTTCGAAAGCACCTCCTTCCAGGGCAAAGAGCAGCACATCACTTGCGACCTCCTCACGGCCGAAGAGCTGGAGTCCTCCTCTTCTCCCGTGTCGTCCCGCTACTTCCACCAGATCGAGATCCCTCTGACGGACCTCTTCACCCGCAAAGCCATGACTTCCTCCGCCGCGCCTCCGGCGACCGCCGCCGCAGCAGCGACAGTAGCCACGGTGGACGCAGCTTACGAAGAAGGTTTAACCCGTTTGAAGATCCGGGCTTTTGAGAAGCTGGAAGTAGACAAACGCTTGGAGAAGTTCACGGAAGAAGTGGAGCAGAAGATCGCCTCCCAAGTGGGCCGGCTCCAGGTAGAATTAGACCGCAAGACCACCGAGCTGGAGAAAGCCAAGCAAGAGAGCCTCAAACTCAGCCGCGAGAAACAAGAACTTGAGGACCGGGCGGTAGAGCTCTCCCGCCAGGTGGATGTCAGCGTGGAGATGTTGGCATCCCTCAAGCAAGATCTTGTCCTGAAGGAGCAGGAGTTGACCCGCAAGCAACAGTAAGTCCTAATTTTTGAGTTCCTGGACTCCATAGGTTGATTCTCCAAATGGGGGCCATGTTGGTAACTGTTGGGTCCAATTATTTTACCCTCCATTGTATTGTTGGAGAAGTTCGAACCTCTAAGGCAGGGGTCTTCAAACTTGGCCCTTTTATGACTTGTGGACTTCAACTCCCAGAATTCCTCAGCCAGGCATGCTGGCTGAGGAATTCTGGGAGTTGAAGTCCACTCCTCTTCAAGTCTATATCAGGGGTCTTCAAACTTGGCCGTTTTATGACGTGTGGACTTCAACTCCCAGAATTCCTCAGCCAGGCACGCTGGCTGAGGAATTCTGGGAGTTGAAGTCCACTCCTCTTAAAGTCTAAACCAGAGGTCTTCAAACTTGGCCCTTTTAGGACTTGTGGACTTCAGCTCCCAGAATTCCTCAGCCAGGCACGCTGGCTGAGGAATTCTGGGAGTTGAAATCCACTCCTCTTAAAGTCTAAATCAGGGGTCTTCAAACTTGGCCCTTTGATGACTTGTGGACTTCAATTCCCAGAATTCCTCAGTGCTTGGCTGAGGAATTCTGGCAGTTGAAGTCCACAAGTCATGAAAGGGCCAAGTTTGAAGACCCCTGCGCTGAGGTAATTGCTATCAAAAAATGTTAAGATATTTAAATGTAGTAGCTGGAACAATGGAGCTGTACAAGTAGTCCTCGAAACACCACAGTACATTTAGTGAGCATTCAAAGTTATAACGGCGCTGAAAAAAGCGACTCCTGACCATTTTTCACAATTACCACCTTTCCATGTGGTCAAAATTCAGAGTCTTGACAACTGGTTTATATTAATGACAGTGTTGCAGGGTCCCAGGGTCACCTGATCAACTTTGGCGGCCTTCTGACAAGACAAGTCAGTGGGGAAGCCAGATTTCCTTAACAAATGGTTTATTAATGTATCACCTGCGGTGATTCACTTAACAACTGAGGCAAGAGAGATCGTAAAAACGGGGCAAAATTCACTTCACACCTATCTCGCTTAACAACATAAATTTGGGCCTCAATTTGTGGTCGTAAGTCGAGGGCAACCTGTACAATGAGTCAGAACGCACAGTTGTACCTGATTGGTGGAGAGAGAGAGAGAGAGGTGGCTCCTGCCTGAGGCAATCTCTTCTGTGATTGGCTGCTGTGGGTCAAAGGGGGCGTTTCCTCATTTCCCGCCTTTTTCTTCGTGTCTGCTCTGCGATTTACCTCACGATGATGTTCCTGTGTGAATTTTACCTCACGATGCTCCTGTGGGCCTGAATATTTTGCTTGCTATAAACGTAGATGTAAAATATATATTTGTTTTCTGAGGTTTTCGCGGGTGTTTGTATGTAGGTCTTTGATTATTCGGGTTTTCTCCCGCGTAAAATTGGAAGTGTCTTGGCAACATTTCAATGAAGTCCCATTCATCATCTTCAGGCTGGTGTTTTCAGCTTCGTGCTTCGAGGAGCAAGCATGAAGCTGAAAACACCAGCCTGAAGTTGACGAATGGGACTTCGTTGAAACGTCGCCAAGACACTTCCAATTTTACGTGGGAGAAAACCCGAATAACCAAAGACCAAAATATATATTTATTTATATAAAAAAACTACATGTCAGGGTCTCTGACTTCATTTGGACACACCGTCTAAGTGTCAAAAAGGGTCATAAGTCCCTTTTTTTCAGTGCCGTTGTAACGGTCACTAAATGAACTCTTGTAAGTCGAGGACTGGCTGTGTTTTGAACGGGAAAGCTGTGGAGGGGAACTGCTTCAGGGGGTTTGAGCCCCTTTCCAGAGGAACGGAGAGAAAATTTGAAATGCCTAAGGATTGAAACTGACTAGTGTGGCAAAGCAAAATTGTTGAATTTTGCTTGCTTGCTTGCAAGAGCTGACTTTTCCTTTTCCTCATGGCTGCCTTGATGGCCAACTCTACGGTCGGAGTAAGCCTTCAGGAGGAAAGCTATGCTCGAGAGCAGACTCCTTTTTGGAAGCTGCTCCCTGTAGTAACTCTCCCTCCCCTGATCTTTATTTAACACCGGCATTTGCATAGAGATGGAAATCTTGGCTTCGCTTCCAATTAAGTCCCTGCAGCAGAATAGCCAGCTTTTTTTTAAAAAAAAAAAATAGTGCAGTGGAATATGCGAGTGAGGTTGTGCCGTGTTCATCTTTGAAAAATCATAGAATCTCAGGGCTTGGAGCAGTGGTTCTCCACCTGTGGGTCGGGACCCCATTTGGGGTCGAACGACCATTTCACGGGGGTCACCAAACAACGCAGTCCGCCATTTTCCCCCCCTTTTCCTTAGCTGTGCTACTCCCTTTTATTCTATTGGCTTTTGAAAGCCAATAAAAGAGACTCTCTTGAATAGAGTCTAATTCTATTGGCTTTCAAAAGCCAATAGGAATTGTCCAGGCTGTCTCTGCCCTGCTGAGCCCGCCAAAAGTCCCATTCTGCAAACGGTGCTGCACCAGTTGAGTAGTCTTCGACTTACGACCAGTTGAGTAGTCCTCGACTTACGACCAGTTGGGGGTCGCGGCATTTAAAAGGTTGAGAACCACTGGCTTGGAGGGACCTCGGAGGTCTTCTAGTCCAACCCCTTGCCCAAAACAGGAGACCTTATACCATCCTGGACAACTGCTTGTCCAATCTTTTCTTGAAAACCTCTAGCGATGGAGCACTCACAGCTCCAAGAGGCCAACTGTTCACATAACAATTTCCAGTCAGTATTAGCGGTGGAATAGCCTGAGTTCGAGTCCTGCCTTAGACATAAAAGCCGGCGGGGTGGCTTTGAGCCAATCACCAGGAGACAGGGAGTTCTAGTCCCGCCCTCACCATGGAAGCCGGCTGGGTGACTTTGAGCCAATCACCAGGAGACAGGGAGTTCTAGTCCCACCTTCACCATGAAAGCCGGCTGAGTGACTTTGAGCCAATCACCAGGAGACCGGGAGTTCTAGTCCCGCCTTCACCATGAAAGCCGGTGGGGTGACTTTGAGCCAATCACCAGGAGACCGGGAGTTCTAGTCCCGCCCTCACCATGGAAGCCGGCTGGGTGACTTTGAGCCAATCACCAGGAGACAGGGAGTTCTAGTCCCGCCCTCACCATGGAAGCCGGCTGGGTGACTTTGAGCCAATCACCAGGAGACAGGGAGTTCTAGTCCCACCTTCACCATGAAAGCCGGCTGGGTGACTTTGAGCCAATCACCAGGAGACCGGGAGTTCTAGTCCCGCCTTCACCATGAAAGCCGGTGGGGTGACTTTGAGCCAATCACCAGGAGACTGGGAGTTCTAGTCCCGCCCTCACCATGGAAGCCGGCTGGGTGACTTTGAGCCAATCACCAGGAGACAGGGAGTTCTAGTCCCGCCTTCACCATGAAAGCCGGCTGGGTGACTTTGAGCCAATCATCTTTGAGACAGTAAGTTTTAGTCTCACCTTAGGCATGAAAGCCAGTTAGGTAACTTTGGGCCAATCACCAGAAGGTTATGAGTTCTAGTTCCACCTTAGGAATGAAAACATGTGGGAGACTTTGGCCCAATCATCATAAGGTTGTGAGTTCTAGTCTTAGAGAGGAAAGTCGGTTGAGTGACTTTGAGCCAATCACCAGGAGACTGTGAGTTCTAGTCTCACCTTAGACTTGAAAGTCAGTTGAGTGACTTTGAGCCAATCACTAGGAGACTGTGAGTTCTAGTCCTGCCTTAGCCATCAAAGCTGACTAGATCACGTTGAGCCAACCGCCAGAAGCAGTGGGTTCTAGTCCCAGTTACTCATGAAAGCCAGCTGGGTGAACTTAGGCCAGTTACCAGGAGACAGTGAGTTCTAGTCCGGCTTTAAGCACGAAGCCAGCTGGTTGATCCTGGGCCAATCACTTTCTCTCAGCCCTAGGAAGGAGGCAATGATAACCCATTATTTCTTGGTGGGGGAAAAAAAAAACCTTGTCAAGAGAACTGCAGGGATTCGTCCAGACAATCTCCAAGAATTGGACATGAAATATGAGGTCAGTTCTGAATGATGTCAGAAGCTGACTGCTTAATTTCAATTTATTGAGTAGACTATGACTTCTCATTCAGCCATAATCTAGGGGTTACAAGCCCGAATGGAACATATCCTAAATTGCAGGAATTGGGTATGTCTAGTCTAGTGAAAAGGAGAATGGGGGGGACGACAGGATAGGAGTCTTCCAGCATTTGAGACGCTCCCCCAAAGAAGAGGGGTATCCACCTATTCTCCAAAGCACCTGAAGGCAGGACAAGAAGCAACGGATGGAAACTGATCAAAGAGAGAAGCAACCTGGAACTAAGGAGAAACTTCCTAACAGTGAGGACAATTAACCAGTGGAACAGCCTGCCTCCAGAAGTTGTGGGTGCTCCAAAACTGGAGGCTTTTGAGAAGAGACTGGACAGCCATTTGTATGAAACGGGTATAGGGTTTCCTGCCTGAGCAGCGGGTTGGACTAGATGACCCCTAAGGTCCCTTCCAACTCTGTTATTCTGCTTCTGGGTTCTTCCTTAGCCCCAAATAAATAAGTGCCACAGGAGGATTGATTTAAACGTTTCATGAATATCCCCATCTCCTGGAGACATCCATCCCTGTGACATATAAACTCCAACCGCATTAAATATTGAGTTTGCTGGAATTTCATCAGCAACTTTGCTATTTCCTAGTCTGCTCAATGCCAGTTAAATTGATGCATATCTGAAAGTACAGCAAAGAATTCAGGTTTTTTGTTTTTCTAACCAAGGGAAGCTTGATCTCCCGGTCTTGAACTGTCGACCTGAGTTTGAACATGCAGGCAGAGAAGGAATAAACAGTTGGTGGGAGAGAACATTTAACACTTTAAAACATATAAGGAACGGTTGCTAGAATTGGGTATGTCTAGTTTAACGAAGAGAAGGACAAGGGGGGACATGATAGCAGTATTCCAATACCTCAGGGGCTGCCATAAAGAAGAGGGAATTAAGCTATTTTCCAAAGCACCTGAAGGCAGGACAAGAAGCAACGGGTGGAAACTCATCCAGGAGAGAAGCAACCTAGAACTAAGGAGAAACTTCCTGACAGTGAGAACAATTAATCAGTGGAACCACCTGCCTCCAGAAGCAGTAAATGCTCCAACACTGGAAGTTTTTAAGAAGAGACTGGACAGCCATTTGTCCGAAATGGTGTAGGGTTTCCTGCCCGAGCAGGGGGTTGACTAGATGACCTCCAAGGTCCCTTCCAACTTTACTACTACTATTAAACGGAATTAAATTTTAACAAGGAATAACCTTCATGGCTTGCAGGAAGGCCGTTCTGTATGAAATGTGTTCTTTCGTACAGAATGGGCCTAATTTGGTTTGTGGTTTTGAACGAGGCGAGGTTCCAATGATAGGTTGTCCTCAGCTTACGACCACAATTTAGCCCAAAAATTTATTTGGCTAAGTGAGACGTTTGTTAAATGAGCCTTGCCCCATTTTACGACATTTCTTGTAACAGTTGTTAAATGAATCACTCATAAGTTAGCTACACAGTCGTTAAGTGAATCTGGCTTCCCCCATTGACTTTGCTTGTCAAAAGGTCGCAAAAGGGATCACGTGACCCCAGGGACGCTACAACCGTCGTAAATGCGAGCCAGTTGGCAAATGCCTGAATTTTGTTCATGTGGCTGCGGGGATTGATGCAGCGGTCATAAGTGTGAAAAACTGCCCTACGTCACTTTTTTCAGAGCCGTTGTGGCTTTGAATGGCCACGAGACAAACTGTTGTGAGTTGTGGACTTACCTGTATGTCTGACTTGATTTATGGCTATGCCTGGGGCAGGATTCCCACCGTTCTGGCTTGTAACCCACAGAGGATGCCTGAATGTGAGCTTAAGGCCTACACAACAAATTACGATTAAGCTAATACGAACCTCATCGTCACCCAGAATTGGATTCTGAATCTCTTTATGATACCTGAGTGGGATGTTGTTGCCACACGACATCTTAGAAAAAATTCAGAATGACTCCGCTTTTACTTCCCACTGGAAATTGGTCACTCTGTCAACTGTACATCCACACACCTGGACAGCCTTGCAGGTAGTCACAGCACATATAATAATGGGGTCAGAAGGGACATCGAGGGTCTTCTAGTCCAGCCCCCTGCTCAAGCAGGAGACCCCACACCATTTCAGACAGATGGCTGTCCAGTCTCTTCTTAAAAACCTCCAGTGATGGAGCACCCATAACTTCTGGAGGCAGGTTGTTCCACCGGTTAATTGTTCTCACTATCAGGAAATTTCTCCTTAGTTCTAGATTGCTTCTCTCCTTGATGAGTTTCCATCCGTTGCTTCTTGTCCTGCCTTCAGGGGCTTTGGAGAAGAGGTTGACTCCCTCTTCTTTGGGGCAGCCCCTGAGATACTGGACCAGTGCTATCATGTCCCCCCTCGTCCTTTTCTTCATTAAACTAGACATACCCAATTCCAACAACCGTCCCTTATATGTTTTAGCCTCCAGTCACCTGATCATCTTCGTTGCTCTTCTCTGTACTCTTTCTAGAGTCTCAACATCTTTTTAACATCATGGTGACCAAAACTGGATGCCGTATTCCAAGTGCGGCCTTACCAAGGCCTTGTAAAGTGGTAGTAACACTTCACATGATCTTGATTCTATCCCTCTGTTAATGCAGCCTAGCCCTGTGTTGGCCTTTTTGGCAGCTGCAGCACACGGATGGCTCCTATTTAAGGGATCGTCCACTAGGACTCCGAGATCCCTCTCACAGCTGCTAGTGTTAAGTCAAGTTTCACCTATTCTTTACCTGTACAGTAGGTTTTTCTTACCTAAGTGTTAAAAATCTTACTTTTCTTGATAGACATTGTAAGCCCTTGACAACTACAATTAGGAGAATTTCTGTTGCTAAGCTATGCAGCTGTTAAGTGACTCAGGTCCAATTTTGTGATGTTTTGCCAGGGTTGTTAAGCAAATGACTGCAGTTGTTAAGTGCACGAAGCAGATCCACAAGCCCCCTGGGAAAGCACGCAAGGCAAATTTGGCACACGTAACCGTGGGGATGCTGTGACAGTGCTAAGTGTGAGGACTGGCTAGGAGTCCCCTTTTTTCAGCGCTTTGAATGGTCTCCACCCAAATGGCTGTAAGTTGAAGGCCATCTGTAGATTTGCACAACACGTCCAGGATTAAACGCAAGGCAGGGCACTCCTGAGAGGGCAGGGGATGGACAGAGGTCAGCGGCCGAGCACTTCAGCACCAGGGACCCTCCCGGAGAGCGACATAGGCTTCCCCATACAGGGAGTCCTTGACTTAAGGCCACAGTTTGAGCCCCAAATTTCTCTTGCTAATCAAGACAGTTGAGTGAATTTTGCCTCTCTGCCTCTCCCTCCCCTCCCTCTCTTCCTTCCTCCCTCTTTTCCATCCTTCCTTCCTTCCTCTCTCCCTCCCTCCCTCCTTCTTCCCTCCCTCTTTTCCTTCCTCTCTCTTTTCCTCCCTCCCTCCCTTTTTCCTTCCTTCTTTCCTCCCTCCCTCCCTTCTTTCCTCTCTCCCTCCTTCCTTCCTCCCTCTTTTCCACCCTTCCTTCCTCCCTCCCTCTCTCCCTCCCTCCTTCTTCCCTCCCTCTTTTCCTTCCTCTCTCCTTTCCTCCCTCCCTCCCTTTTTCCTTCCTTCCTTCTTTCCTCCCTCCCTCCCTTTTTCCTTCCTTTCCTCCCTCCCTCCCTCCCTTTTTCCTTCCTTTCCTCCCTCCCTCCTTCTTCCCTCCTTCCTTCTTTCCTCCCTCCCTTCCTCCCTCCCTCCTTCCTTCCTTCTTTCCTTCCTCCCTCCCTCTTTCCTCCCTCCCTCCCTCCCTCCTTTCCTCCCTCCCTCCCTCCCTCCTTCCTTCCTTCCTTCCTTCCTTCCTTCTTTCCTCCCTCCCTTCCTCCGTCCCTCCCTCTCCTTCCTTCCTTCCTTCCTTCCTTCCTTCCTTCTTTCCTCCCTCCCTCCCTCCCTCTCCTTCCTTCCTTCCTTCTTTCCTTCCTTGAAGCCCCTTCTGTTGAAGCCCAGGGCATTGCTTCACCTCCTCTGGTGCAGCCCCCGGAGCCGTTTCCCTGCTACTAACCGTCTCCCTGGGGTTGCAACTCCGACTGTGTTTATTGTCGCCAATTAGGCCTGGCGCTGCCACCCGTTTATTCACCTAAGCTTTTAATTAACACCCGCAGCATCGTCCTGCTGTTTGCCAGCGGTTTAATGCTTCTCCCTTGCCTTTCCTCTGGGTTTTATAACATCGCGGTGTTCTTTACTTCTATGGAATATCCCTCTGGGGTGGTGGGTTTTTCACTTGGCGGTTTCCGAGCTCAGGTTGGGAAGATCTGTGGAGACATTTTTACATTTAAAAAAAAAATCAAGGTTGTTTTTTTTTTAAAAAAAAAGATGTAGTGTTCAGGCATTCAGGCATGGTTGTCTGTTCGGTTAGTAACCCGGTCGTTAAGTGAATCCGGCTTGCCCAATTGCTGGTCAGTGGGCCGGAGAAGGGGATCATGTGACCCCAGGACACTGCGACCGTCATAAATAGGAGCCGGTTGCCAAGCGTCTGAATTTGGATCACGTGACCATGGGGGATGCTACAATGGATGTAAGTGGGAAAATAATAATAATAGTAATAATAGTAATAATAATAATAGTAATAATAATATGCGATGATCCATAATAATAATAATGATAGTAATAGTAGTAGTAGTCATAATAATAATAATAATAATAATAATAGTAATAATAATAATAATAATAATAATAATAATAATACAATCAAGGGTAGTACCAATAGTAATAGGCTTCTTGGGTGCAATCCCAAAACAACTGGAGCACCACCTGAACACCATTGGCACTGACAAATTTGCTATTAGTCAATTGCAAAATTGCCTTACTAGGAACTGCTTCCATCCTGCGACGATATCTGTAATACCATCAAACATCCACATCTGCCTATCCCAGGTCCTGGGTAAGGACTCGATAGGTAGACAAAATGCCAAATCCAGTCTGAACATTTGGCTGACTGTGCGATGACTAATAATAATAATAATAGTAATAGTAATAATAAAGTTGGAAGGGACCTTGGAGGTCATCTAGTCCAACCCCCTGCTCAGGCAAGAAACCTTATACCATTTCAGACAAAAGCAATCAATCCACCAGTCCCTGTTTTGGGGAAGCCAGTTTCACTTAACAACTGTGTTACGAACGTAGCAACGGCAGTGATTCACTTAACAACCGGGGCGAGAAAGGTCGTAAAACGGGGCAAGACTCACTTCACAAACGTCTCGCTTAGCAACATTAATTCGGGGCTCCACGGTGCTCGTAAGTCGGGAGCCACCTGTAGCAGGAGGTACCTTTCTAGTCCAGCTGTGCGAACAGGCCTCTGATTCTCCGCTTCTTGCCCGCAGGGAGGTCATCCAGATCGACCAGTTCCTGAAGGAGACAGCCGTCCGCGAAGCCAACGCCAAAGTCCGTCTGCAGCAGTTCATTGAGGAGCTGCTGGACCGAGCGGACCGAGCCGAGAAGCAGCTTCAGATCATCAGCAGCAGTTGTGGAACCACCCCGAATTGTAGTTTGGGAAGATGTAGTATGCCGGGATCCAAAAACACCAGCCGAGACGTAGCTAATGAAGCCAATCTCCTAAAGGGGGAGGTGGGTCTTCCCGAAGTGATGGAGACGGTGGTCAAGGCGGGATCTCCTCTTGGTTCCTCCTCCTTCCACTCAGTGGATGTCTCGGCTCCCTCAGGGCAACCTCCAGCCGTAAAAGCATGCAAGTCCATACGCCAGGTCTGCGCGGCGTCTGTCAGTGCAAGTGGGGCCGGCCTGGGTAGATAGAAGCTCCACGTTCAAGAGCATTAGGCTTGTCAATAAGAGAATTTCAGAGTCGGAAGAGACCATGGAGGTCTTCTAGTCCAGCCCGCTGCTCAGGCAGGAGATCCTATACCAGGGGCAGGCAATCTTGGCTCTCTTATGACTCGTGGACTTCAATTCCCAGAATTCCTCAGCCAGCATGGCTCAGCTTGGAAACCTCTCCCTTTCCCCTCAGCGTGGCTGGCTCAGGAATTCTGGGAGTTGAAGTCCAGGCGTCATAAAAGAGCCAAGGTTGTCTTGTCTCTGGCCTAGGCCGCTTTATGACTGGTGGACTTCAACTCCCAGAATTCCTGAGCCAGCATGCTCAGCTTGGAAACCTCTCCCTTCCCCTCAGCATGGCCAGCTCAGGAATTCTGGGAGCTGAAGTCCATGAGTCATAAAAGCCAAGGTTGCCTACCCCAGGTCTGGGCCTAGGCCCCTTTGTGGACTTCAACTCCCAGAATTCCTGAGCCAGCCATGCTGAGGAAAAAGGGAGAGGTTTCCAAACTGAGCCATTCTGGGAGTTGAAGTCCACGAGTCATGAAGGGGCCATAGTTCCCCCATGCTGGCTCAGGAATTCTGGGAGTTGAAGTCCATGAATCATAAAGAGGCCTAGGACAGGGGTAGGCAACCTGGGCTCTTTTGTGACTCGTGGACTTCAACTCCCAGAATTCCTAAGCCAGCCATGCTGAGGGGAAAGGGAGAGGTTTCCAAATTTCCATGCTGGCTCAGGAATTCTGGGAGTTGAAGTCTACCAGTCATAAAAGAGCCAAGTTTGAAAACTCCTGGTGTAGGGTCTCCTGCTTGAGCAGGGGGTTGGACTAGAAGGCCTCCAAGGTCCCTTCTATTCTGAATGGGGATTTTTGAATCCATAAGATACCTGGAGAAAATCCTTCTTACCCTGCACAGATCCTGGCTGATGATCATCTCATTTTAACTTGGATGAGATCTGACCACGGCAGAGGACTTACAAAGGGCCCAATCTCCCAGATGTGCGAGGCCTGTCTTTCAGTAGGAACCATTTTGTTCTGAAAAGCCGTCTCCTTCCAACATGGATGCTGAACTACCGACTCTAGACCCTGCGATGCATAACTCAGTAACTATGTGTAACCATGCAACTTGTTGTATAACAACAGTCTCCAAGGATACAGGTTAAAGTCTGCCAATCTACCTTATCACAGCTGAGGCTGAGAAGAACAACGTTCAGTTTAATCTCCCATGATTGCTTAAGAAGAAAGAAGAATCTTAGGATGTTTTCACAGATCCAAACGTAGATTTTAAGGAGCAAAAACAGAGGTTTACCACGATAGAAATATTTTAGAGCAAAAACAGAGGTTTGCCACAATATAAATATAAGCCGAACGTTCTCCTTGGTGCATCCTCTTAAGCACACCTTGGATAAGTTGAATAAGCTTTATTCGTCTTGTAAAATATTTTATAGAAGAAAATATTTGTGGCTCAGTATTGAACTGTGGGACCCTTGGTGCTCCTGAAGGTTAGTTGTTTTCTTGCAGACGTTTTAAGACAACCAATTAGAAGGATTTTCTCCAGGTATCTTATGGATTCAAAAATCCCCATTCAGAATAGAAGGGACCTTGGAGGCCTTCTAGTTCAACCCCTACACCAAACTTTTATGACTTGTGGACTTCAACTCCCAGAATTCCTCAGCCAGGCACGCTGGCTGAGGAATTCTGGGAGTTGAAATCCACTCCTCTTAAAGTCTATCTCAGGGGTCTTCAAACTTGGCCCTTTTATGACTTGTGGACTTCAACTCCCAGAATTCCTCAGCCAGGCACGCTGACTGAGGAATTCTGGGAGTTGAAGTCCACAAGTCATAAAAGGGCCAAGTTTGAAGACCCCTGCCCTACATCATTCCGGACAAGTGATTGTCCAATCTCTTCTTAAAAGTCTCTAGTGATGAAGCAGTCACAGCGTCTGGTGGCTAGCTGTTCCACTGGTTAATTGTTCTCCTTATTTCAAGGTTGCTTCTCTCCTTGATTAGTTTCCATCCGTTGCTTCTTGTCCTGCCTTCTGGTGCTTTGGAAAATAGGTTGACCCGCTCGTCTTTGTGTTAGCCCCTCAAGTATTGGAATAGTGCTATCATGTCAGGGGTGGGCTATGAATTTCCCAAGGAGAAATGAGAAATTAGAATGATTGTGGAGGGCCAAACCAACAGGGCTTTAAAGAGAGGCTGCCCCAAAGAAGAAGGGGTCAACCTCTTCTCCAAAACGCCTGAAGGCAGGACAAGAAACAATGGATGGAAAGCAATCAAGGAGAGAAGCAACCTGGAATTAAGGAGGAATTTCCTGACAGTGAGAACAATTAACCAGTGGAACAGCTTGCCACCAGAAGTTGTGGGTGCTTCATCACTGGAGGTTTTTAAAAAGAGACTGAAATGGTGTAGGCCAGGGAGACTGGAGAGCCATTTGTCCGAAATGGTTTAGGGTTTCCTGCCCGAGCAGGGGGTTGGACTAGATGACCTCCAAGGTCCCTTCCAACTTTACTACTATTACAATGCATATGTTGGCAAATGACCAATTAAGCATGAAAACTCAAAATGTGAAACTGACTAGAAGATCTTCAAGGTCCCTTCCAGCTCTATTCTGATTGATTGATTGATTGATTGATTGATTGATTAAAGGCACAGCTGTGTTAAAAAGAACATCCTGGAACTGCCACAATCATGCTTCCTCAGATAAGGAGGAAGCATGATAATTTCTCTTTTAAAGTAATGCAAATTTGAATTCTTCGCCTCCTCCGTCATCATTCTATACGTCTGCGGAGATGGGTGGTGGTACCCTAAGGGGAGCAGGAACTAGTGGTTTGATTGACGTGGGATGAAGTGACCTCCCTGTTGTGTCTCTTTTCAGAGAGACAAGCATCCGATGGCTGACGCAACCCCACACAGCTCCTACACCGTGTCGAATCAGAGATCATCGTCCAGCACCGGGTATGGAATCAACTCTCTCTGTGCCTTTTGCACGTCTGGTGGTTTCCCTGTTTTTTTTTTCTATTTCAATTTTAAAAATAATAATAATAATAATTCAAAGCGTTAAAACACCTTTCTGGCTTTGTGGACTGGTGTGTGTGTGGGGGGGGGAAGCGGGATGATTTTGCATTGCGCACTCACCTGCGCAGCTTCATTTGCACAAGTGGTGGGCACACATGCTTGCCACTCGCGCAGGGCAGCTGTGAGTATGTGCTCGCCTGCCACTTGCACAGCCCAGTTCTGAATGGGTCGTTTCCCGGTACTGGGCCTTAGCCCGCAGGTTGTGAACACCTGAATTAAAATATAGTCTTTCACAAAGAGGAAAAAACATGAGCATAAAAGGGGGGGAGGCAAACATATACATAAATTCAGCATACTAAAAAACAGAGCTGTCACCCTGCCAACAAAACTGCGGATAGTCCAGGCCGTGGTTTTCCCAGTTGCAATGTATGGCCGTGAAAGTTGGACCGTAAGAAAAGCTGAGCGACAAAGAATGGAGGCCTTGGACCTCTGGTGCTGGAGAAGACTCCTGTGAGTCCCCTGGACTGCAAGGCGATCCAACCGGTCAGTCCTAGAGGTGATCAACCCCGACTGCTCTTTTGAAGGCCAGATCCTGAAGTTGAAACTCAAGTACTTTGGTCACCTAATGAGAAGGAAGGACTCCCTGGAGAAGAGCCTAATGCTGAGAAAGATGGAGGGCAAGAGAAGAAAGGGACGACAGAGAATGAGGTGGCTGGATGGAGTCATGGAAGCAGTAGGCGTGAGCTTAAAGGGACTCCAGAAGATGGTAGAGGACAGGAAGGCCTGGAGGAATGTTGTCCATGGGGTCACGATGGGTCAGACACGACTTCGCAACTAACAACAACAAATTACGTAAATTGTCCCCTCCCCAGTTGAATACTGAGAAATGTATTTCAAAAATATATTTTTGAAGCAGGACTTTCTGACTCTACCACACCCTTTCCTCTCTTAGCATTATTAGTAACATTATTATTATTAATAATAATAATACTTTAGTTATTTAGATTTAGATAACCTTTATCTAAATGGCACAATGGCACACATTAAAAATGGAATTTAGTTGCTTCCTCTCAAAGTGAAACACCTACATAAAACACATTTAAAACATACTATATACAGCCTATGTATAGACCTACACCCCTACATATACGTAACATATAAATATTATTCACTGTCCATCTTGAATACATAACGAAAGGAGGAAGCTTTAGACTCTTGCACTGAGTTGTCCCGCAGCAAGCTGGCCACAGTGAATTGTCCCATTCTGTTTACAATTGGCCAGCCTTGTATCCTAATGCTCCCTGTTGTTAAGTAATAATAATAATAATAAAGTTGGAAGCAACCTTGGAGGTCATCTAGTCCAACCCCCTGCTCAGGCAGGAAACCCTATAACATTTCGGACAAATGGCTGTCCAGTCTCTTCTTAAAAACTTCCAGTGTTGGAGCATTCACCGCTTCTGGAGGCAGGTTGTTCCACTGGCTAATTGTCCTCACTGCCAGGAAGTTTCTCCTTAGTTCCAGGTTGCTTCTCTCCTTGATTAGTTTCCATCCGTTGCTTCTTGTCCTGCCTTCAGGGGCTTTGGAGTGTAGCTTGACTCCCTCTTCTTTGGGGCAGCCCCTGAGATACTGGAAGACTACTATCCTGTCCCCCCTCGTCCTTCTCTTCATTAAACTAGACATCCCCAATTTGAGCAACCATTGGGTAGGGTCTTCTCATTAGCCCCCCACCCAAAAATACTGGCTCTGCAGCTGCACAGCTCAGAAACCAGAGACCCCGACGTTGCCCTCTCTCCCAGGGTCTTGTCCAGGTGGTGCTTGATTGATCCTTTGACCCGTCCAGATTCCCAGACCTCATCAAGGACCCCTCATTTCAACTCTGAGTTACAAATATCTTGCTTTATAAGGTTCCAGATGTTTTGGCTGTCTGCTTTCAGAGCCTCCAGCTGTGCCAAGGCTGTCTCCCAGAGTTCGGGCTGCTACGACAGCGACAGCCCCGAAGCCTATCATGGGGGTGAGAACAGCAACGGGCCCGCCTACCAGTCTCGGGGTTCGGAGAGCGGCTTTGACCGGCCCGCTGGGGTGCGCAGCTCGGCTTTGCGCAGACAGGCGATTCAGAATTGGCACCGCCGGCCGTACCGGAACAGCACCGAGGGTGAGGAAGGCGACATCTCCGACATTGGATCCCGGACCACCGAGTCGGAGGCCGAAATGTGGGATCCGGAACCCAGGGTGCCTGCTGAAGTCCAGCAGGTGAATTTCTCCAGGCCAGGACACAATTCCAGGATGGCAGGTAGGTTTTTGTCCACCGAGCAGATCAGTCATCCGTTAGCTATTAACAGAATCACAGAGTTGGAAGGGACCCTGGAGGTCATCTAGTCCAACCCCCCTGCTCAGGCAGGAAACCCTATACCATTTCGGACAAAGGGCTGTCCATTCTCTTCTTGAAAGCCTCCACTGATGAAGCACCCACAACTTCTGGTGGCAAGTTGTTCCACTGGTTAATTGTTCTCACTGCTAGGAATTTTACTCCTTAAGTCCAGGTTGCTTCTCTCCTTTATAGTTTCCATCCATTGTTTCTTGTCTTGGAAGGGATCTTGGAGGTCTTCTAGACCAGTGGTTCTCAACCTGTGGGTCGGGACCCCATTTGGGGTCGAACGACCATTTCACGGGGGTCGCCAAACAAGGCTGTCCGCCATTTTTTTCCCTTTCTTTGGCCACGCCCCTGGCACCCGGTGATGTATAAGTGGTTGGGGGTCACCACAACATGGGGAACTGTATTATGGGGTCGCGGCATTAGAAAGATTGAGAACCACTGTTCTAGACCAACCCCCTGCTCAAGCAGGAGACCCTGTACCATTTCAGACAAAGATCCGACTCCATGGACCACAAAGTCTTTTTCTCCCGTCAGTTTTCCTCTGTTTCCATTTAATGCAGGTAGTCCTCAACTTACGACCACAGTTCACGTCGTTAAGGGTGACATTTGTCAAATGAGTTCTGCCCCCTTTCGCAATGTTTCCTGCCACCTTTGTTAAGCGGATCCCTGCACTGGTTCAATTAGTCACACGGCCGTTAAGCGGATCTGGCTTTCCTCGGGGACTCTGCCTGTCAGGAAGTCGTAAAAGGGGATCACGTGACCCCCCGGGACACTGCGTCCGTCATAAATGGGAGTCAGTTGTCAAACATCCGAATGTAAATCCCGTGACCACGGGGATGCTACCACGGTTGTAAGTGTGAAAAATGGTCGTAAGTCCTTTTTTTACAGGGCCGTTGTAACGTCGAACCGTCACGAAAGGAACGGTTGTAATTTGAGGACTACCGGCATTTCATCCCTCAAGGATTGCACCTCTGTTTTTTTTTATTGAAATTTTTTTATTTTTTAACATTCAAACATTATAAAGATACAATAAAATTTTAAAATAAAATAAATTCATAAGCAACCATTATCTATACTACATTTACCACCCCCCTCTTACCCTCCCTCCCTCCCACCCCCAACCTCCCTCCCTTCACTTCCCAGAGCAGAATACAGGGTTAATAATAACAAAATTTATAATAATAAAAAAAAGAAAAGAAAAGAAAAAAAATATCATAATTAACCTTTAACTCCATAACCTATAAAACAATTCTCTATAATATTTATTATAATATTCATTCATAAAATAAATGAAACTTTTTAATTCCATACTTTTTCTGAATATAATCTATCCATCTTCTCCATACAATGATATATCTTTCTTGTGTATGATCCTTTAAATAAGCAGAAATTTTTACCATTTCTGCAAAACTAGATACTTTAAATATCCATTTTTCTAAAGTAGGCAAAGAATCTTTCTTCCAATATAAACCTACTAATAACCTTGCTGCAGTTAATAAATTCAACATCAAGATAGTTTCTTTTTCATTTAAGTCAACAAAAATACCAAGTAAAAATAGTTGAGCAGTAGATTGCACCTCTGTTTTGATGATGCTCGTAAACCGCCCACGGTTATATAGGTATAATCCATCATTTTTTTACGACCCAGCCAGGTCCGATGCTGGAAAGGGGGGACGGTCCGAGAAGGGACACAACTCCCGTTCCAACGAGGTCATCAGCCCGGAGATCTTGAAAATGCGGGCCGCCCTTTTCTGCATTTTCACGTACCTCGACACCAAGACCCTGCTCAGGGCCGCGGAAGTCTGCAAGGACTGGAAATTTGTGGCCCGACATCCCGCCGTGTGGACCAGGGTGTTGCTGGAAAACGCCAGAGTCTCCTCAAAGGTAACGTGGAGCTTTCCGCTGCTGGGCTTGGGGGGGGGGTCTTCTCTTTTACTAGAGTTCCTCGTCGGCGTTCAACTCTTCGTTTAGTGACCGAAGTAACGATGACACCGAAAAAGTGACTTGTGACCGTTTTGCGCCCTTACGGCCGTTACAGCATCCCCGTGGTCATGTGATCGAAATTCAGACGCTTGGCAACTGGCATGTTGCAATGTCCCGGGGTCATCTGATCCCTTTTGGCGACCTCCTGGCGAGCAAAAACAATGGGGAAGCCAGGTCCATTTAAAAAAAAAAACTGAGTTACCAACTCAGCAACTGCAGTGACTCACTTAACGACCGGGGCGTGAAAGGTCGTTAAAGGGAGCAAAACTCACTTAACAACTGTTTTGCTTGCCAAGAGACATGTTGGTTGTAAGTCTCACCTGGCTCCCTTTATATGCCAAACCGCTGAATTTTGATCATGTTGTAAATCGTTTTTTTTTTTCATTGCTCTTGTAACTTTGAACGGTCACTAAAGGAACAGGTGTAAGTCAAGGACTACTTCTATCGCTACCCATTTAAAAACAACTTGGTGGATGCCCGTGCTTTCCTTGGCAGCTGTGATCTTGCCTTAGTAATTTGCAGTGAGCTGATGAAGATCTATTAGAGCAGCGGTTCTCAACCTGTGGGTCGCGACCCCATTTGGGGTCGATCGACCTCTTTTGTGGGGTCGCCAAACGCGGCGACCCGCCATTTTGTCCCCTCCGGGGGCGCGCCGCGCCTCCGAAGGGCGCCACCGCGCATGCGCGCCGTGCGTGGAGGCGGCGGCGTGCCTCCGGGGGCGCCACCCGCGCATGCGCGTCGCGCGCGGGGGCCCCGCCCCCATGCGCGCCGCGCCGCGCATGCGCATAACGTTTGTGTGACGGGGGTCGCCGTCACACAAACGTTGAGAACCGCTGTATTAGAGGAAGTTGATCAAGAGCGAGAAATACAAAAGTTACAAGAAAGAGAAAAAGAAGCAAAAGGAAGACTTATAGAGACAAGAAGTATAAAACAAAATAAAAACAAAAAAATAGATCAAGTTAAAAATGGGAGACGTAATTAAGCTCTTTTCTATAAATATTAATGGATTAATTATATCAAGAAAAAGAGTTTAGACGTTTAACAATCCAAGGAAATTGGATGTCGATGTGATGTATCTTTAGGAAGTTTACATAAAATAGGATTATAGAAAATTACTAGAGAAAGTAAAATTTAGAAACATTATACACAATATTAGCATAAAACAAGAAAGGAGGAATTATTATGTATGTCAAATAAAATTAAATAAATATACTTGGATGAAAAGGGGTGAATTTTAATGTTGGAAATAGTATTAGAGTAAAAACAGTATATGCACTAAATAATATGAGAATATTTGTATGATCACCATGCTTAGATGGAATTCCGGTCGAGTCTTATAAAAAATATGAGTGTTACTACAATGAATAATGTTGGATTCCTAGTAAGTAGTAGAATATGAAAGAAGGAAAATGTAAATAAGAAACAATGGGGCAATAAGGACAAATATTTCAAAGAAGAAAGAGGGGGGGAAATGTAAAGAATAGAACAGTTCTGTTACAAACTGCTGTTAACAAAAAAGGATATATTACATGTGTATGTGTGTAATGTTTGTTGTGTTTTGTTTTGTTGGTCTAAAATAAAAAAAAATAAAAAAAAATAAAAATAAAATTCTGTGTGCTCTGTAAGCTGTTCTGCGATTTACCTGACAATTTACCTCAGGATGTAGCGATGGGCCGGACTATCTTGCTTGCTGTAAATATACAGATAGTCCTCGATTTACAACAGTTCATTTAGTGACCCTTTGAACTTACAACAGCCCTGAAAAAAAAGGGACTTCTGACCGGTTTCAACACTTACGACCGTTGCAGCCTCCCCGGGATCATGTGATCAAAATTCAGACATTGGGCAACTGACCCATATTTATGACGGTCGCAACGTCCCGGGGACACGTGATCCCCTTCTGTTGACCTTTTGACAAGCACAGTCAATGGGGAAGCCAGTTTCACTTCACAACCGTCGTTACAAACTTAATAACTGCAGCGATTCACTTCACACCCGTGGCAGGAAAAGTCCGTAAAATGGGGCAAAGCTCGCCGAACAAATGTCTCGCTTAGCCACAGAAATTTGGGGCTCAGTTCTGGTCGTACGTCGAGGACTACCTGCAAATGTAAAATATATTTTTGTGGAAATAAAACTACAAGGTCGTGTCGGTGTCCCTGGCTCTGTTGGGACACCAGTTGTGTAATTCCCTGACAATTTTCTCTGTTTTGTTTTGTTTTGTTTTCTTGCTCAGTTCCTGGTCATGCTGTCACAATGGTGCACCCAGACCCACTCGCTCACCCTCCAAAATCTCAAGCCCAGGCAAAGAGGGAAGAAAGAGACGAAGGAGGATTACATGAAAAGCACACGGTGAGGAAGAGAGTAGCCTTCCCATGTCTGGGGGGGCTGCCCCAAAGAAAGGGGGGGTGTCAGCCTATTCCCCAAAGCCCCTGAAGGCAGGACAAGAAGCCACGGATGGAAAGTGATCAAGGGGAGAAGCAACCGAGAACTCAGGAGAAATTTCCTGACAGGGAGGACAATTAACCAGTGGGACAGGTTGCCACCAGAAGTTGTGGGTGCTCCAACACTGGAGGCTTTTAAGAAGAGAGTGGACAGCCATTTGTCTGAAATGATAGATGGTCTCCTGTTTCAGCAGAGAAGATCTGCAAGGTCGCTTCCAGCCCTAGGATTCTATAACACAGGAAGGCAGAAGAAAGAGATAGAGGGATGGATGGATACAAGGGAGGGAGGGAGGGAGGGAAGGAAGGAAGACCTGGAATTTAGGATGGATGGATAGAGAAAGGAAGGAAGGAGGGAGGGAGGGAGGGAGGGAGGAAGGAAGGAAGGAAGGAAGGAAGGAAGGAAGGAAGGAAGGAAGGAAGGAAGGAAGGAAGGAAGGAAGGAAGGAAAAAAGACCTGGAATTGAGGATGGATGGATGGCCTGGAAATTTGGATGGATGGATAGATGAAAGGAAGGAAGGTCTGGAGTTTAGGATGGATTGATAGGTGGACAGATGGATGGATGGATGGATGGATGGGAGGGAGGGAGGGAGGAAGGAAGGAAGGAAGAAAAAGAAAGAAAGAAAGAAAGAAAGAAAGAAAGAAAGAAAGAAAGAAAGAAAGAAAGAAAGAAAGAAAGAAAGAAAGAAAGAAAGAAAGAAAGAAAGAAAGACCTGGAATTTAGGATGAATGGATGAAGTTTGGATGGATGGATAGATGAGAGGAAGGAAGGTCTGGAGTTCATAGATGGATGGATGGATGGATGGATGGATGGGAGGAAGGAAGGAAAGAAGGAAGGAAGGAAGGAAGGAAGGAGATCCACCTATTGTCCTGCAGCCGATCAACGTAGTTTCATATTGATTTAATCCTTGTTTCCCTGAAGAGTTTAAATTTGCAGAAAGGCCCACTATGGCCATAAGCATCTCCGCCGAGCCGTCTTTTACAGAAAACTAGCAGAGCGACAAGCGATGTAAAGAATTTACGATTTTCTCTCCCTTTTGGGGGGGGATTTGTCTTGCTAGGGGCTGCCTCGAAGCAGGACTGGAGTCCTTACTCAAAGCTTCCGGGAGTAACCTCTTGATCCTACGGGTTTCCCACTGCCCCAACATTTTGACGGACCGCTCCCTCTGGCTGGCCAGCTGCTACTGCCGAGCTCTCCAAGCCGTCACCTACCGGTAAGCGGGTGCCGTTGGGGGCGTCCAACCAAATCAGAGTTTCTCATTCCAAGGAGAACAACTGACCACAATCTCAGCTCAAGATTGGCCAAATCGTACTCAAAAATGTCTTCTTAGCAAAATGGAGATGCCGTAGGAGGAAAGGCAGAACCAGGGGTGGAGTCAAGGGAGTAATAAGCCTAGAATCCTTACGTTCCCCCAAGCTACAAGTAGTCCTCAATGTACAACTATTCCTTTAGTGACCGTTCCAACGGCGCTGGAAAAAGGGATTTATGACCGTTGTCCGTGCTTACAACCGTTGCAGCATCCCCGTGGTCAATGAAAATTCGAACGCCTGGCAACTGGCCTGCATTTATGACGGTTGCCGGTCATATGATCATCTTTCACGACAAGCAAAGTCAACGGGGAAGGCAGATTCACTTAACCACCGTGCTACTAACTAAACAACCGCAGGGATTCGCTTAACGACTAAAGCATCCGTTCAGTGACCCTTCGCAGTTACAACAGCCCTGGGGGAAAAAGACATGCCTTATGAGCCTTTTTCACACTTACGACCATTAGAGCAGGGCTTTTCAACCAGTGGTGCGGGTACCACCTGTGGTACATTGGCACCTGGCAGGTGGTACGCGACCATCCTAGAAAAGTGGTAGCGGGGGAGGGAAATGAGCTGAACCGGTGGCAGCACCACACAAGCCTGAGCGAGAGACGGCTGGATTGCAGGGTTGTCAGGGCTCAGCGGAAGCCCCAGGATCAGCGCTTCTTTGGAACTGTCAGGGCTCAGCGGAAGTGCCAGGATCAGCGCCAGGCTCCAGCTGGAGCTCAGCGCTGATCCTGGTGCTTCCGCTGCACCCAAAAAAAGCACCGATCAGCTGGAATGTTGCAGCCTCTCCAGGCTCTTGTGATTTACATTCAGATGCTTGGCCACTGATTCATATTTACGACGGTCACAGCGTCCCAGGGTCATGTGAAGGGACCAAAATCTGCTGCAACCACCCAGCAGACGGGAGGAATAAAAACCAAACACCCCCCCACCCCACCCTCGCTGCCAATCCTCAACAGAAAAGCTCACAACAATGGAAACCTCGGACAGGAGGAAGAGCGTCGCCCGGGGGGGGGCAGGCAGGTGTCTTGCTCGGCTGTGGCTTGGGGGGCACTTTTTTCAGTGCCATTGTAACTTCGAACAGTCACTGAGTGAACTGTTGTAAGTTGAGGACTACCTGTATCACTTTTTTCCTCTTTTTTGGTCATCAGGTTTTTGACCCCTTGCTAGGCGACTGGTGGTCCTCGGATGTTGCCCTATCCTAAAAGTATTACAATGGGTGAAAAGATTGAAAAGCCCTGCATTAGAGCATCCCCCCCAGGGTCACGCGATCCAAATTCGGACGCTTGGCAACCGACTCCTACTTATGACGGTTGCCGTGTCCTGAAGTCAGGTGATTCCCTTTTGACGAGCAAAGTCGAGGGGAAAAGCCAGATTTGCTTAATGACCATGTTCACAGCTTAACACTGCAGTGATTCACTTAACGAACGGGGCAAGGGAGATCGTAAAACGGGGGCAAAGCTCCCTTAACCGCTGCCTGGCTTAGCGACAGAAAGGTCGGGCTCCCTGGCAGTCGTAAGGCGAGGACTACCTCTATTACATCCTCCCCTTTGGGGACAGGAGGAGCACCCGCCCCGCCAGTTCTGCTTCCAGTGCCGCAGATTTGAAGCAATACTCCCAGGGAGAACAATGGCGGAGTTGGCAGCCATGCCACCCAGACACTTCCTTGGCACCGTGCGGAGAAGAGACAGGCTGTGTGAAATAATCACAGCCTTTCCTCTCTCCGTCGGGGCTGGAGAAGCAGCAAGAGAACAAAAGATTGGGGTGGCGGCACACACACACACACCACCCCCGGGCTCCCATGGCAGGACTTCGTTCCTGGCACGGTTGGCATTGCCAAGGAGCCGAGCGCTCCCGTGGGTTGCGACGAGGCTGTTGTGCTGTCAGCTTTGGAGGGAGACATCTTGTAATTAGCCCAGCTGCATTCAATCCCTCAGACGGTTTAGGAAGGGGTGGGGGGGAAAGGGAGGGGGAGCAGCTCTCAAAATATAGAATCAAAGGATAACAGAGTGGGAAGGGAGCGTGGAGGTCATCTAGTCCAACCCCCTGCTCAGGCAGGAAACCCTATGCCATTTCAGACAAATGGCTGTCCGTTCTCTTCTTAAAAACTTCCAGTGTTGGAGAAGGGAGGGAGGGAGGGAGGGAGGGAGGGAGGAAGGAAGGAAGGAAGGAAGGAAGGAAGGAAGGAAGGAAGGAAGGATAACAGAATAACAGAGTGGGAAGGGAGCGTGGAGGTCATCTAGTCCAACCCCCTACTCAGGTAGGAAACCCTATGCCATTTCAGACACATGGCAATTATCCAATCTCTTCTTGAAAACGTTGCCCTCCAGCGTGATGTCTGCAGGTAAAGTCCTCGGCTTACGACCCGAAAGAGACCAAAATTTCTGCTGCTAAGCAAGACATTTGTGAAGGGACTTTTGCCCCCATTTTACAGCCCTTATTGCCGCAGCGGTTAAATGAGTAACCCGGGGGTTGAGTAAGCCTGCCTTCCCCACTGCGGCTGTTCAGAAAGTGGCAAAACCCCGGGACAGTGCAACCATCACCAATATGAATCAGTTGTCAAACATCTGGATTTGGATCACCTGACCTTGGGGATGCTGCGATGGTCGTAAGCGTGAAAAATGGTCCTAAGTCTTTTTTTTCCTCTTCATTGCTGTTGTAACGGCACTAAAGGAACTGTTATAAGTCAAGGACCAGCCTGTATTTTTTCATATTTTTGAGATTTGTCTGTTTTGGGGGGTCCTTTACAGGGCTGATGGCTGAACTTTGCAAATAAATAAATAAATAAATCAGCGTTTTGGAGTCTGCTCTGGACCACAAACCCCCCCCCCCATCCTGGACAGTTTTGCATTTTCTGGAAAAAGAGAAGGGCTCAGCCATTACCAGGTCTTGTTATTATCTGCTTTCCCAGCTTTTTTTTTTTTTTAATGTACTGGCCGTGTAGTGCTTTGCCTTCCCATGCCTCTATTCTGTTCTTCATTTGGTCTTTCTTTTTTTTTTTTTTAAATATATTTTATTAGATTTTATATGGGTAGGGAAATAGGCCAGTTTGGTCTCTCTAGTAGTCAGTAAGCCTTCCTGATATACTAATTTCAGTGCATCTTCATCATTGTTGTTCAGATATTCTTCCAAAGCCATTTTTTCTTCTTCAACCATCTGATGTACTTGTAGCATTCCACGCCCACCTATTTGCCTTGGTAGATAAAGTCTGTCAATGTCACTGCGTGGATGAAGGGCGTGATTCATTGTCATTATTTTTCTGGTCTGCCTATCCATTGCTTTTAGTTCTGCTTGAGTCCAGTCCACTATTCCAGCTGTGTATCTAATGACTGGAATTGCCCAGGTGTTGATTGCCTTTATGGTATTTCCTCCACTGAGTTTAGACTTTAAGATCTTCTTCACTCTCTTGATATACTACTACTACTACTACTACTACTACTACTACTACTACTACTACTACTACTACTACTACTACTACTACTACTACTACTACTACTACTACTATTATTATTATTATTACTATTATTATTGATGATTGATCATCGCACAGTCAGCCAGATGTTCAGACTGGATTTGGCATTTTGTCTACCTATCAAGTCCTTACCCAGGACCTGGGATAGGCAGATGTGGATGTTTGATGGTATTACAGATATCGTCGCAGGATGGAAGCAGTTCCTAGTAAGGCCGCCTTTTGCAATTGACTAATGGCGAATTTGTCAATTCCGATGATGGTGTTCAAGTGGTGCTCCAGTTGTTTTGGGATTGCACCCAAGATACCTATTACTATTGGTACTACCCTTGCTTGCTTTTGCCACAGTCTTTCTATTTCTATTTGTAGGTCTTTGTATTTTGTGATCTTCTCCAGTTCTTTCTCGTCTATTCTGGTGTCTCCAGGCACTGCCACGTCCACTATCCAGATTTTTTGTCTTTCTTACTGACAATTGTTAAGTCTGGGGTGTTATGTTGCAGGTGCTTGTCTGTTTGAATTCTGAAGTCCCAGAGCAGTTTAATTTTATCATTTTCTATGTTTATTATTATTATTATTATTATTATTATTATTATTTGGCAGGAACATCTATAGGGCACAGTGAAAAAAAATTAAGATGGCAGCCATAACAGTGCTGCTGAAGTTTCTGCCTGTTTTTATGAGCAATCCTCACACCTACGACTGTCTCCACAATCACACCATCAAAATTCAGACACATGGCAAGGGACATATTTACGCCGGTCGCAGTGTCAACTTTGCGCTGAATTACGGTCGTAAATCGAGGACTAGCTGTAGTGTAGTCGCAACCCAATATTGAGGTTCGATCCGATTCAGGACATGCTTTTCCCTCCGTGATGCAGGCGTGGGAGATTATTTTAATTGCTTCGTTGCCTGCTTGCAACGCCTCTGAGTCATTTGCTGTGCCGCTGTGTTTCTGCCGAAGGAAATTCGCAGCAGAGACAGCAAGGCGCTTGTTAAGGGCTCGAGGTGGCATTCAGACATGACACTGCTTCTAAGAATAGAGGGTGCCGGGGACACAGGGCTGGCAGAAGGGAGGAGAGGCTGGAACAATTTCTCCACTGCAGAATTTTCCAGAGCAGATTGTGCAAAAGCAAACAGACAAAACACACACACACACGAGACATCTGCTGGGTTGGCATCTCGGTTCCTGCCATCCTTACTCAGCCAGCCTGGAGATTAATTCATGGTTGGTATCTAAGAAGGCATCACGTGGGCAACCTGCTCTAGAGACACTCTAGCCCTCTCCTGGTCGCATGCCCGGCTGAGGAATTCTGGGAGTTGAAGTCCACAAGCCATCAAAGGGCCAAGTTTGAAGACTTGTGTCTTAAATCTAACAAACAAAATGGAGGCTGGCTGAGGAATTCTGGGAGTTGAAGTCCACAAACCATAAAAGGGCCAAGTTTGAAGACCCCTGATATAAACTTTAAGGGGAGTGGACTTCAACTCCCAGAATTCCTCAGCCAGCGTGCCTGGCTGAGGAATTCTGGGAGTTGAAGTCCACAAGCCATCAAAGGGCCACGTTTAAAGACTCATGTCTTAAATCTAACAAACAAAATGGAGGCTGGCTGAGGAATTCTGGGAGTTGAAGTCCACAAACCATAAAAGGGCCAAGTTTGAAGACCCCTGATATAAACTTTAAGGGGAGTGGACTTCAACTCCCAGAATTCCTCAGCCAGCGTGCCTGGCTGAGGAATTCTGGGAGTTGAAGTCCACAAGCCATCAAAGGGCCACGTTTGAAGACTCGTGTCTTAAATCTAACAAACAAAATGGAGGCTGGCTGAGGAATTCTGGGAGTTGAAGTCCACAAGCCATAAAAGGGCCACGTTTGAAGACCCCTGATATAAACTTTAAGGGGAGTGGACTTCAACTCCCAGAATTCCTCAGCCAGCGTGCCTGGCTGAGGAATTCTGGGAGTTGAAGTCCACAAGCCATCAAAGGGCCACGTTTGAAGACTCGTGTCTTAAATCTAACAAACAAAATGGAGGCTGGCTGAGGAATTCTGGGAGTTGAAGTTCACAAGCCATAAAGACGCCAAGTTTGAAGACCCCTGATACAGACTTTAAGGGGAGTGGACTTCAACTCCCAGAATTCCTCAGCCAGCGTGCCTGGCTGAGGAATTCTGGGATTTGAAGTCCACAAGCCATCAAAGGGCCACGTTTGAAGACCCCTGATATAAACTTTAAGGGGAGTGGCCATGTTTGAAGACTCGTGTCTTAAATCTAACAAACAAAATGGAGGCTGGCTGAGGAATTCTGGGAGTTGAAGTCCGCAAGCCATAAAAGGGCCAAGTTTGAAGACCCCCTGATATAGACTTTAAGAGGAGTGGACTTCAACTCCCAGAATTCCTCAGCCAACGGTCTGGCTTGGAGCAAGGCCTTGCATTAGATCAATGGTCCTTCCGGGGGCAAATCCCCCTTCCTCCCTTTCCTCATCTTTTTTCACTCTGGACAGTCTGGTGTTACCTGCACAGTTTGGCAGCCTTCTAATCTGCCAGGATGACTCATCCCTTTAATTAAGGCCACACCAAACAATCCGGGAGCCTTGGCAAGCAGCTCTGAGTGAGGCAGAGGAATTTTTCCAGATAATTCATGCTTGTTTATTTTTAGGCTCTTCTCTAGCGTGGAACTGGGTCATGCCAAAAGCCAAGCTAGTTTTATAAAGGTTATTTTTATTAATTGGTTAATTTGCCACCTCGAAGGCTCATGGGGATGTGAGGGGATTTATAATGCTTACTGTGTTAGGGAGAGAAAGGGAGCGAAGATGCACGAGGCATCCCAATCTCATAACCTCTTTCCACTAAAATCCCCCCTTTGAGAAAGTTTTAATTCAGTTTTCATTTAGGCTTGTTGTCATCCATGTGGCCTCTTTCATCATGCAGGAATATGCAAGGCACTTCCTATTGGATGGGGGAGGGGTACTGATTTGGGTACCCCCAAATCTATCATGGAGAGCACCATCATGGGATGGTGGTCAAGTGGAAATGGGGTCCTAGGTGCTCTCTGAGCTGGATTATTTTCTTGCAGATGTTGCATTACCCAGCTAGGTAACATCATCAGTGCTAGAAGGGAGGGGGTTTTGCAGTGTGGAGGGGAAGGAGGAGAAGGAGGAAGAGGAGGAGGACGACGACTGTGGGATCCTTGGTGCTCTCTGAGCTTGGTAGTTTTGTTGCAGATGTTTCATTACCCTACTAAGTAACATTATCAATGCTAGAAAGGTTTGCAAAGAGGAGGAGGAGGAGGAGGAGGGGGAGGAAGAGGAAGAGGAGGAGGAGGAGGAGGAGGAGGAGGAGAAGAAGAAGAAGAAGAAGAAGAAGAAGAAGAAGAAGAAGAAGAAGAAGAAGAAGAAGAAGAAGAAGAAGAAGAAGAAGAAGAAGAAGACTATGGGGTCCTTTGTGCTCTCTGAGTTGGTAGTTTTGTTGCAGATGTTTCATTACCCTACTAAGTAACATTATCAATGCTAGAAAGGTTTTCAAAGAGGAGGAGGAGGAGGAGGAAGAAGAAGGAGAAGAAGATGATGATGATGAAGAAGAAGAAGAAGAGGAAGAAGGAGAAGAGGAAGAAGAAGAAGAAGAAAGAAGAAGAACAAGAACAACAAGAACAAGAAGAGGAAGAAGAGGAAGAGGAGGAGGAGGAAGAAGAAGAAGAAGAAGAAGAAGAAGAAGAAGAAGAAGAAGAAGAAGAAGAAGAAGAAGAAGAAGAAGAAGAAGAAGAAGAAGAAGAAGAAGAAGAAGAAGAAGACGACGACTGTGGGGTCCTTTGTGCTCTCTGAGCTTGGTAGTTTTGTTGCAGATGTTTCATTACCCTACTAAGTAACATTATCAATGCTAGAAAGGAGTAGGGTTTGCAAAGAGGAGGAGGAGGAGGAAGAGGAGAACTATGAGGTTCATGATACTTTCTAAGCTTGGTTGTTTCCTTGCAGACGTTTCATTACCCAACTAGGTAACATCATCAGTGCTAGAAAGGCTGGGGCGTGCTCTCTGTTTATAATCCAGTGGCTTGCCTTGTCAATATTGGCGGGAGAATTTTTGGTGATACTTCAGTTAGGCTGTTGTTTACTGCTGGGTTGTTGGTCTGGGTTGGAAGCTCCTTTATTGGGGGGTTGTTAATGGCTAGGTCGTTGATCTAGTCTGGGTGTTGACTGCTGTCAAGACAGTGGTGTCATCTTTTCGTTTCCCTTTTAGCTTTTTCCTGTTCTCTTTTGAACGGTGTGCAAACATTGTTTATCTCTACATGCCTGTTGATGGCTGAGTCGTCTGAGTGTCAGGCATCCAGGAATTCTCTAGTGTTTTGGGGGATTTAGCTTAGTCCAGGACGCTCATCGTTTCTCGGTTGAAACTGTGGTGAAGTCTGTCCATATTTTGTGCAGTTAAGGAGTTTCCACCCTGTCTCCCAACTTCGAGTAAGTCCGGCTTACTGAGAAACAAGCGTAGCCTATCTCTGAGAATACACAGATCCGGCAACGGCTGACCCACAAAATTAAGTTGCAGATCAATTCTCTCCAGCTCTGCTCTCGTTTTGTGATATATCTTTTTTAGAAAAAAAAATAGACAAATAGGAGCACTTGTTCCCACACGCAGCTCCTCTACCAGACCCATCTGTGGTTCTCTTTCCCTAATCCGTGCCAGTTTTCCAGAAGAATTAATCTTTTGCTTTCTTCTATTTTCCCGGTCCAGGAGCGCCACCGATCCTGTGGGCCACGAAGTCATCTGGGCCTTGGGAGCAGGTTGCCGAGATATCATCTCTCTTCAGGTGGCACCCCTTCATCCGTGGTAAGAGGACCACCACCACCACCTCCCCGGACATCCCCATGTCTGCTTTCTCTTTTTTGACACCCCCTCCCACACCACTCCCTGCTCTCTGGCGCTCAAGCTATGAAGATGCTCCAACCAGCTCCGTTGACCAGGTTCTCTTCCTAATGCAGGGGTGGGGAACCTTGGCTCTTTTATGACTGATGGACTTCAACTCCCAGAATTCCTGAGTCAGCCACGCTGAGGGGAAAGGGAGAGGTTTCTAAACTGAGCCATGCTGGCTCAGGAATTCTGGGAGTTGAAGTCCACGAGTCATAAAAGGGCCAAGGTTGCCTACCCCTGGTCTAGGCCTAGGCCACTTTATGACTGGTGGACTTCAACTCCCAGAATTCCTCAGCCAGCATGGCTCAGCTTGGAAACCTCTCCCTTTCCCCTTAGCATGGCTGGCTCAGGAATTCTGGGAGTTGAAGTCCACGAGTCATAAAAGAGCCAAGCTTGCCTAACCCTGGTCTAGGCCTAGGCCGCTTTATGACTGGTGGACTTCAACTCCCAGAATTCCTGAGCCAGCATGGCTCAGCTTGGAAACCTCTCCCTTTCCCCCTCAGCATGGCTGGCTGGGGAATTCTGGGAGTTGAAGTCCACTAGTCATAAAAGAGCCAAGCTTGCCTAACCCTGGTCTAGGCCTAGGCCACTTTCTGACTCATGGACTTCAACTCCCAGAATTCCTGAGCCAGCATGGCTCAGCTTGGAAACCTCCCCCTTTCCCCTCAGCATGGCTGGCTCAGGAATTCTGGGAGTTGAAGTCCATGAGTCATAAAAGAGCCAAGTTGCCTACCCCTGTCCTAATGTGTATCTCCATGACGTGATGTTCACGATTAGCTTCTTGTCTCTCTCCTTTCAAACATGTTTTCCAGCCAGCAACCCACCAGGTTTAGCAACCGCTGCCTGCAGATGATTGGGCGTTGCTGGCCACACTTGAGAGCGCTGGGCGTCGGAGGAGCCGGCTGCGGCCTGCAGGGACTGGCTTCCTTAGGTGAGTCCAGGTTTGGGACTTTTTCGGGCCCAGGAAGAAGGAAGGAAAAGAGATACGGAAGGTGTTTTTCCCATGTCTTCAGACTGAACGTGGTTTAAGGCAGGGATGTCTAAACTCGGCCATTTTAAGACTTGTGGACTTCAACTCCCAGAATTCCCCAGCCAGCAATGCTGGCTGGGAAATTCTGGGAGTCAAAGTCCACCCATCTTAAATATAGCATCGTGACTACCCTGGTTTGCAAGAAGTGTGGCCTGTTGACCAACCTGGTGTGTAAGGACCGTGGCCTCTTGACCCTCCTGGTGTGCAAGGACTGTGGCCTCTTGACCCCCCGGGTGTGCAAGGACTGTGGCCTCTTGACCCCCCCTGGTGTGCAAGGGCAGTGGCCTCTTGACCATCGTGGTGTGCAAGAACTGTGGCCTGTTGACCATCCTGGTGTGCAAGGACAGTGGCCTGTTGACTCCCCTGGTGTGCAAGGACCATGGCCTCTTGGCCCTCCTGGTGTGCAAGGACCGTGGCCTGTTGACCGCCCTGGTGTGCAAGGACCGTGGCCTCTTGACCGTTGTAGTGTGCAAGAACTGTGGCCTCTTGACCCCCTGGTGTGCAAGGACCATGGCCTCTTTACCCCCCTGGTGTGCAAGGACCGTGGCCTCTTGAAAATCTCCCCTGGTGTGCAAGGACCGTGGCCTCTTGACCCCCCTGGTATGCAAGGATGGTGGCCTCTTGACCCCCCTGGTGTGCAAGGACTGTGGCCTCTTGACCCCCCGGGTGTGCAAGGACTGTGGCCTCTTGACCCCCCCGGTGTGCAAGGGCAGTGGCCTCTTGACCATCGTGGTGTGCAAGAACTGTGGCCTGTTGACCATCCTGGTGTGCAAGGACAGTGGCCTGTTGACTCCCCTGGTGTGCAAGGACCATGGCCTCTTGGCCCTCCTGGTGTGCACGGACGTGGCCTGTTGACCGCCCTGGTGTGCAAGGACTGTGGCCTCTTGACCGTTGTAGTGTGCAAGAACTGTGGCCTCTTGACCCCCTGGTGTGCAAGGACCATGGCCTCTTTACCCCCCTGGTGTGCAAGGACCGTGGCCTCTTGAAAATCCCCCCCTGGTGTGCAAGGACCGTGGCCTCTTGACCCCCCTGGTATGCAAGGACGGTGGCCTCTTGACCCCCCTGGTGTGCAAGGACTGTGGCCTCTTGACCCCCCGGGTGTGCAAGGACTGTGGCCTCTTGACCCCCCCTGGTGTGCAAGGGCAGTGGCCTCTTGACCATCGTGGTGTGCAAGAACTGTGGCCTGTTGACCATCCTGGTGTGCAAGGACCATGGCCTCTTTACCCCCCTGGTGTGCAAGGACCGTGGCCTCTTGAAAATCCCCCCCTGGTGTGCAAGGACCGTGGCCTCTTGACCCCCCTGGTGTGCAAGGACCGTGGCCTCTTGACCCCCCTGGTATGCAAGGACGGTGGCCTCTTGACTCCCCTGGTGTGCAAGGACCATGGCCTCTTGGCCCTCCTGGTGTGCAAGGACCATGGCCTGTTGACCGCCCTGGTGTGCAAGGACCGTGGCCTCTTGACCGTTGTAGTGTGCAAGAACTGTGGCCTCTTGACCCCCTGGTGTGCAAGGACCATGGCCTCTTTACCCCCCTGGTGTGCAAGGACCGTGGCCTCTTGAAAATCCCCCCCTGGTGTGCAAGGACCGTGGCCTCTTGACCCCCCTGGTGTGCAAGGACGGTGGCCTCTTGACCCCCCTGGTATGCAAGGACGGTGGCCTCTTGACCCCCCTGGTGTGCAAGGACGGTGGCCTCTTGATCCCCCCGGTGTGCAAGGACCGTGGCCGGCCTGACTTTCCGATGGTTTTTCTCTCCTATCAGCCCGGAACTGCATGCGTCTTCAGGTGCTGGAGCTGGATCACGTGACAGAGGTCAACCAGGAGGTGGCGGCCGAAGTGTGTCGGGAAGGCTTGAAAGGCCTGGAGATGCTGGTCCTCACGTCCACCCCGGTGACCCCCAAAGCCTTACTGCACTTCAACAGTGAGTGGACGCTCAGGAAGGTGGGAGGGGTGGAAGGAGGGGGGCGTCTTTCATTTCTGCCTGATGCAGTGGTTCTCAACCTGTGGGTCGGAACCCCATTTGGGGTCGAACGACCATTTCACGGGGGACGCCAAACAACGCAGTCCGCCATTTTTTTCCCCTTTTCCTTAGCTGTGCTACTCCCTTTTATTCTATTGGCTTTGGAAAGCCAATAGAATAGACTCTCTTGAATAGAGTCTAATTCTATTGGCTTTCAAAAGCCAATAGGAATTGTCCAGGCTGTCTCTGCCCTGCTGAGCCCGTCAAAAGTCCTATTCTGCAAACGGTGCTGCACCAGTTGAATAGTCCTCGACTTATGACCGGTTGAGTAGTCCTCGACTTACAACCAGTTGGGGGTCGCGGCATTAAAAAGGTTGAGAACCACTGGCCTAATGGCTGCAAAAAGCCGAGTACGTAAATCTGGGCCAGGCCACTAGGTGGCGGCAAACAGCCAGCCCAGGCATGTCCAACGTGGGCCGCTTGAAGACCTGTGGACTTCAACTCCCAGAATTCCCCAGCCAGCCACGCTGTTGAAGTCCGCAGGTCTTCAAGGGGTCAAGGTTGGACTCTCGGGTTAGTGTGTCCTTTCACGGACGTCTAGAGGTCACCTGGAGAGGGAAGCCCAGATACAGGCAGTCCCTGATTTACGACCGGCCGTTTAGTGACCCTTCACAATTATAACCTACTGTATCTGAAAAACTGGATTTACCAGCCAGATCCAAAATGAGGATGGTCAGCCCTCCATTACACACACACACACACACACACACACACACACACACACACACCATGCTCATGTGAGGCTTGGCAACAGGGCCGCATTAACAGTTGTTTGCAGCATCCCACAGGTGTGACTGTGTTTTTTGCAGAAAAGCAGCACTTGCTTCCATTTTGGGGCAAAAATGACATCTGTAGCAAGGGACCGGTTCCCATTGATGACCCCTGCATTTGCTTAATGACTGGTGCAAAAAAAAAAAAAAACCCACAACGGTTGGTCATGTGACTGACTCATTTTATGACCGTCACGACATACGTCTGTAAGAAGCAGCCTCCGTTTCAGTCATATGACTAGAGATCATTCTTGACTTACACCCGCAACGGAGTCCACAATTTCTCTTGCTCAGCAAGAAGATGCTAAGTGAGGCTTTTTTCCCCGTTTTACGACCTTTCTTGCCACAGTTGTTAAGTGCCTGTTAAGTGAATCTGGTTTCCCCCCCCCATTGACTACACTTGTCAGAAGGTCACAAAAGGGAATTACAGTGACCCGGAGACGCTGTGACCGTCGTAAATAGGAGCCAGTTGCCAAGCGTCTGAATTTCAATCCTGGGGATGCTGCAACAGCTGTAAGTGTGAAAAACAGTTGTAAGTCACTTTTTTCAGTGCCCTTGTAACTTTGAACGGCCACTAAATGAACTGTTGTAAGTCAAGAAATATTTACACCAGTGCTTTCAGCCTTTTATTTTATGTTTTGCTGTGCTGCCTTTTATTATTCTTGGTGTTTTTATCTGGGCTGGCGGTTTATGTGGGTTTGTTTTTTTAATTGTTTCATTGTTTGGGGGGTTTTTGTAAGGCGGCTAAAGCCGCGTTGAAGGGATAGCCATAACAAAGCTAATTAAATTAAATTACTCGTGTAAAAGTGCCCAGCAGCCCATCCTCTTTAAAACCGAAGGAATCTCGTTCAGTCCAAAGACGCTGATAAAATCTGCTATGAAATCTTCTGTCTATGGATTGATACACACTGTTGATTAATGTAGTAATTAAAAACCGGCAGCCCCATTAATTAAGTAAAAGAACATCCTTTATTTTCCATTTTGAGAGACCTCAGAGAAACTGACCTGCTGAGAATAAAGCAGCCAGAACCAGAAATAGCAGCTCTTGTCAGCACAAAGAATGAATGGTTGTCGTCAGCTTATGACCACAATTGGCATTGAAAGTTCTGTTCTTAAGCAATGCAGTCATTAAGTGAGTCGTGCCCAATTTTACAACCTTTTGCCTGTGGTCCTTAAGCGGCTCACTGTGAGATAGATACTGTAGATAGATAGAAAGATAGAAAGATAGATAGATAGATAGATAGATAGATAGATAGATAGATAGATAGATAGATAGATAGATAGATAGATAGATAGATACATACATACATACATACATACATACATACATACACAGATACACAGATACATAGATACATAGATGAGAGAAGAGAGATAGAAGAAAGATAGAAGAGATAGAGATGATAAATAGACAGACAGACAGATGAGAGAGAGAAGAGATAGAGAGAGAGAGAAAGATGAGAGAGAGAAGAGAGAGAGATAGATAGATAGATAGATAGATAGATAGATAGATAGATAGATAGATAGATAGATAGATAGATAGATAGATATGATAAATACGAGATAGGTAGGTAGATAGATAGGAGATAGATAGATAGATAGATATAGATAAAGAGAGATAGACAGATGAGAGAGAGAAGAGATAGATAGATAGATAGATAGATAGATAGATAGATAGATAGATAGATAGATAGATAGATAGAAGATAGACAGACAGACAGACAGACATAGATAGACAGATAGACATAGATACGTAGATAGATAGATAGATAGATAGATAGATAGATAGATAGATATGATAAATACGAGATAGGTAGGTAGATAGATAGGAGATAGATAGATAGATAGATATAGATAAAGAGAGATAGACAGATGAGAGAGAGAAGAGATAGATAGATAGATAGATAGATAGATAGATAGATAGATAGATAGATAGATAGATAGATAGAAGATAGACAGACAGACAGACAGACATAGATAGACAGATAGACATAGATACGTAGATAGATAGATAGATAGATAGATAGATAGATAGATAGAAGATAGACAGACAGACAGACATAGATAGATAGATAGACAGACAGACAGATACGTAGATAGATAGATAGATAGATAGATAGATAGATAGATAGATAGATAGATAGATAGATAGATAGATAGATAGATATGATAAATACGAGATAGGTAGGTAGATAGATAGGAGATAGATAGATAGATAGATAGATAGATAGATATAGATAAAGAGAGATAGACAGATGAGAGAGAGAAGAGATAGATAGATAGATAGATAGATAGATAGATAGATAGATAGATAGATAGATAGATAGATAGATAGATATAGATAAAGAGAGATAGACAGATGAGAGAGAGAAGAGATAGATAGATAGATAGATAGATAGATAGATAGATAGATAGATAGATAGATAGATAGATAGATAGATAGATAGATAGATAGATAGATAGATAGATAGATAGATAGATAGAAGATAGACAGACAGACAGACAGACATAGATAGACAGATAGACATAGATACGTAGATAGATAGATAGATAGATAGATAGATAGATAGATAGAAGATAGACAGACAGACAGACAGACATAGATAGATAGATAGACAGACAGACAGATACGTAGATAGATAGATAGATAGATAGATAGATAGATAGATAGATAGATAGATAGATAGATAGAAGATAGATATGATAAATAGAGAGAGAGAGAGAGAGAGAGATGAGAGATAAGATAGGATAGATAATATAGATAGACATAGACATATAGATAGTCCTTGACTTATAATCATTCATTTAGTGGCCATTCGAAGTTACAGCAGCACTGAAAAAAAGATTTGTGACCAGTTTTCAGACTTACGACCGTTGAAGCATCCCCATGGTCTCATAACCAAAATTTGTGTGCTTGACAACTGCCCCATATTGATGACAGTTTCGCTGTCCTGGGATCACGTGATCATCATCTGTAACCTTCCCAGCCAGCTTCCGACAAGCAAAGGCAACAGGGGAAGCCAGGTTCACTTAACAACCTCACGATTCATTTAACAACATTTAAGCTCCTTTAACAATGGTGGCAAAAAAGTCGTACAATGGGGCACCAACTATGCCATCTTGACTTTTTTGCCCTTGGTGTCCCCAATATCAAACCACATTCTCTCTCCTTCGAGGTGTTTGCCGGAATCTGAAATCCATTGTGGTCCAAGTTGGGATTGCCGATTACTTTAAGGAACCAAATAGTTCGGAGGCCAAGAAACTGTTTGATGAAATGATCAACAAACTCCAGGTAAACGGATTCCTCCATTGGTGGATTATTGATGGGAATGGCGGGTGCATGCTTAACAGGCCTGCAGCCCTTGAGTGGCAGGGACTAGAAACTTGGGTAGTGCAAATGGATGGAGCTGTGTGGAAAAGAGGCCAGAGGAGGCTGAGAAGAGAAACACCCATATTTCCAGCTGCTGCTGCATTCCAAAGGAGGCATCAGCATTGCGGTTGCCGGGGGGGGGGGGGGATGGGTGTGGCTAGGGTGGGTATGGCCTACTAGGGGTGTGTGGATGGAGTGGGTGTGGCCTATTGGGTGGGCGTGGCCAGCTCTACATCGTTCGCGTCAAGGGGGCCTGTGGGGGCCTGGGCAGGAGTGGGACAGATCTGGGGGTCTCTGGCAGAAGGGGGGGGGGGACCGGGGCAGAGCCCATCAAGCCGGATAGGTGAAGCAGGCGAGGGCCATTTGCTGGCCACTTCCAGGCGATGGTGCATTTCTTCATTCCTCACAAAGGGGGACCCCTCCCCAGCATGCACCCAGGGGACGGGGGCGACGCAGCAGGGGCCGGTTCCTCGCTGTTTCCGGACGGCCTTGTGGACCTAAGACTGAATGCGTCTCAGCGTAGATGGCCACCACAAAATTGTACATTGGCTCCCGGCTAGCCTGGGCCAGGGCCAAGGCAGCGGGGGCCGTTCCCTCACTGTTTCCAGGATGGCTTCGCGGGCCGCATGAAACCACTTCGCGGGCCGCATCCGGCCCCCGGGCCTTGCGTTTGACATGTCTGGTTTAAAGCAATACCATAATCGCCTCCTTCTTGTTAAAGCAATCTCATTGTTTATTTATTTCCCAGCACAAATCCGGCACATTTGATTTTTATTATCACCCCCGGGCCTTGTGTTTGACATGTCTGCCATAGACCATTCCCTGACTTCTTCCTCCTTCCTCCTCCTCCTCCTCCTCCTCCAGGCGTTGAAGAAACGGCCAGGCTTCTCAAAGATTTTACACATTAAGGTGGAATCCGGTTGCTAACCTTGGCGAGGGACAGCCCGACCGACCGTCGCGTACACCTTCCGCACATCGTCCGTTTTGAAAGACTGTCCGGGATTCCCAACCGACAGCCTCGCCCTCTTCAGTGGCTGTGAACCGGCGACCTTGGCAGGCCACCAAGACCAGCCGAGGCCTCCTCATTTTGGAGCAGGTCTTGAGTTCCGGCAGAGACGGGCGGAGGACCCGAGGAACATCAGAGACGTTGGTGCTACCCAGACTGTGCAGGAGAAACAGCCTCCCGTCTCCCTTACTTTCGCTCGCTCGCTTTTCTCGCAGAGGCAGCTGTGCCACCGTCTGCGTTCAACGGCTGCGTCGTTTTCGTTGTCCTCTCTCTCATCTAAATCTAGGGGGGGGTTGTGCAGGAAGGCCAAGGGTCGTGCCGAAAAAGAGGTTTTGTAGTTCCTCGCTGGGCCCTCCGGCCTTGGATGGAGCCATGGTTTCCTGCTACCCGAGAACGCAAAACTCAACCGCTGCGGGGCCTCTGTCCTCTTGCTTGCTTTTTTTTTCCAACCGGCGTTTATTTTGGATTATTATTTTTTTTTAAAAAAAAAAAAAGATTTTAAGGATGGGTGAGTTTCTTGTACGATGTAAAGGAACCCAGATCTAAACACTCTCGCGCTTTTTTTGTTTTGTTTTGTTTTGTGGAAAGGCTAAAGCAGCATGAAGCAGAATTTCTCCACTCAAACACCTGGACAGGTAGAATAGCGTTCTCCGCAGCCTGGAAATGTCTTGTGGACTACGGCTTAACGGAATCCATATTTTTCCATCTCCGAAGCGAACGTTCACACACACACTCCTCTTTCGAGTCAGGTTGCTTAATCCTCATCCTGTCCAGGGTGTTTTTTTTTTAAAAAAAAAAAGCCTTTTGTCAACGTTTGGGCGGCCTTGTCTTTGCTATCAGTCTCTCATCTTTTCTGATAGACTGGAATAAATCGGTTCCTCTCCTGGATGGCAGCTCCAGCATGGAACCCCTGAAATTTGAGACAAGAGCTGGGGGGGGGTTAGAAAAATGGTCTACTTGGATGTAGACCTCTCTCTTGAGTAAGGCTGGCTTTGTAAAGAGACACAAGATCCACCAACTTACTTACTTTCTTTCTTTCTTTCTTTCTTTCCTTCCTTCCTTCCTTCCTTCCTTCCTTCCTTTCTTTCCTTCCTTCCTTCCTTCCTTTCTTTCTTTCTTTTCTTAATTTTTTTTCTTTCCTGCCTTCCTCCCTTTCTTTCTTTCTTTCTTTCTTTCTTTCTTTCTTTCTTTCTTTTTCCTTCCTTCCTTTCCTTCCTTCCTTTTTTCTTTCTTTCCTTTCTTTCTTTGTTTTTTTTTCTTTCCAGTCTTCCTCCCTCTTTCTTTCTTTCTTTCTTTCTTTCTTTCTTTCTTTCTTTCTTTCTTCCTTCTTTCCTCCCTCCCTCCCTCTCTCCCTCCCTCTTTCTTTCTTTCTTTCTTTCCTTTTTTTCTTTCTTTTTCTTTCCTTTCCTTTCCCTTCCTTTCCTTCCTTCCTTTCTTTCCTTTCTTTCTTTTCTTTCTTTCTTTTTTATTTCCTGCCTTCCTCCCTCTTTCTTTCTTTCTTTCTTTCTTTCTTTCTTTCTTTCTTTTTCTTTCCTTTCCTTTCCTTCCTTCCTTCCTTCCTTCCTTCCTTCTTTCCTTTCTTTCTCCCTCCCTCCCTCCCTCTTTCTTTCTTTCTTTCTTTCTTTCTTTCTTTCTTTCTTTCTTTCTTTCTTTCTTTCTTTCTTTCCTCTGTAAATGTCCTCTGGACAAAGCTTAGCAGGTTGCTGGTTTCTGCCGACGGAATGACGGAGTTGGAAGGGACCTTGGAGGTCTTCTAGTCCAACCTTTTGCAGATATCATCGATCAGGAGGGTGGAACAGCTCCTTTCCCATTTATTTTTACAGCTTTGTTGTGATTGTTTGAAGAACTTGAGCTTGAAACTCAGATGCTGGTTCGGTCTCACCAGGAGAAGCTTGCAAAAAACCCCAGCTGGCTATCAGGGATGGTGAAGCTGACTTCTGGAAGGTGGTAGCTACTACTCGGGAGTAGCAGATCTTGCCCGGTGGAGCTGGTTTAGCAGTTTCAAACGGAAGCTTTCGCTCCAAATTCATCCTTTTTTGAAGAGCCATTTTCGGGGAAAGACTTGAGGGCATCCAATCTGGCCTTTGAAGAACCTAGAGGAACTCTTTTCCAACTCAACTCCGAAAGTCAAGCTCTGCCCAGATGCCTCAGGATCTGGAGACAAACATCTGGCCCGTGGGACGTCTACTTATTACACCCAAAGCCTTGCCAAAAGGAGCGTTGGCTGCCCTCTTCAAGCGCCCCTCGTGTGACTCACAACTTCCAAGAAACAACTGGTGCCAATGACGCCAACCGTCTCTTTTCCAAAGCCAGAGTTGGTGCAGTCTAACCCGTCTGCAACGAGAAGAAACGAGGCAAATTGGATTCTCATTACCCATAGCTGATAGGAGCAACCGTAGCCTCATTGCATCATGTCTTTCGGGAGTTAACACAAAAAAAAAGTGCCAAAAAAGACGCAGCGGTGTCCACATTGGGACCCTTTGAATCTGGATCGTTGCCCAAGCCAAGGTTAGAGAATTGAAAGGGAGATGCCCCATGCCGAGGGCATCCACAAAGGGCCTGAAAAAGTCAAGATGGGGACTCTAATTGCCCCGTCGAAGCCTTAGTCCCCAGGCAACACACACAAAAGGGACGTGGCTTTGCTGGTGCAGCCGCCATCTTGACTTTTTTGACCTCACCCGAGGCCCACATTCGAGAGCCAGTGCTAAATTGGCATAGAAATCTCATTTTCACTGGTTGTCTGATCAACAATCTCCCCTTTCAGAGAGAGAGAAAAAAAAGCGGTCTTTTCTTGTTCCGTTAAATAGGGAAACCGGTTAGCGTCCCAAATGATAAAGGCCCAGACCTCAAGTTGGTTGGCGGTCATTCTCCCCTTCTCAAAGGACCGCGGGATACAGGGTTGGTTTGGACCAGAAGCTCAGCATCCTGGCCAAACGAAAATTCTCAGGAGTCTTTGCGAGGAAGCGATGATTGGCATAAAACTTAAGGTCCGTTGGGAGGGGAGACGGCCCACCGCGTTTAGGGTTTAAGAGGAACCTCAGACACGAAAGAGAGGCATTTTTCCTTGACACACACACACACACACACAGCTGCGAATCAAGAGTCGGAACTGGGAGTCCAGATGGAGGTCATTTCTTCTGGACCCAGGACAGGGAGGGCTGCCCAATTGGACAGCAGTTCAAAGTGTTAGAGCAGTGGTTCTCAACCTTTTAAATGCCGCGACCCCCAACCGGTTGTAAGTCGAGGACTACTCAACCGGTTGTAAGTCGAGGACTACTCAACTGGTGCAGCACCGTTTGCAGAATGGGACTTTTGGCGGGCTCAGCAGGGCAGAGACAGCCTGGACAATTCCTATTGGCTTTGGAAAGCCAATAGAATTAAACTCTATTCAAGAGAGTCTATTCTATTGACTTTCAAAAGCCAATAGAATAAAAGGGAGTAGCACAGCTAAGGAAAAGGGAGGGGGAATGACGGACTGCGTTGTTTGGCGACCCCCGTGAAATGGTCGTTCAACCCCAAATGGGGTCCCGACCCACAGGTTGAGAACCGCTGTGTTAGAGGGACTCTGTCGCTGGGAGCAGACCAGGCTGGCACGCATGAGCCACCCTCAGAAAATTGAAGACGAAAAGGCATCTCCGAATATCTTTCTTGAAGACGGAGCGGGGCCAATCTGTCCCACGGTTGCCAAATCTGAGCTGCAAGTCTTGAAGTGCCCACAAGGGGGCAGCAAAGGATGCAATTCTTCTGCACCATTTTGCTGCCCTCTAGTGGTAACTCGGGTCAGTATGCGTTGAGGCTATCTGCGCCTCGCAGCCTGGATCAGCGCAGCTGAGGTTCCTCTACAATCAGGGGTCTTCAGACTTGGCCCTTTTAGGACTTGTGGACTTCAACTCCCAGAATTCCTTAGCCAGGCACGCTGGCTGAGGAATTCTGGGAGCTGAAGTCCACTCCTCTTAAAGTCTATAGCAGGGGTCTTCAAACTCGGCCCTTTTAGGACTTGTGGACTTCAATTCCCAGAATTCCTCAGCCAGTGTGCCTATCTGAGGAATTCTGGGAGTTGAAGTCCACAAGTCCTAAAAGGGCCAAGTTTGAAGACCCCTCATCTACATTAAGGGTGTTTGGGCCCTGCAGCTGGCCACAACTGGACTGGGTTTTTGGGGGTATTTTTTTTTTTTTAAAGAGAGTACAGTCTCCTAGGAGAGGCAGAGTCTTGACTACACCCCTGGAAATGAGATTGAAAGAACTTAGTTTGTAGAAACAGCCAAGGGGGGAAACTGGCCATTTCAGACTGCAGGAGGAAGGCCTTTTGATTATTTTTTGTTTAAAGGGGCAATTTGAAAATTCATACTATATCTGCAAGGAAAAAAAATATAATCAGCTTTGCACTTGGATCAGTCTCCATCGAGATTTCTTATTTTAGAGGGATTTCATCCCCCTGCCCCAACAAAAATTAAGTGTAGGAGCCAAGAATAGGTTAGCTGACTATTTCCCAAGCTTGGCCATTTTAAGATCTGTGGACTTCAACCCCCAGAATTCCCTAGCCAGCCAGGAATCCTGGGAATTGAAGTCCACGCCTCTTCAAAGTGGCCCGCTTTCTGCGCTATTCCCAAGGGCATCATTTATTCAGCCCTTTGGAAAGATAGTTGGGAAGAAGAACGGCAAGCTTTGGATGTTTGTTTTAATTTTAGGCCTAGGGGAATGGGGAAGGCCTAGCCCCAAAACGTGTGACAAATCTTGTAATCAAAATGTGTTGATTTGTCGCTTTGCAGATTTATAGAGTAATCATCAGCATTAACTCTGGAAGGGTATTTTTTTTCCAACTTCAGTCACTTTAAGATGGGTGGACTTCAATTCCCAGAATTCCCCAGCCAGCTTGGGAATTAAAGTGACCAAAGTTGAAAGAAATACTGTTCTGCAACCTTCACGAGTTGCTGTCACCATCCTAACAACCAGCTTTTAAAAGAGGCCAGGGTTTTTAATGCCTGGAATGTCAGGTTTGAATTAAGTCGAGCATCTGTAGCTTCTTTGCTAAAACTAAGCCAGGATGTAAACATCCATACTCAAGGCACAATTTTGGAGTCCCTGGATTGTACTAGCAGAGATTTGGGTACATTTATCTGGCTGAAATGTGCTGTTGAGTCCATACAGGTAGTCCTCAATTTACAACCGTCCATTTAGCGACCGTTCAGAGTTACAACGGCACTGAAAAAAGTGACTTTCAGTTTTTTCAATCTTAACCCTCTCTGGCGACGTGATCAAAATTCGGACGCTGGGCAACCGACTCATATTTACAACGGTCGCAGCGTCCCGGAGTGATGTGACCCCCTTTTTTCGACAAGCAAAGTCAATAGGGGAAGCTGGATTCTCTTAACGACCGTGTTACTAACTTTACAACTGCAGCGGTTAACTTGACAATCACTGTGGCAAGAAAGATCGTAAAGAGGGGCAAGATTCTCTTAACAACGATCTTGGCTGTAGTCGTAAATCGAGGACTACCTGTGCTTGACAGCAAGCCCGCTTTGGTGCCAAAATTACAGCAATATGAATAATATTGTTTTTCAGCGCGTGATTCAGCCTTCCTCAACTGGCTGCCTCCCAAACCGGTCGGGCTTCCTCTCCCACAATCCCCTGGCTGGCTGTGCTGCCTGGTGGATTCTGGGAGTCGAAGTCCGGAAGGGTGTAAGCAAGCCTCCTTTGCAGGACCAGAAAATCAGCAGAATTAGCCCCAAAGGCGACGTGAAACTTTGCTGCAGAGCTGCCAAAATCCTTTTTTTTTTTTTTTCCCTGCCCTTCATCACATCGGAGCTCTGGCCGGCGTCAAACTCTTTAAAAAAATTAGTTGCGGGAAAGAATTATTTTTGTACCTTCTTTTTGCAAACTTGCACACGCTTCGACCTTGTTCTGTTTCGGGGGGGGAGCACAACGGCGACGTTCTCCGACGCTTCCGGCAGGGCTGGGGAGAGAGAGAGACGGATCACAAAAGGAGGCCACGTGGCTCCAGAATGGACCGTGGACCGAAATGCGGACGGTGTGAGCAAGGACAACTCTCCCAAAACAAGCCACCTTCCGGTGCACAAAAGGTGGCCACTTTGATCAGACTCTTGTTTGCTACAGAAAGAGTGGCGACCTCAGCCGACGCCGCTGCAGGCCGCGCGGCTGAAGAGTCCAGGATGCCTCAAAACCAGCAAAAAACAAACAAAAAAAGTTAATTCAGAGTGCAAAAAAATATATACAGTACATACATAAATATATATATATATATATTAACCAGGAGCAGGGAGATGGGGAAAGCCATCTTCCTGATTTCACCTTTTGATAGTTGCCAACCACCGCCTCGTTTTCGGATCGCGAGGGCCCGAACGTTTCGACGCCGCTGGACTGTCCGAAACTCCGAAAACGGGAACTTTCCTTCTGCGCGAGAAAGCTCGTTCCTGCTTTCCCACGCACCCACCCCACCCCACCCCGAAGGCATCTCAAAGCAGCAGACCAAACCCAGGAGAGGTTTTTGAAAGCTTATGTATCCAAGCATGTGTCTAAAGCTCTGTCCTTTAGGGAGGCGTTTCCTTTGGGGGGGGCAGGTGAAGATCGTGGGGGTTTCGGGGAGGGGGGAGTCCTTTTTGTTCCTCATTCATCTTTTCCAGAGTTGGAAAGGTCAAAGGCCGCGGGTACCAATCGCATCCATCTTTAATCCTTGATCTCCTCCAAAAGGAGACAGGCCGTGGGATGCGCAGAGGACTGGGGGGGGGGGGAGAAGAAGAAGGATAAGGATTTGAGCATTGCACCTTTATTTATTTGTTTGTTTATTTATTTATGGGGGGGAGTTTTTGCCTGGGTTCTGCAGAGAACCTCACCGGGGTTCTGAAAAAAATATATATATTGAAAGAGTTGGGGGCTCCCCCTGATTAATCCAGGGGGGTCCCCTTGCAACTGTGAATCGAGCTGGAGGGGGTACCCTTCCCTCTCTGGCTGTGGGGCGGGGGCCCACTGGATGCAAGGAGAGCGCAGTCTCCCAGCCGGGGAAAGAGTGGGGGGGGGGAAATTCAACCCAGGACAAAATTGGGTGGGTGGGCTTAGATTTGTGGGGAGCGCTCCCAGGGTCGACAGTAAGTCGCTTTTTCCAAACAGGGAGCCCTTGGGAGAAGGCAAAAGGTTATTTTTGTGCTGGCGGCATCCAGATGTGGAGAAAGGGGGGGGAGGCAGCTTGAAACGAAACAGGGTAGGGCTGATCAGAAGCCAAAGGGATCTTTGAAGATATAATCTCGCTTCTTGGGGGGGGGGTCCAGAGGATCAAAGAAAGCCAATGGATTTCTGGAGGGGCTGGATGGTTGAGCTGTCCTTGCGGGGTTTTTTTTTCTAAAAATAATAATAATAATCGTCATTGTGGTACTCTTTGCGGCGGTGTGTTTTTCAAAGTCGGTAACTTGAAATGGGTGGACTTTGACTCCCAGAAGCCCCCAGCTGGCATGGCTTTCAGATGTTTGGACTTCAACTCCCAGAATTCCCCAGCCAGCATGGCTGGCTGAGGAATTCTGGGAATTGAAGTCCAAACATTGTAAAACGTGCCGGCTGTTGGATTCTGGGAGCTGAAATTCATGCATCTTAAATCATGGTGACTGGGGAATTCTGGGAATTGCAGTCCGAGTATCTTAAAGCAGGCTGACTGGGGGATTCTGGGAGCTGAAATTCATGCATCTTAAATCATGGTGACTGGTGAATTCTGGGAATTGCAGTCCGAGTATCTTAAAGCAGGCTGACTGGGGGATTCTGGGAGCTGAAATTCATGCATCTTAAACCATGGTGACTGGGGGATTCTGGGAATGGAAGTCCAAGCATCTTAAAGCATGTCGGCTGGGGGATTCTGGGAATGGAAATCCAAGCCTCTTAAAGCATGCCAGCTGTGGAATTCTGGGAGTTTGAGTCCACTCACGTTCAAGTTCCCACGGTGGAAAACACTGTGGCATTTACTGCTTGCGGTCATATTCAGTTGTGAATGCATGTTTTACTCTTGGCATCCATGTGTTGGTTTCTTACCTTAGGGCACCCCCTCTTTGCTGTTTGGGGGGGGAGAGAAAAAAGGGCTAAAAAGGAAACTTGGTCCATCCTTTCCATTTGGAGGACATCTCCCTTTGGTGCCAAGGTTTTTTGGGGGGGAGGAAGCCATCCTTCCTAAGACCCCCCCCCCAAAAAATACTCATTAATGTCAATGCAAACCATCCAAAAAAACAAGTCAACCTGGCTTGAAAGGGGTTAATTCTGCATTCTTCTGTGTCATCACTACTCAATACATTGCTTTGAAGTCCACTTTCAACTGCTGAAGAATTGTGTCCCTTGACGTATATTTATGCAAAATCTCAATATTTTTTTGTAAAAAAAGTCTCTACACCAGGGGTGTCCACCCTTGGTCACTTTTAGACTCGTGGACTTCAACTCCCAGAATTCCCCAGCCAAACTCGTAGGATATAAACTCCCCAGAATTCCACAGCCAATTCCAGCAGGATGGGGAATGCTGGGAATTGAAGTCCACAGGTCTTAAAATCGCCACGTTTGGGCACCCTTGCTCTGTCTACATCGTGTTTCTCAACCTTGAAAGCTTTTCAGTGGTGTGGATTCCAACTCCCAAAATTCCCGGAACCGAGTATACTGGAGGGGGAATTCTGGGAGTTGAAGTTCACACATCTCCAAGCTGCCAAAGATGGAGAAAAACTGGCTTACTAGCGTTGCCAAGAAAAGGGTGAAAAAATGAAGCCTAAATATGCTGATTAACGTCAGTATTGCTGTCTTAGAGAAGGATGTTGTAAAGCAGAGGTTATTCCCTGTTTTTCTTTTCCTTTGGTTTTACTCACAGACTGTTTCTGAGCCTAGTTTACTTCACACACACACACACACACACACACACACACACACACACACGCACACACACACGTGGTCGCTGTTAGCTGAAAGTTAGGGTAATTTAGCATCTGCGCTCTTTATTCATTTAAGCTGTGTCATACGGCCTTGCGAAGGGTGGTGGAGAAGGGACTGGAGGGTTAATGGCTTTCAACTGGAAAGGAAAGGGCACCACTCAGTGTGAGATGTTATTAACCACACACAGGGAGAGGTTGGGTGTTTTCAGCTCCTCTGGTGAGAAGCTTAAAAGGGGAAGCGGAAATCAGGCGGCATCTGGGTGTGTCTTTTCTGACAAACAGCATCTGGAACCAGGTTGCTTCTGGTTGGGGGTTCACGTGGATCTCCTACACAGTGTCTAAAAGGGGGGGGGAGGTTGCCCCAGGATATGCTTGCCTTTATAGGAAGGAAGGAAGGAAGGAAGGAAGGAAGGAAGGAAGGCCTGGAATTTAGGATGGAAGGAAGGAAGGAAGGAAGGAAGGAAGGAAGGAAGGAAGGAAGGAAGGAAGGAAGGAAGGAAGGAAGGAAGGAAGGAAGGCCTGGAATTTAGGATGGATGGATGGATGGATGCATGGATGGAAGGAAGGAAGGAAGGAAGGAAGGAAGGAAGGAAGGAAGGAAGGAAGGAAGGAAAGCCTGGAATTTAGGATGGATGGATGTCTTGAAATTTATGATGGATGGATGGATGGATGGATGGATGGATGGAAAGATGGGAGGGAGGGAGGGAGGGAGAGAGGGATGGAGGATGGATGGATGGAAGGAAGGAAGGAAGGAAGGAAGGAAGGAAGGAAGGAAGGCCTGGAATTTAGGATAGATGGATGGTCTGGAAGTTGGATGGATGGATAAGATGGAAGGAAAGCCTGGAATTTAGGATGGATGGATGTCTTGAAATTTATGATGGGAGGGAGGGAGGGAGGATGGATGGGAAGGAGGATGGATGGATGGATGGAAGGAAGGAAGGAAGGAAGGAAGGAAGGAAGGAAGGAAGGAAGGAAGGCTGAGCATCCTATCCATAAGCACTCAGGATGGGGCTCCAGCAAACAAGCAGAGAATCCCACCTCATAGCTTGCTGCCAAAAGAATACCAACACACACACACACAGACACACAAAGCCAGGCTCCTTGGTTAGTCATTGGTCTGATTTAACCCAGAGAAATGGGTCAATTCAGAGTGAGGCAGAGTGCCTGCCACACAAGCCTTTGTCCCCCTCAGGCCTTGAACTCAGTCAAGGAAGCCAAAATAAGTGGGGAAGGAACCAACTGGGTGGACAGTTATATGACCAGTTTTTTTTTACCATGCTTGTTAAGCAAATCATTTAACCACATGCGGTGGTGAAAACGAATCCAGCTTCCCTTACTGGTTTTGCTGCTTGAAAGCTGGCCAGGAAGATCAGAAATGCTGAGATGCTGGAACCGTCGTAAGTACATGCCAGGGGCCTTTAAATTTTGATCATGTTAGTGTGGGGATGCCGGGACCAGTCATAAATTGAGGGACATAAATCCCCTTTTTTTCAACGGCATTGTAAGTTTGGTTGCTAAACTAATGGATGTAAGTCGAGGATTTTCTGTGTTCAGGACAGTTGTCTGAACATGGGCTAGATCTTGCTGAGCATATAAAATTGTGATGTGCCCAGAATTTCTGCGCTGCAGTTTTGCTGAGGGCTCAGTTAGCCAAGACCAGGAGGAAATTGATAAAAGTTGGAAGAAAAATTAATTGCCAGCCTCAAACTGATGATGAAGTGATGCAGGGAGACGCTCCAGGTAGATAATCATTTCAGATTTTGCTCCTGGGAGATAGATGGGGGGGGGGAAGCTTGGTTTCTGAAAAGCACTTAATAGTCTTTCTAAATCAATCATTATAAATGACTGAAAATGTTTAAAATGTGCCAGAAATAAAGAAGGAATGAAAGAATGAACAAAGGAAGGAAAAGGAAGGAAGGAAGGAAGGAAGGAAGGAAGGAAGGAAGGAAGGAAGGAAGGAAGGAAGGAAGGAAGAAGAAAGGGAGGGAGGGAGGGAAAGAGAGAAAGGAAGGAAGGAAAAAAGAAAAGAAAGAAAGAAAGAAAGAAAAAAAGATGGATGAATGGATGTTTGGCTTTTAAGCTATTTTTTTAATTATATAAATATATGTATATTTCAGGCTTCAGCAGAAATGTGCCAGCGATTTTTTAAGAAGCAAAAGTGTCTTTTTTTTTCCTGTGTAGAAATGAATCTTAAATAAAACACAGAGAAAGCAAAGATAGCAACTAGGAAGGGGAAAAGGCAGGTTAATGAAATGGTGATCTTTTTCTAACTGCAGCCATAGATGGGTAAAATGCCCCTGTGGAAAAGATTGGGGCCCTGGTGAATTTAAATTAATTTTGCGGGCTTCCAATAAAATTAAGCCCTGCCGTGCCTTTGCAGCAAATGTTCACGCTCCCAAAATGCCTCTTTTGCAATTGTGTGGAAAAGGTCAGTGCAGACGTCCCTGTTTTTGTGGTTTTCCCAGCGCAAACTAGAGCCCCCGAATTCCAGATGTCAGGATTAGGCACTATTCTGCTACCCCATGTTGCATTTTTTTCACACAAAGCGAAAAAATTAAAAATTCAAGCAACCTGGTACCTATTTAAGAACATGCAGCAATTCTCAGATTTGGTTCTATTGTTAAAACAGGGGCCCAGCTGTCACCATGACAACAGGCAAGCCACCTTTTAGATCAGTCATCTTTCCCTGGCTTGCAAATGGAGCTTTTTAAGCCCAGAGATAAAGCTGGTCAGAACCCCCCATCCCCACTCTCATATTAGTCAGAGGCAAGGGCTACAAGCCAGGTTGAGCCCTGGAAAACAGTTGTCACTCCAGGGGATGATGGATGGGATGGCAGCCTTGGCGTTTGAGCAGCATCAGCAAGTTAGATCTGCAGCCGGGTACCACTTCTGAGCTGCAGAACCCTATACAGCCACTAGAGGGCATCATTGGGCACGAGAGAATATTTGCATCTCTCACTTGCCCTCTAGTGGTGGGTTTAGTCATTGCGCCGAGTATGTTTTTCCTGCCACAGGCAATCCTTGACTTACGAGCATTCGTTTAGTGGACAGTCGAAGTTATAACGGCACCGAAAGAAGTTACTGACGGCCAATCCTCACACTTACGACTGTTGCAGTGTTCAGAACTGTCACATGATCAGAATTTGGACACCAGGCAACTGGGATGCCTTTAGGATGGTTTCAGCATCCTGGGATCACGCGATCAGCCTTTGCGGAGCCTGGGAACGAGCAACGGGACCGGGGAAAGTTGCAGTTTGCTCAGTCACGGTGCCACATAAGCTGGGGACGGCCTGCACTGTGTCTATTCATCCATTGTACAGGTTGTCCTCGATTTACAGCCATCCTTAGGACTAGAATTTCTGTTGCCGGTTGTTAAGCAAGTCGTCCCTAGTTTTACACTCTTTTTCGCCAGAGCTGTCAAGCAAATCACTATAGACATTAAGTGAATGTGGTCATTAAGCGAATCTGGTTTTCCTCATTAAGCAAATCTACCAGAAGCTGGCTGGTTGCCACCTGCCTGAATTTTGATCACGTGACCTTGGGAAATACTGCGACAGTCATAAGTGTGAGGACTGGTCATAAGCATGAGGACTACCTAAGAAGTTATGTAATTCCCCACAACACCTGTGAGGTCTTTCTTCTCCCTAACCCAAGTGGACACCCATGCCGGTAAGAGGCTGAGATGTAGTTATAGCCTTGCGCCATAAGAATAACCGAATAATAGAATAACAAAGTTTGAAGGGACCTTGGAGGTCGTCTAGTCCAACCCTCTGCTCAGATTTCTGTATCTGAAGGGTGAAGGACCTCCCCAGCCAAATGTTGGGTTAATATAAAATTTAATGTAAGGGGGTATATCATACATCCCAGAAACCCATCCGCTGGGCGTCTTTCACGTAGTTGCATCAAAGATAAACGGCAAGTTTACTCTCTAGCCACGATTAGCCAGCAGATCTTTTAATAAGGCCTGTCATTTTTTTCAGATCATGCAAGAGAAGCCCTAGATCACCCCAAATTATTGCAAAAGAGGCAGCGTTTATTGAGCTAGCTTAACATATTGCCCTATGACACTTTTAAAAGCGTATCTTGCAGCGCAACGGGTGGTAAATTGAATAAACTAAATACACACACACACACACACACACACACACATATTGTTTTCTGAGGTTTTCGTGGGTGTTTATATGTAGGTCTTTGGTTATTTGGGTTTTCTCCGCGTAAAATTGGAACTGTCTTGGCAACGTTTTGACGAAGTCCCATTCGTCATCTTCAGGCTGGTGTTTTCGGCTTCGTGCTTCTAGGAGCTCCTAGAAGCACGAAGCCGAAAACACCAGCCTGAAGATGACGAATGGGACTTTGTTGAAATGTCGCCAAGACATTTCCATTTTATGCGGGAGAAAACCCGAATAACCATAGATAGATAGATAGATAGATAGATAGATAGATAGATAGATAGATAGATAGATAGATAGATAGATAGATAGATAGATAGATAGATAGATATTTCTCAGTCGAAAAAGGCAGGTAAGCCCTATGATGCCCAAAAGCTGGTGATGCAGGACCCCGTTCTGTTTTTACTAACTATTTAGTGTTTCTCAAGCTTAGCAACTTTAAGAGGACTGGACTTCAACTCCCAGAATTCCCCGGCCAGCTTCGATTCCAGGAGTTGAAGTCCAGGCCTCTTAAAAGTTGTCAAACTTCAGAAACGCGGAGCTGTATTAGGAGAACGTGCTTGGAAGCTTGTTCTTTTCCTTTATTTATTGGTTGGTTTTATTTATGTATTTATTCAATTTATTTTCCCATTTGCGACATTCATTTATTAAACTGATTGATTTGTTACATTTATTAAAATTTATTTATTTGCTTCATTAAATGTATATTTTTCCGATTTATTCCACCGATTTGCTAGATTTATTTTTCCGATTTATTCAGATGATTTATTTTCCCGATTTATTCAGTTGATTTGCTATATTTCTTCAACTGACTTTATTTTTCCTGTTTATTCGATTGATTTGCTTTTCCCGTTGATTCAACGGATGGATTTATTTTTCCTATTTATTCAGTGGATTTGCTGTTTATCTTTCCTATTTATTCCTTTATTTATTGGCTCTATTTATTTATTACATTGATTTATTTATTTGCTATGCTGGTTATCTTTATTAAATGTGTTTTCTTTACTTTTCCTGTGCACTGCATGTATTTATTTGCTGGGTTTGTTTATTAAATTGATTTATTTGCTATGTTTATTTATTTAACGGATTTGCTGGCCGTCCACAAGGATCCCTTCCCTCCAGTTGAACGTTCTTGGGTGCCTCTCTTCTCCCACTGTCGGTTGGGCTTGTGTCCTACACTGGGTTTCTTGGAGAGCCCCTTGCCCAGACAGGACCCCCACCCTACCCCAAATCAAACAGCTTTGCACCCCTACATTTCTTGAAAAAGGGAGATTATTGCTGCGATTGTCGTTGTTTGGAGGTGGAATTTTAGGCGGGGTTGTCAGAAGAAAAATTGCCATTTCAGACCCATCCGCGTATAGCTGGTGGCTGATTTTAATTATTTCTTATGAATTGACTTTGCAGAGATTTCTCGTCTTACGACCGTTCCCTTAGTAACCGTTGTCAGCAGCCCTAAAAAACATGACTTAGGCCCGTTTTTCACACTTAGCGACCGTTAAGCGGCCTCCCCTGTGGTCACGCGATCAAAATTCCCCCTCTTGGCAACTGACTCGTATTTATGACGGTCACGGCATCCCCCGGGGAGGGGGTCAGGCGATCCCCCCTTTGAGACCGCCTTCCGAGAGAGCAAACTCAACCGGGGGGGGGGGGGAACAGCCAGATTCAATGAACGACCGCGCGACTAGCTGAACAAGCGCAGCGATTCCTTTTAACGACTCCGGCAAGAAAGGGCGTAAAGCGGGGTGAAACTCCCTAGAACGACTGTCCTGCTTAGCGACGGGAAACATTGGGCTCGATTGCGGCGGTTAAGCCGAGGACTTCCCTGTACTGCAATCGTTCTCAATATGGGCCGGCCCGGTCTCGTTTTTGAAGCGAATCAGGTCCGGTTTTACGACTCCAAAGAAAATGTGGACAAATCGGTGTTTGTGTGTGTGTGTGTGTGTGTGTGTGTGTGTGTGTGTGTGTGCGTGTGTGCAAAACCCAAACCTGGGCACAACTCCTGCTTGGAGGGAAGATCTGGGTTGTGAGAACCAGGTTTTTTTTGGGGGGGAGAAGGGAGGTTGACTGTGACGAGGAAGGTCGTTGTAATTTGCAGATTTGAGTAGGGTTTTTTCCCCTCCCCGTTTTAAGGCCAGTCTGATCCTACTCGGCCCCTTCCAGATGTGCTGGGCTCACCCCCAGAAAACCCCCCCTCCCGTGGTCCCCAAACATCTGGAGGGTGCCTGTTTTGGGAAGCAGCTGGCTTCCAGAGGTGCAATGGCAAAGGATGAGGTTTAGACAGGTGAGATGCGGGCAGGTGTCTCTTATTATTTTCTCCACCTGCTGAAGGGAAGCAACGACAGACGCCTCCGTGTCATTCATCCTGGCGGCCCTCTTGGGAGGGATGGGGGGGGTCCATCCAGAGACCATCGTGGTTTGTTTTTTTTTAAAAAAAAAACACCGGGGTGGGGGTGGGGGCCGAATTCTTGTCTGTAAAATGCACTTTGATGTTGTTGCTCTTGAACTTTGCCGAATGTAAACCACGCGTTATTTAAAACTTACGACACAAAAGGAAGCGAAGAAGAAGAAACAAAACAAAAACGGAACGAAACAAAAACCTACTTATAAGAGCTATTTTATGATTCAGTGTTGAATAAAGTTTCTTCAGAATAAGGGGCGGCTTCTTCTCTCGGCTGGTTGGGAAGGGGACGCCGGCAAGGGGATGTGACTGTGCGTTTGGGTACGGGTGTTGGGTGCGAATGATCCCTCCCCCCCCCCTTTAAGTTGCGGGTCTTTGGGGACCGAGGCCAAAAGGGCTTGGTATCAGGGATGTGCGACAGCTTTTAGGACGTGTGGGTTTCACCTCCCAGACTTTGGCCTAGTTGGATGGGGAATTCTGAGAGTTAACATCCACAAGTCTTAAAAAGGGGCCGAGGCTGGACGCTCCTACTTTAGGGCAATGTTTCCAATTGGAAGGGACCTTGGAGGTCATCTAGTCCAACCCCCTGCTCAAGCAGGAAGACTTCTACCGTTGGTTGTCCAATCTCCTCTTCAAAAACCTCCAGTGTTGGAGCACTCAAAACATCTGGTGGCAAGCTGTTCCACTGGTTAATTGTTCCAATTGTCAGCAAGTTTCTCCTTAGTTCCAGGTTGCTTCTCTCCTTGATCCGTTTCCATCCGGTGCTTCTTCTCCTGCCTTCAGGGGCTTTGGAGAACGGGAGGATCCCCTCCCCTCCTCAAATACGAGAAGCAAGCTAAGTATGTTGGGTCTTTTTCTTCCTGATGACCATCAGTTTGGTCCAGATATCCGCAATCTGGACAGCAGGTTCAAACGAGGCCACCATGCAAGAGGTCTCCTTGTGGACAACTGGATACCTGCTTGAAGCTTAGGTTGACATGAAGCCAAGAGAAATAAATGATAGAACTGGGCCAGGAGGTGACCGGTTTGTCCATTGCGCTGGTCAACGGCTTATCCGACTGGGTTGCCAAAGAACCTGCACGATGTGGGTTGTTAAACCATGGTTCCTCAGCAGACATCTTGGCGCTGGGCGTTCGTTGCTTGGTTGGATGCTGGCTTAGGAGCTGCTGAGTTCTGGAGGGCTTCTCCCGTGGGGCAAAATGGTTTTGTCTTGCCTGTGTGTCGCTTTGACCCCGGAGGTGGTGCCCAAGAAGCAGCTTTCGGCCCAGGTGTGCGGGGGCAGGTAGGGTGGGAGATGTGTTGGGGAACGGGTGGGGAAGCACCCGCTGGTCCGGTTGCTGAAGCGCAACACCATCCTATCATCCAGATCAGTGGTTCTCAACCTGTGGGTCGGGACCCCATTTGGGGTCGAACGACCATTTCACGGGGATCGCCAAACCACGCAGTCCGCCATTTTCCCCCCCCCCCTTTTCCTTAGCTGTGCTACTCCCTTTTATTCTATTGGCTTTTGAAAGCCAACAGAATAGGACTCTCTTGAGTAGAATCTCATTCTATTGGCTTTCCAAAGCCAATAGGAATGGTCCAAGCTGTCTCTGCCCTGCTGAGCCCGCCAAAAGTCCCATTCTGCAAACGGTGCTGCACCAGTTGAGCAGTCCTCGATTTACGACCGGTTGAGTAGTCCTCGACTTACGACCGGTTGGGGGTCGCGGCATTATAAAGGTTGAGAACCACCGATCCAGATCCATTTGGGCAGATAGAGTGCTCCGGAGAAGGGAAGGGAGTCAGAGTGGTGCCAGTTACAGGAAACCCACCCCCTTTTATGGACATTGATCATGTGTGCGGCTGTCATTTATTCTGTTTCTTTCTTCTTCCTCCCTCCCTCCCCCTTCCTCCCATCCTGTTTCTTCCTCTCTTCTTCCTTCCCTATTTTTTTCCTTCCTTCCTTCCCTCCCTCCATCCCATTCTCTCCTGTTCCTTCATTCCTTCCCTCTCCTTCTTTGCTTCCTGTTCCCTTGTTCCTTTCCCTCTATTTCCTTTATTCCTTCCTTCCATCAATCTATCCCATTCCCTCTTGTTCCTTCATTCCTCTCCTCTCCTTCCATCAATCCATCCTATTGCCAACTCTTTCCTTCCCTCCTCCCTTTTCTCTTCCTTCCTTCCAGTTCCCTCCTTTCTTCCTTCCCTTTTCTTCCTTCCCATTCTCTCCTCTTCCTTCCAGTTCCCCCCTCCCTTCTTCTTTCCTTCCTTCCCATTCTCCTCCCTTTTCTCCTCTCCTTCCTTCCAGTTCCCCTCTTCCTTCCCATTTTCTCTATCCTTCCTTCCAGTTCCCTCGTTCTTTCCTTCCCTTCTTCTTTCCCATTCTCTCCTCCCCTTTCTCTCCTCTTCCTTCCTTTCAGTTCCCCTCTTCCTTCCTTCCCTTCTTCCTTCCCATTCTCGCCCTTTTCTCTCCTATCTTTCCTTCCAGTTCCCCTCTTCCTTCCTTCCCTTCTTTCCCACTCCTTTTCTCCTTTCTTCCAGTTCCTCTTCCTTCCTTCCCGTTTTCTCTATCCTTCCTTCCAGTTCCCCTTCTTTCCTTCCTTCCTTTCTTTCCCATTCTTTCCTCCCTTTTCTCCTTCCTTCCAGTTCCTTCCTTCCTTCCCATTCTCTCCCTTTTCTCTATCCTTCCTTCCAGTTCCCTCATTCTTTCCTTCCTTCCCTTCTTCTTTCCTATTCTCTCCTCCCTTTTCTCCTCCTTCCTTCAAGTTCCTCTTCCTTCCAGTTCCTCTTCCTTCCTTCCCATTTTCTCTATCCTTCCTTCCTGTTCCCCTCGTTCTTTCCTTCCTTCCCTTCTTTCCCATTCTCTCCTCCCTTTTCTCCTCCTTCCTTCCAGTTTCCCCCTCCCTTGTTCCTTCATGTTCCCTCCTCTGGCCTTTTTTCCCTTCCCTCCTCCCCCTTTCCCCTCCACTCCTTCCCCTTCCTCCCCTTCCCATTCCTATAGCCACTGGCAACTCCAAGGGTGGCTCATAGTCCCAGGCCTCCCCCTTCTGCCCCCCCCCGCCAGGACCCCTGCAGCTAGAGTTCCACAATCACAGTCTTTGATCTTGGCTGCTTTTCCTCACCTCTCTCAAGATGGGAAGCAATTAAATAAATCCAGAGGCGTTTTAAGATAAAAGTGAGGCTTTTGCCAGACAAATGCCCATTAAGGCTGCACAGGGGGGGGGGGCACTGGTGGTAAACCTCTCTGGCTGGGGAATTCTGGGAGTCGCCGTCCGCAGCTCTTCAAATTGAGAAACCCTGCAGAGTCTCTTCTAAATCCAATCCTTCCTGCGGTCCCTCAGGTCAATAAAACATCCACCAAGCTTCTTTCCTGGGTGGATGGTTGCCAAGAAACGCAAAGGCAGCGATCGAAATAAGCAGCTCTTTCTCCTTAAACCAGGGGTGGGGAACCTTGGCTCTTTTATGACTGGCGGACTTCAACTCCCAGAATTCCTCAGCCAGCATGGCTCAGCTTGGAAACCTTTCCTTGTCCCCTCAACATGGCTGGCTCAGGAATTCTGGGAGTTGAAGTCCATGAGTCATGAAGGGGCCATACTTCCCCCATGCTGGCTCAGGAATTCTGGGAGTTGAAGTCCACCAGTCAGAAAGCGGCCTAGGCCTAGGCCAGAGGTAGGCAACCTGGGCTCTTTTATGCCTGGAGGACTTCAACTCCCAGAATTCCTGAGCCAGCATGGCTCAGCTTGGAAACCTCTTTCCCCTCAGCATGGCTGGCTCAGGAATTCTGGGAGTTGAAGTCCACCAGTCATAAAAGAGCCAAGGTTGCCTACTTCTGCTCTAGGCCTAGGCCGCTTTATGACTCGTGGACTTCAACTCCCAGAATTCCTGAGCCAGCATGGCTCAGCATGGAAGCCTCTTTCCCCTCAGCACGGCTGGCTCAGGAATTCTGGGAGTTGAAGTCCACCAGTCACAAAGCGGCCTAGGCCTAGGCCAGAGGTAGGCAACCTTGGCCCTTTGATGACTCGTGAACTTCAACTCCCAGAATTCCTGGGCCAGCCACGCTGAGGGGAAAGGGAGGTTTCCAAGCTGAGCCATGCTGGCTCAGGAATTCTGGGAGTTGAAGTCCACCAGTCATCAAAGAGCCAAGGTTGCCTACCTCTGGCCTAGGCCTAGGCCGCTTTCTGACTCGTGGACTTCAACTCCCAGAACTCCTGAGCCAGCCTGGCTCAGCTTGGAAACCTCTCCCTTTCCCCTCAGCATGGCTGGCTCAGGAATTCTGGGAGTTGAAGTCCACGAGTCATAAAAGGGCCAAGGTTTCCCCACCCCTGGCCTAAACTCTGAGGTGGGATTCAGGAGGGTGCCTGGTGTGCAAAACCGTCTACCTGTGTCTTTCCTTGAAGCCACCCTGAAATACGTGCCATTCGCTCCGCACGATTTCTCGCACACACAAATCGCACAACTTCATGAGAGTCCCTACAGGGATATAGAGTTAAGACAAAGGGCAGAAAAAGAAGCAAAAATGGGGGGGGGGGGTTATCCTCCTTCAGAAGCCAGCCTGTAGGATCCTACAACCTGAACCACAATCACAACCACAACCATTCAGTCTTCACTTTGTGTCTTCTTATATACCAAATATCTCTCTTGAGGTCTCTTTCCTCATCAGCCGGGCAGCCTCCACATGAGCAGAGGCTCACTTGCACACAGCTGATCTGGGACGTTGCATCGCAAAATGGAGGTCGGGGTGGGTGGGTGACAAAGGAGCGAAGGAAGAAAGGAAGGAAGGGATGAAGGAAGAGAGGGAGGCTCAAGGAGGGAGGGAGGGAGGAAAAGAGAAAGGGAAAGAAAACAGAAAGAGGGAAGGGAAATGAAGGAAGGGAAGGAAAAGGGGAAGGAGGGAGGGAGGGAGGAGGAGAGAAAGGAGGGAAGGAAAACCAAGAGGGAAGGGAAATGAAGGGAGGAAAGTAGGGAAGGAAGGAAAACAAGGAGGGAGGAAGCAAAAGAGGAAGAAAGGGAAGGAAAACGGAAAAGAAGGAAAAAAGGAAAAGGGGAGAGGGAGGGAGGAAAAGAGAAAGGGAAGGAAAAGACAAAGAGGGAAGGGAAATGAAGGAAAAGAGGAAGGGAAGGAAAAGGGGAGGGAAAGGAGGAAGGAAGGAAAAGGGGTAAGGGAGGAAGGAAAACCAAGAGGGGAAATGAAGGGAGGAAAATAGGAAAGGAGGAAGGAAAACAAGGGGAGGCAGGAAGCAAAAGAGGAAGAGAAAAGGAAGGAAAACAGAAAGGAAAAAAAGGAAAGGGGGGAGAGGGAGGGAAAGAGAAAGAAAAGACAGAGAAGGGAAATGAAGGAAAAGTGGAGGGAGCTAGCAAAAGCAGAAGGGGAAGGGAGGAAAAGAGAAAGGAGGGAAGGAAAACAGAGGGAAGGGGAAAGAAAAAAATAGCAAAGGAAAACAGAAGGGGAGAAAGGGAGGGAGGGAAAGAGAGGAAGAAATCAAAGAGAAAGGAGGGAAGGAAAACAAAGAGAAAGGAAGGAAAAGAGGGAGAAGGGGGAGGAAGGAAAACAGAAGAGGGAGGGAAAGAGAAAGGAGGGAAGGAAAACGAAGCGAAAAGAAGACAAAGAGAGGGAAGGAGGGAGGGAAGGAAGGAAAACAGAAGGGAAGGAATCTGGCAGACAAATGATCATTTTAAGTCAGTGGTTCTCAACCTGTGGGTTGGGACCCCATTTGGGGTCGAACGACCATTTCACGGGGGTCGCCAAACAATGCAGTCCGCCATTTTTTCCCCCCTTTTCCTTAGCTGTGCTACTCCCTTTTATTCTATTGGCTTTTGAAAGCCAATAGAATAGACTCCCTTGAATAGAGTCTAATTCTATTGGCTTTCCAAAGCCAATAGGAATTGTCCAGGCTGTCTCTGCCCTGCTGAGCCCTCCCAAAGTCCCATTCTGCAAACGGTGCTGCACCAGTTGAGTAGTCCTCGACTTACGACCGGTTGAGTAGTCCTCGACTTACGACCAGTTGGGGGTCACGGCATTAAAAGGGTTGAGAACCACTGCTTTAAGGGGGAGAACCCGTCTTTCCTTGGGCGAGACTCGCTCTGGGCCAAATCGCTCCAAACCCACCAAGTGAAAGACGTATTTTTACGAGCTCAGGATACGACCCGAGAACAACCTACGAAGGGTACAAAGATTCCGGAAACCAAAACGCTGCTTTCTGCAAACCCGGCCAGGGGGAATTAAAAGTGACTTTCCTGTTTTTTTCCTTGGCAATTTCCAGGACTTTCCGCCATGAAAACTGGGCGCTGCCAGTTTAAAAAAAAAAAAATTAAGAAGACCACGAAGGTTTGGATCGGACTCAGCTGGCGGGACTTCGTAGGCCAGGGATCTCGGAAGCCTTTCCCCTCCTCTCCTAACGAGTCCTCGACTTATGACCGGCCCCCAATCTTCCATGGCTAAGCGAGACCCTTGTTAGCCGAGCTTGGCCTCATTTGACATCGTCCTTAAGTGAATCCCTGCAGTCGTTTAGTGAGTTAACACCGTTGTTAAGTGAACCCGGCTTCCCCCACTGGTCGCAAAAGGGGACAGCGTGACCCCCCCCCCGGGACGCTGCGACCGTCGTTAAGTACATGTCGCCAAGCATCTCAATTATGATCACACCATCCTGGGGAGGCTGCAATGGCCCGCCCGGGTGAAAAATGGCAAAGAGTTGCTTTTTAGTGCTGCTGTATCTTCAAACGGTCACTAAAGGAATGGTGTTAAGTGTGTTTATTCCTAATAAAAGAATTCCCAACAGTTTAAGCCCAATTCAGGTGGGTGAGAAGCACGAGGACAAAAGAGGAGAAGCCGGGAGTGAGGAAACGGTGGTTTATTTTGATCGTGCTGGAGTTTAAACCTCCATTAAAAACCCAATAAATACAACCTAGAGTGAACCGCCTTGTAACATTCGAGTATTTGTCAAATCTGCACGGATTTTTTGGAGGGTTGGGGTGGGGGGCTCTTAGGAACCGGGAGAGGAAGGTGGGGGCCTGGATTTCGGCATGCTGAGGAAATTCTCCCTGGAATTTCAAGGGAGCAAATTACCTCCCCAGATGAAGAGTTACTCTCGGCTGTGCGAACGTGGAACCCACGTGGGAAAACCGGACCAAAAACGGGCAAAGGCTGTCCCCTGCCCCGGCCTCTCCCGCCCATGACACGAAGCCCGGCCTTCAGTGGTTGTGTGGCCGGCCTCGGCCTCGCCCGCGGCCGACGGGAGGGGCGTCCATGGTGGACCGGGGGTTCTTGATGGTTTCGTCCACGGAGACAATGAGGCAGGCGGCCTCGGAGGCGGCCGTCAGGGCGTTGATGCGCACAATGGCCGGCTCCCACACGCAGGCCACAAAGTTGTCGGCGATGTCTTCGTTGTTCACGTCCACGCCATACCAGGTGCCTCCCTGCAGGGTAGACAAGAGAGACCTGAAGCCGCGGGACACCTGTGTCCTCAGGGCCTGCCCTCCCTCCTCCCCCGCTTCTGGTCTCAGCGGTGGGGAAGGGCAGGCCTCCCTCTGGACCTGTGCAGGATACGTGCAGGCCGGGGGGGGGGGGGGCTGGTGCAGGCAGAGGGTGCGACTGGATGGTCTCTGGAGGTACAGGGGCAGAAGTCCAGCAGAATCACAGAAGGTGGAAATGGTGGCCAGGCGGTTTTAAAAACGTATGCTACACATTGTAACGCTCTTTGTGAACTGACCAGTGTCACTGAGCTGATAGGTAGGTAGGTAGGTAGACAGACAGACAGACAGACAAACTAGATAGATGATAGATTAGATAGATGATCCAATAGATTAGATGGATGATAGATTAGATAGATGATAAATAGGCTAACTAGATGATAGATTAGATAGATGATATATAGATAAGATAGATGATAGATAAGATATAGATGCTATAGTTAGTTAGATATAGATGATAGATTAGATAGATAAGATATAGATTAGTTAATTAATTAGACAGATAAGATATAGATAGATGATAGATGATAGATGGGATAGATGGGATAGATTGATAGATAGATAGATAGATAGATAGATAGATAGATAGATAGATAGATAGATAGATAGATAGATAGATAGATAGATAGATAGATAGGCAGGCAGGCAGGCAGGCAGGCAGGCAGGATGGATAACTAGATAGATAGATATATAGATAAGATAGATGATAGATAAGATATATAGTTAGTTAGAGATAGATTAGTTAGATAGACAGACAGATAGATAGATAGGCAGGCAGGCAGGCAGGCAGGCAGGCTGGATAACTAGGTAGATATATGATAGATAGATATATAGATAAGATAGATGATAGATAAGATATATAGTTAGTTAGATATAGATGATAGATTAGACAGACAGACAGACAGATACAGGCAGGAATGGATGGAAAACCTACAGATACGTAGATAGGGACGGATGGGTGTATGGTAGACAGACAGCACCAAGCACCCCACAAACAAGCAACCTGTGTCCTGATGGATCAGGAGCCCCAACGATTCTCTCAACAGTGGCCAACTAACTAACTGCCCAAGGAAGGTCACCAACCTGCCAGAAGGTGAACCTTCAGAGGGAGTCCAGCTATCAGTAAGACGACACTTGATGGGAAAACGATTTACTGCCGTTTTTATGCTGCCGATTCAAATCCTGGCCTTTTACGCCTGTTTGCCTATGCTGCACCGAGGGTTAAGTTTAAATATTTCAATTTTGCGTTCGAATGACACAAAGACCAGGATCACGGGGGAAACAGAGAAAATGTCAAGGTCCAGGGCTAGAAATCTGGAGAAACAGAGAGGATTTAATAAATAAAACCAAGCTTTCGATGGCTAGGGAACTGCCATCATCGTCAGGGTATAGACCAGCCAGTTAAGAGACCTGCTTATAAACCTAGCCGCACCTGCATTCGACGCATGGACCTCGTAACGGGTCCCAGCCGGTTGATTCTTACTTCACTTATAGCACTAGATAGTTCCTTCTTGCTTACATCCACGTAACCACCCACTTCCCCTTTCTCTTTGGTTCTTAAGTCATAAAAGCATCGTTTGTTTCCTGCAATTAAAGTCTCTCCTCCACGCTGTCAAGATGTTTCTTCTTCCTGTATTCCTCGAGACATTTCTTGCTTTCCCTCCCCCACCGCACATTATGCTCATTTGCGTTTGTGTTATCACGATGTTCCATGCTGGGGATTCCACCTCGACCCTGGTTGTTTAGTTCACTTATTGTTACTACTCCCCCAGCACCCTCACGATCTGCTGTTAAGTGAAGTAAGAATCAACCGGCTGGGACCCGTTACGAGGTCCATGCGTCGAATGCAGGTGCGGCTAGGTTTATAAGCAGGTCTCTTAACTGGCTGGTCTATACCCTGGTTTTATTTATTAAACCGTGTTGTTTTATCTCCTGGTGATCGCCTCTTTTATAAAAATGTATGGGTGTGTGTATGTATATATATATATATATATTCCTGGGTGAATCCATAGTCAATTACCAATAAAGCGTGAACACCAGGAATATAATAAACTATAAAAGTTTAATACCATCACCGATCACCAAGCTTTCGTCAGATACGTCAGGGTTAATGCTGGTCTGTGGGAGAGTGCCTTTATAGGTGAGCCGTCATTTGCACACGGCTCCTAGATCTTGTCGTAGGTCCTAACTGATTTAACTGCTTTTTAATTACGGCTTCCATACTGATGACTCCTCTTTTCTTGCTTTTACTGCTTGTGGGTGTGTCATTATTCCCCTCTACCTCCCACTGTCTTGAATTAGGGAGGTTCTTTCCTCCTCTTTTTGGGTCATTCGTATCTCTAAGTTGTTCCCTCTTCACACCTCTGTGTCTCCTACCTTCCTCGTGTAAAATTGGAAGTGTCTTGGCGACGTTTCGACGAAGTCCCATTCGTCATCTTCAGGCTGGTGTTTTCAGCTTCGTGCTTGCTCCTCGAAGCACGAAGCCGAAAACACCAGCCTGAAGATGACGAATGGGACTTCGTCGAAACGTCGCCAAGACACTTCCAATTTTACACGGGAGAAAACCCGAATAACCAAAGACCGACATACATACATACATACATATATTTGCACAACTGAACGCTCACAGCCCATCCCTCCCGGAAGCTCACCTGGGCGTGCTTGGCTCGGAGCTGGTTGAGGATGTTGGTGGCGTCGAAGCCGGCGTTGTCGCAAAGCTGCCGTGGGATAATCTCCAGGGCTTTGGCGTAGGCCCCGATCAGCAGCTGCTGCTTTCCCGGGATGGTCCTGGAATAATCTCGGAGATATTTGGAGATTTCCATTTCTATCGCTCCCCCGCCGGCCACGACGGAGTCGTGCTGGGGAGGAAAAAAAATCCAGATGGGCAAGTGGAACAGCTGGCCACCAGAAATCGTGGGCACTCCATCACTGGAGGTTTTTAAGAAGAGGCTGGACAGTCACTTGTCTTAGATGGTGTAGGTTCTCCTGCCAGAGTAGGGGGCTGGACTAGAAGACCTCCAAGGTCCCTTCCAACTCTGCTATTCTATTCTATTCTATTCTATTTCATTTTATTTCTATTCTATTCTATTTTCTTTCCTATTGTTATTTCTATTCTATTCTATTCTATAATTCCATTCCATTTCTTTCTGTTCTATTCCTATTCTGTTCTGTTTTCTATTCTATTCTGTTCTGTTCTATTCTATATTCCTATTCTATAAATCTATTCTGTTCTTTTCTATTCTATACTATTCTTATTCTATTAATTCTATTCTATTCTATTCTTCATCTATTCTATTATTCTATTCTATATCATTATTCTATTCTATTATTATTCTATTATATTCTATATCATTATTCTATTCTATTCTATTCTATTCTATTCTATTCTATTCTATTCTATATCATTATTCCATTCCATTCTTTTCTATTCTGCCCCAAAGAAGAGGGTGTCAAGCTATTCTCCAAAGCACCAGAGGGCAGGACCAGAAGCAACGGATGGAAACTGATCCAAGGAGAGAAGCAACCTGGAACTAAGGAGAAACTTCCTGACAGTGAGGCCAATTAACCAGTGGAACAGCTTGCCACCAGAAATCGTGGGAGCTCCATCAGTGGAGGTTTTGTAAAAAGAGACTGGACAGTCACCTGTCTGGGATAGTATAGGTTCTCCTGCCTGAGCAGGGGGCTGGACTAGAAGACCTCCAAGGTCCCTTCCAGCTCTATTCTATTCTAAGTGTTTCTTTGGGGGTGGGGGCTGGAATTTGGCACCTGGCCAGCAGGACAAGGTCCGTTGTCCCCCCTGCCCTCCCCCTCCTCCCAAACCAGCCCCCCCCCCCCCCGGCAGAAGAACCGAAAGGACACGTACCTTGATCGCCCTCCGGACGATCATGATGGCGTCGTGGAGGGAGCGTTCCGTCTCTTCCATGATCTGTTCCGCCCCGCCTCGCAGGATGATGGTGCAGGTTTTGGCCTTGGGGCAACCTGTGAAGAAATTATACCTGCCCAGGAGAGAGAGAGAGAGAGAGAGAGAAAAAAAGTTTTGCTTTTTTTGATGAGCGGGAAACAAGAGGGGGGGGTCTTCGAAGACGTCCCGGAGGGCATGAAAAAGACTTTTTAAGGCAACTTTAACGTTATTTAACGTTCAACGGCCAGGGAGAGTCAGCGCAGGAAGTCCTTGACTTACAGCCACAACTCAGCCCCTGAGCAGGGGGTTGGACTAGATGACCTCTAAGGTCCCTTCCAACATTATTATTATTATTATTATGGATCATCGCACAGTCAGCCAGATGTTCAGACTGGATTTGGCATTTTGTCTACCTATCGAGCCCTTACCCAGGACCTGGGATAGGCAGATGTGGATGTTTGATGGTATTACAGGTATCATCACAGGAATTATTACTATTATTATTATTATTATTATTATTATTATTATTATCATCATCATCATCATCACCACCATCACCACATCATCTCTGTTGCTAAGCAAGACAGCTGTTAAGGGGTTTTTTTTGCCTCATTTTACGACCTTTCTTGGCACAGTTCTTAAGTGAGTCCTTGCAGTTGTTAAGTTGGTGACCACGGCTGTTAAAGTGAATCTGGCGTTCCCATTGGCTTTGCTTGTCAGAAGGTGAATCACATCACATCTCTCTCTCTCTCTCTCTCTCTCTCACACACACACACACAGAGGGGGGGGGCACTGCAACTGTCATTAAGTACATGCCAGTTGCCAACTGTCTTGAGTTTTGATCACGTGGCCCTGGGGCTGCTGCCAGGGGCGTGAAGGGAGAAAAAGGGTCATTTTTTTTTTCAGGGCCACTGTTAACTTCAGTCACTAAAGGGATGGGTGTTAAGTTGAGGACCACCCAGAGTACAATTTCCTGACGTTTTTCAGGTCCCAGCAAATTCCTGACGACGGCGCGAGTCAACAATTAACCAGTGGAACAACCTGCCTCCAGAAGTTGTGGGTGCTCCAACACTGGAAGTTTTTAAGAAGAGACTGGACAGCCCTTTGTCCGAAATGGTGTAGGGTTTCCTGCCTGAGCAGGGGGTTGGACTAGATGACCTCCAAGGTCCCTTCCAACTTTACTACTATTATTCTTACTATTATTCTTATTATTTCAAGGCGGCGTTCCTTCCAACGAACACGCCGGGGCTGTTATTTCCTGGGAAAGCAAAGCTGTTCACAGCACCCGCCACCGAGAACCTGGGGTGATGGAAGACACAGCTGGAGCCCTCTCCAGATGTTGTTGCAAATTCCCAGGACATCAGCCAGGTCTGCTTTCCAGAAGGTCACAGTCTGCCCGGCTTGAATTTAGAAGCGGGAACATGGCAAGGAAGCCAAAATGCCATTTTAATCCCGGCAATCCGCTCGGAGGTTGCCGAAGAGCAGGGATGCGCTGGGCTCATCCCGAGGGTCTTCCCGGCCCCGAAGCCTCCCAGACAACTGCCCCCCCCCCACCCCCTTACCTCTCCCCTCCAATCTGGGCCTCCTCAAAGAGCGCGCAGCGTCCAAGGACGTCGTCCGTGAGGGCGTTTGCGCTGGACTGGATGGATCCTCCGCAGGCCTGCCAGGAAAAAGAGCCCTTTTAGCGCGACGTCTACATAGCCACAAGTCGTTCAGAAGCCCACCTGAGATCCCACAGCCAGGTGGGCCTCTTGGTTTTTTTTTTTTTTTTTTAACACTCCCACCTTGAGCAAGAGAAGAGAATATTGGTAGCCCAGGGTTGAGTGGGGTGGAGGGAGGGTCCTTAGTGCTCTCTGGGTTTGATGGTTTTCTTGCAGACGTTTCATGACCCAACTAGGGAACATCATCAGTCCTAGAAGGGAGTGGGGTTTGTGAGGAGGAGGAGGAGGAGGAGGAGGAGGAGGAGGAGGAGGAGGAGGAAAGGACTGTGTGGGTGCTCTCTGGGTTTGATGGTTTTCCGGCAGACTTTTCATGACCCAACTAGGGAACATGATCAGTGCTAGAAGGAAGTGGGAGGAAGGAAGGAAGGAAGGAAGGAAGGAAGGAAGGAAGAAGAAAAAGAAGGAAGAAGAAAAAGAAGGAAGAAGAAGAAGTAGGAGGACTATGACTGTGGGGTCCTTGGTGCTCTCTGAGCTGGGTGGTTGTTCTTGCAGACGTTTCATGACCCAACTAGGTAACATCATCAGTGCTAGAAGTGGGGCTTGCAGAGGAGGAGAAGGAGGAGAAGAAGAGGAGGAGGAGGAGGAGGAGGAGGAGGAGGAGAAGAAGAAGAAGAAGAAGAAGAAGAAGAAGAAGAAGAAGAAGAAGAAGAAGAAGAAGAAGAAGAAGAAGAAGAAAGAAAGAAAGAAAGAAAGAATCTAATCTGCTTTAGGTGTGGAGCAAGGTCTGAAGTTCACCAATTTCCAATCAGTGCTAGAAGGGAGTGGGGTTTGTGAGGAGGAGGAGGAGGACTGTGGAGTCTTTGATGCTCTCTGAGCTTGGTTATTTTTCTTACAGACATTTCATCACCCAACTAGGGAACCTCATCAGTGCTAGAATGAAACATCTGCGAGAAAACAAGCAAACTCAGCGTGCACCAAGGACTCCAGTCGTCGTCCTCCTCTTCTTCCTCCTCCTTCCTCCCCATTCCCCCCTCCTTCTTTTCCATTTGCACGGACAGTTCATCACCCAACTAGATAACATCATCAGTGCTAGAAGGGAAAGGTGGTGGTGGGGGGGGTTGTTTTCTAGAGAATTCCTAGAAGCCTGGAAGCACTCAGACAAAGCAGCCAGAGAGAGTATCTATACACCTTTCACAAGAGGCAATTCAAAAGCCACCCCCCCAAAAGGGGGGGGGGACAAAAAAGACCAAAACACCCCCATCCACAGGGCAACCAACACCCAGATGAGCCGAAATTAAGACCAAGATTAACACTAGACCAGACCGACAATCAAACAGTAGACAACAATTAAATCAAGAAACCACCAAGAATTTTCCCACGCACACTGGCAAAACCAGTGTGTGCACAAACAGAGAAGAAATTCGACCGCAAGAAAAGGGATTCAACGACAACGCACCACAGCCAAATCGCCGTGGGACAAAAGTTCGACTAATACCGAAGAAACAGCCAAATAGAACCATTAAACAAAGGATGCCATAAGGGGGGGGGGAGAAATGAGAACGACAACAACAAATGTTTTAAAATTACTTTAAATCAGTGGTTCTCAACCTTTTTAACGCCGCGACCCCCAACCGGTCGTAAGTCGAGGACTACTCAACCGGTCATAAGTCGAGGACGACTCAACTGGTGCAGCACCGTTTGCAGAATGGGACTTTTGGCGGGCTCAGCAGGGCAGAGACAGCCTGGACAATTCCTATTGGCTTTGGAAAGCCAATAGAATTAGACTCTATTCAAGAGAGTCTCTTCTATTGGCTTTCAAAAGCCAATAGAATAAAAGGGAGGAGCACAGCTAAGGAAAAGGGGGAAAAAATGGCGGACTGCGTTGTTTGGCGACCCCCGCGAAATGGTCGTTCGACCCCAAATGGGGTCCCGACCCACAGGTTGAGAACCGCTGGTCTACGGGGAACCCCGGATGTTCCAGAAGAGAAGGACCCATACCATCATGGTCCTCTTCAGATCCTCTTCGGGGACCCGGCCAGCGCAGAACATGTCCCGGTCTGCGAAGTACTGAGTAGCCACGTCTCCGATGGGCAGTTTGGACAGCACCACTTTGGCCCCAGATTTGTGGAGCTTATCCAGCTTGTCGTATAAAATGTTCCACTCGGCGTCCACGATGGCCTGGTAGTCCTGTAGAGGCAGATCGAAAACGCTGGGATTATCGAAGCACGAGAAGCGGATCGTGGTTTTGGCGTGTAGCACAGGGCTTTTCAACCAGCGGTACGGGTACCACCTGTGGTCCATTGGCACCTGGCAGGTGGTACGTGACCATCCTAGAAAAGGGGTAGCGGGGGAGGGGAATGAACTGAACCGGTGGCAGCACCGCACAAGCCTGAGCGAGAGACGACTGGAGCTGCAGGGCTGTCAGGGCTCAGCGGAAGCCCCAGGATCAGTGCTTCTTTGGGACTGTCAGGGCTCAAGGGAAGGGCCAGGATCAGCACTAGGCTCCAGCTGGACCTCAGCACTGATCCTGGCGCTTCTGCTGAGCCCAGAAGAAGCGCCGATCAGCTGGAATGTTGCAGCCTCTCCAGGGTCTTGTGATTTACGTTCAGGTGCTTGGCCACTGATTCATATTTATGACGGTCACAGTGTCCCAGGGTCATGTGAAGGGACCAAAACCTGCTGCAACCACCCAGCAGACGGGGGGGGGGGGGATAAAAACCAAACACCCCCCACCCCATCCCCACTGCCAATCCTCAACAGAAATGCTCACAACAATGAAAACCTCGGATAGGAGGAAGAGCGTCGCTGGGCGGGCAGGCAGGTGTCTTGCTCAGCTGTGGCTTGGGGGGCCCTTTGTTCAATGCCATTGTAACTTTGAACAAGTCACTAAGCGAACTGTTGTAAGTCGAGGACTACCTGTACTTTATCACTTTTTTCCCTTTTGTTTTGATCATCAAGTTTTTGACACCTTGCTAGGCGACTGGTGGTATTCGGATGTTGCCCTATCCTAACAGTGGCACAATGGGTGAAAAGGTTGAAAGGCCCTGGCATAGCAAACCAGATGTTGACTGTGGTTGAAAAGAAGGAAGTGGGTCTATTCTATTCTATTCTATTCTATTCTATTCTATTCTATATTTTCTATTCTATTCTATTCTGTTCCATATTTTCTTTTCTATTCTATTCTTCTATTCTATTCCATTCCATATTTTCTATTCTATTCTATTCTATTCTATTCTATTCTATATTTTCTATTCTATTCTATTCTATTCTATTCTATTCTATTCTATTCTATATTTTCTATTCTATTCCATATTTTCTATTCTATTCTATTCTATTCCATATTTTCTATTCTATTCTATTCTATATTTTCTATTCTATTCTATTCCATGTTTTCTATTCTATTCTATTCTATTCTTCTATTCTATTCCATTCCATATTTTCTATTCTATTCTACTCTATTCTATTCTATTCTTTTATTCTATTCCATTCCATATTTTCTATTCTATTCTATTCCATTCCATTCCATTCCATTCTATTCCCGATTTTAACCATTTTAAAACGTGTGGAGTTCAACTCCCATACTGGCTGGGGAATTCTGGGAGATGAAGCCCTCACATCTTAAAATGGTTACGCTGAGGAACACTGGCTTAGGTACAACAGCCGTGTCCAGCCAAGATGTCCGTCAACACAAAGCCTCCGAGACTTTCAGCCCACACCCGCTTTCTAACCCCTGCCCTATCTGCATGGCTTCCTCTGTCCACCCCCCCCCAGCCCCACCCCCAAGGAAGAGACAAGGCCTCACCGCCACATTCTGGACTCGGACCTCCGCGTTGTCCCTCTCGGCTTTCAGCTCCAACTCAATGTTCAGCAGCGCAATCTTGGGCGACTCGTACTTCTTGGGCTGCATCTCGAACCCGGCGTAGGAGAAGGTTTTCTTGAAGGCCACTCCAGCCACCAGCTGGGTATCCTGCGGAAAGACCAAATTGCTTAGGGGGTGGGGGGGAGCTTCCAAAAACATCTGGCTAAGTCCTGCAATCTGCAAGAGTCTAACTCAGGGGTAGGCAACCCAAAACACTCAAAGAGCCACTTGGACCCGTTTCCCACCAAAAACAAAACACCGGGAGCCGCAAAACCCTTTTGATATCTAAAATGAAGATAACACTGCATATATCCTTTTTTACCTTTTGTGTGTGTGTATATGTAGGTCTTCGGTTATTTGGGTTTTCTCCCGCATAAAATTGGAAGTGTCTTGGCAACATTTCGACGAAGTCCCATTCAGGCTGGTGTTTTCAGCTTTGTGCTTCGAAGAGCAATGTGTGGTCTTAGCTCCTCGAAGCACAAAGCCGAAAACACCAGCCTGAAGATGACGAATGGGACTTCGTCGAAACGTCGCCAAGACACTTCCAATTTTACGCGGGAGAAAACCCGAATAACAAAGACCTACAAACACCCGCGAAAACCTCAGAAAACATACACACACACACACACACACAGAGAGAGAGAGAGAGAGAGAGGTAAAAAAGGATATATGCAGTGTTATCTTCACTTTAGATGTCAAAAGGGTCTCTCTTTCTCTGTCTCTCTCTCTCTCTCTCTCTCTCCCTCCCTCCCTATCTGCCCTTGGTCTGCCAGTCCTCTTCCCCCACTCTCTCTCTTTCCTCTCTCTCTCTTTCTCTCCCCCCCTTTCTCCCTCTCTCCTATCTGCTGCCCACTTGGCAAGCTGGCTTCAAGCTGTTCTCCAACAAGCTCAGGTGTAGGCAACCTCGGCTCTTTTAAGACTCATGGACTTCAACTCCCAGAATTCCTGAGTCAGCATAGCTGGGCTAGCTAGCTCTCTCTTGCTCTTCCTGCTTCCTGCAGAGATGCAGCAAAGGGAGAAGCCCCGCCCAATAAGCTTTTCAGCTCCTCGGAGAACACTGTGAGTGCACACTTTTACTTACACACACACACACACACACACACACGGAGAGAGAGAGACAGCAAGAGAAGCAGGGAAGCGCAATTGCCTCGCTTTGTCTCTCTCTGCAAATGGCAGAGGAGGTTGGGAGCCATAGGGGAAAGCTCAAAGAGCCTGCATGCGGCTCTGGAGCCACAGGTTGCCGACCTGTGCTCTAGCTTAACCCTTCCAAACAGCGTTTTCCCAACTTTTGAGAGGAGGGGGGGTGGACTTCCAAGTCTCAGAATCCTCGGGAAGGGGGCAACGCTGGCTGGGGAATTCTGGGGGTTGAAGTCGGAAGTCCTAAAGGGGCCCTAGCTCTCCACCTCTGTCCTAGACAGACGCTTGGTCTGATCTTTGGGCGGCGTCATTTATTGAACACGTCAAGAAACGCCCGGGACCATCCCGGACCGTCCCCCACTCCGGAAGCTCACCTCCAACGCTCCGCCTTGTACCTTCTTGATGCCGATCATTTTGATCTGCAGCAGCTCGTCCAGCATCATGACCGCGTCCACCACCATCTTGGCAAAAAACTCCTTGTGCTGGGAAATCAGCTTGGAGCTCAAAGCAGTGCCGGCACACTTCTGCAGCAGGCCTATCAGCTCTCTGTTGGGGAGGGAGGGGTAGAGGAGGAGAAGGGAGAAAGCAAAGGAAGAGGGACGGTATGCATGGTTGCTGAAGACTTTAGGACAAGCAGTCCCCAGGTTTGGCCACTTTATGACTTGTGGACTTAAACTCCCAGAATTCCCCAGCCAGCATAGCTGTCGTCCTGTCTGTCTATTTGCCTGACATAGAACTGGACTTTTTTTTTTTTTTTAATCTGAGAATAAAAAAAAAGCGTTGAATGTTGCTGTCTTTTCTCCCAACGGGGCAATACGTGTTGGTAGACACAATCCACTGTTCGTTTGTGAACACTGTGCTGAGCAAAATAGTATCCATAAAAAATAGGAGACTGAAATACCAACTGTATATTTGAGTTCTCTAGCAAAAAGGTTTTTTTTTTAACCCCTGAACTTAATCTAAACTGTTTTGATCACCAGAAAACAAGCAAAATATTGGCGCCTTTGGAGGGAGCTGTTTTGAAACCTTGTATAATGGCAACTGCAAAGGATCTGTCATTTTTATAAAAGCTTTATGATTAATTATTTTCAATGCTATTTTTCTCTTGGTAAACGTTGACAATGTGATTAGCTTGAAATAAATTACAACGGGTTTATTATTATTATTATTATGGATCATCGCAGTCAGCCAGATGTTCAGACTGGATTTGGCATTTTGTCTACCTATCGAGTCCTTACCCAGGACCTGGGACAGGCAGATGTGGATGTTTGATGGTATTACAGATCTCGTTGCAGGATGGAAGCAGTTCCTAGTAAGGACGCCTTTTGCAATTGACTAATAGCGAATCTGTCAATGCCAATGGTGTTCAAGTGGTGCTCCAGTTGTTTTGGGATTGCACCCAAGGAGCCTATTACTATTGGTACTATCCTTGCTTGCTTTTGCCAGTCTTTCTATTTGTAGGTCTTTGTATTATTTGTATTTGTATTGTATTGTATTTGTAAATTTGTATTATTATTATTATTACGGCAAATAACGCAGACCATTACGGAAAGCTTTGCTAATACCGCAAATTTTACGGATACAAATTAACATAAATTAATTGCTGCTTCGGACAAGTCCTGAAGTATCTGATTATTTTCCATTTCCAGCTCTGGAATGGAGAGAGGTAAAGTGTTTGATCACAGCATTATTTCAAAAGATGTTTAACGAAAACCAAAATAAAGTTAGGATACGCAGAGATTTAGGCACATAAATGGGAGTTGGAAGTCCACAAGTCATAAAGCGGCCAAGGCTGGGGACCCCTGCTTTAGGGCACCCCGGGCTGAAGAAGCTAATTCTCAATTTCAGCTAGTCCTCAACATACGACCACAGCGGAACCCCAAATTGACGTCGCTAAGCGAGACCTTTGCTCCGCCAGCTTCGCTCCATTTGACCACCCTCCTTGCCACGGTGCATCACTGCCATTCTTAAGTTAGGTAACACGGTTGTCGATCCGGTTTATCCCGTGGACTTTTGCTTCTCGGATCGCAAAAGGGGATCCCCGGAATGCTGCAGCCGTCATCGACGTGCGACACCTGCCAACGCTCCGAGTTCGGATCACCTGACTCTCGAGGGATGGCTACAATGGTCGTCAGGGTGAACGTGGTCGTAAGTGTTTCCCCCCCCCCCAGTGAGGTTGTAACTTCGAACGGCCGCTAAACGGTCTCCTTGAACTGGCGGAAGTTCAAAAGTCACGTTAGGAAGCATCACAGCGAGTCCTTGATTTACGAGCACTGAGTTAGTGACGGTCCGGACTTACAACGGCAGCAAAGAGGGACATACGATTTGTTTTTCGCACTTACGACCGTTGTAGCCTCCCTGTTGTCCTCTGATGCTTGGCAATTGACACGTGTTTATGATGGTCTCAGTGTCCCGGGGTCACGTGATCCCCTTTTGCGACCTTCAGAGTAATTTAACCGTGTTATTCGCAACTGCAGCAATTCCCGTAACAAGCGTGGTGAGAAAGCTGGTCAAAACGGGGCAAATTTCACTTAACGTCCATCTCTCTTAGTGACGTCAATTCTGGGCTCCAGTAGCCAAGGACTACCTATACTTCACATTAAGGACTTGGAACCAGCTTCCGGTGGAAGTTAATGGGTCAAAACTGTCAGGAACTGAGTTTAAAGATCCTTGGGACAAACGCCTCCATTATCCGGCGAAAATAAATAAAAATAAAAAAATAATACAATAAATAATTTTTTAAAAAAATGAAAAATCTGAGCTACAAATATTCTATCAGTACGCATATTTATGGATCTTAGAAAAGGCAGATGATGCAAGCACACATACTCAGAGGCAAAGGAACCCAGTAATTCAGGGAATGGAGCTGGGGTTACTTCTGGCACCCGTTTTCCTTCAGACACTGTGCTGGTCAGAGTATATAGCTATCTTAGGAATTAAGAACTGTCCCCTTAAGACAGTGGTTCTCCACCTGTGGGTCGGGACCCCATTTGGAGTCGAACGACCATTTCACGGGGGTCGCCAAACAACGCAGTCCGCCATTTCCCCCCCCCCTTTTCCTTAGCTGTGCTCCTCCCTTTTATTCTATTGGCTTTTGAAAGCCAATAGAATAGACTCTCTTGAATAGAGTCTAATTCTATTGGCTTTCAAAAGCCAATAGGAATTGTCCAGGCTGTCTCTGCCCTGCTGAGCCCGCCAAAAGCCCCAGTCTGCAAACGGTGCTGCACCAGTTGAGTAGTCCTTGACTTACGACCGGTTGAGTAGTCCTCGACTTACGACCAATTGGGGGGTCGCGGCATTAAAAAGGTGAGAACAACTGCCTTAAAGGATAGCCTTCTGGTTAATGTAGTTTAAGTTACCTGGTCCTATCTGTGTTCAGACTGGCCACTGGGAGGGACGTCTGTTTTAATTACCAGATTTCCTGGCTATGTGATGGCCAGTGAGATCTTGATGAATTCCAACCACGAGATCTGTTTGCTTCGTTAGCATGGAAGAAAATATCTTTTTTTTTTTAACCTAGTGACTGGTCCAGATTATGACATGTATTTTAGAAGGATCTCTACAGTCACTTTAAGTTAATGTTTTGAGAATGCCTGATGAATTGGAGTAATCTGCACGAAATCCTTCCGCGGAGTTAAACTGCCCGCATCAAGTTTAATATCCAGCAGCAATCTCCCGGGTTGATACAGAATAGACATCAAAAGGGAGGAAAGTAATAACGGCCGCAATGAAGGAGAGAAACCTCTCCCACAAATCAAGAGGAGGCTTGAGGAAGGCCAGATTTAAAAATATTTCCCCCTGCCAAGGATTGTTCTAGTAAGGTAACAGACTAGGGCAGGGCTTTTCAACCTTTTTCACCCATTGTGCCACTTTTAGGATAGGGCAACATCCAAGGACCACCAGTCGCCTAGCAAACTGTCAAAAACGATGACCCAAAAAAAAAGGGGGGGAAAAAGTGCTAAAGTACAGGTAGTCCTCGACTTACAACAGTTCGCTTAGTGACTGTTTGAAGTTACAATGGCACTGAAAAAAGGGCCCCCCAAGACACCTGCCCGCCCACCCGGCCGCGCTCTTCCTCCTGTCCGAGGTTTCCATTGTTGTGAGCATTTCTGTTGAGGATTGGCAGTGAGGGTGGGGTGGGGGGGGTGTTTGGTTTTTATTCCCCCCCCCCCCCGTCTGCTGGGTGGTTGCAGCAGGTTTTGGTCACTTCACATGACCCTGGGACTGTCATAAATATGAATCAGTGGCCAAGCAGCTGAATGTAAATCACAAGACCCTGGAGAGGCTGCAACATTCCAGCTGATCGGCGCTTCTTCTGGGCTCAGCAGAAGCCCCAGGATCAGTGCTGAGGTCCAGTTGGAGCCTGGCGCTGATCCTGGGGCTTCCGCTGAGCCCTGACAGCCCCGAAGAAATGCCAATCAGCTGGAAAGAGGCACTGATCCTGGCGCTTCCGTTGAGTCCTGACAGCCCTGCAGGTCCAGCCATCTCTCGCTCAGACTTGTGTGGTGCTGCCACTGGTTCAGCCCATTCCCCTCCCCCACTACCCCTTTTCTAGGATGGTCGCGTACCACCTGCCAGGTGCCAATGGACCACAGGTGGTACCCGTCCCGCTGGTTGAAAAGCCCTGATCTAGGGAGTTCTGTCTCTTTCGGTGTCAACTGCATTTCATCCATCCCGCTCGTTCGAGAATTGATTTTCCCCCACAAACAGAATCGCCACTTACACCTGGTCTGTCTTCTTGATTGTAACGGCAATCTTCCTGATCTTATCCACTGCCTGCCGAAGGAAAAAAAGAGGGAGTCAAGCTATTTTCCAAAGCCCCTGAAGGCAGGAGAAGAAGCAATAGGTGGAAACTAATCAAGGAGAGAAGCAACCTGGAACTAAGGAGAAACTTCCTGACAGTTGAGAACAATTAACCAGTGGAACAACCTGCCTCCAGAAGCGGTGAATGCGCCAACACTGGAAGTTTTTAAGGAGAGACTGGACAACCATTTGTCCGGCATGGTATAGGGCCTCCTGCTTGAGCAGGGGGTTGGACTAGATGACCTCCGAGGTCCCTACCAGCTCTGTTATTCTACAATTCTGTAAGGCTCTCCTGCTTGAGCAGGGGGTTGGACTAGATGACCTCCGAGATCCCTACCAGCTGTTATTCTATAATTCTGTAAGGGTCTCTTGCTTGAGTAGGGGGTTGGACTAGATGACCTCCGAGGTCCCTACCAGCTCTGTTATTCTATAATTCTGTAAGGCTCTCCTGCTTGAGCAGGGGGTTGGACTAGATGACCTCCGAGATCCCTACCAGCTGTATTCTATAATTCTGTAAGGCTCTCCTGCTTGAGCAGGGGGTTGGACTAGATGACCTCCAAGGTCCCTTCCAACCCAATTATACTATTTTCTTGAGCAAGCCTTCACCCTATGTTCTCCGAAGCGCCTGAAGGCAGGAGAAGCAGCAACGGATGGAAACTAAATCAAGGAGAGAAGCAACCTGGAACTGAGGAGAAACTTCCTGACAGCGAGGACAATTAACCAGTGGAACTGCTTGCCACCAGAAGTTGTGAGTGCCCCATCACTAGAGGTTTTTAAGAAGAGACTGGACAGCCACCTGTCTCAAATGGTACTATAGGGCTTCCTGCCTGAGCAGGGGTTTAGACTACAAGACCTCCGAGGTCCTTTCCAACTCCGTTATTCTGTTACCTGCAACAATTAACCAGGGGAACTACTTGCCTCCGGAGGTTACGGAGGCTCCATCATTGGAGCATTTCAAGGAAGACTGGACGGCTGCTCGTCTGAGATGGTAAAGGGTCTCCTTCTACTTCCTGGAGACCTCCTATCATCTCCTTATTCTTACATTCCTTCGATCAGTGGCCCCCAACCTTTTGGGCACCAGGGACCGGTTTATTTATTTATTTATTTATGAGACTTATATACCGCTTTAAGTGCAAGCACTCTCTAAGCGGTGTACACCAGTAAGCAATGTGTGTGTGTGTGTGTGTGTGTATGTATATGTATATGTATATGTACATATATATATATATATATATATATGTACATATATATATATATGTACATATATATATATATGTACATATATATATATATATATATTTACATTGCCCCCAACAATCCGGGTCTTCATTTTACCTACCCCGGAAGGATGGAAGGCTGAGTCAACCTTGAGCCGGTGAGATTTGAACCGCTGACCTGCTGAACGCAGTCAGCTAAAGTGGCCTGCAGTACTGCACTCGAACTGCTGCGCCACCTCGGTTCCACGGAGTAAGGTTTTCCCGCGAAACAGAGGCGGGGGGGGGGGGGGGAGGCCTGGCTTTGCCTGCTGCCTGCATCCCGCGGATGGGACTCTGCTTGCTTGCGCAGAGCGGTTTCTGCCATTGCCACAGACCGGTGTCGGTCCACGGACCGGGGATTTGGAGACCCCTGCATTAGATCAAACAGTCTTCCGGAAGGCAAACAGGAGCACCACCGTCTTCTAGCTTACCAGCTGTGTTGCCGTGCGGAAAGCCCGGATGATGATCTGGGGGTGAAGGCCTTCTTCCACGTAATTCTTGATTTGCTTTAAGAATTCGGCCGCCAGGAGTGTCACCGACGTGGTGCCGTCCCCAACCTGGGAAGGAAAAGTCTGGGAATAAGAGAAAGGGCTTCCCTGGGTCAGCTGAGTGGGGAAACTCCCACTTTTCTTCCTCTGAGGACAGGGGTCTTCCAAACGTGGCCCTGTGATGGCTTGTGGACTTCAACTCCCAGAATTCCTCAGCCAGGCATGCTGGATGAGGAATTCTGGGAATTGAAGTCCACTCCTCTTAAAGTCTATCTCAGGGGTCTTCAAACGTGGCCCTTTGATGGCTTGCGGACTTCAACTCCCAGAATTCCTCAGCCAGGCACGCTGGATGAGGAATTCTGGGAGTTGAAGTTCACTCCTCTTAAAGTCTATCTCAGGGGTCGTCAAACGTGGCCCTTTGATGGCTTGTGGACTTCAACTCCCAGAATTCCTCAGCCAGGCATGCTGGCTGAGGAATTCTGAAAGTTAAAGTCCATTCCTCTTAAAGTCTATATCAGGAGTCTTCAAACTTGGCCCTTTGATGACTTGTGGACCAACTCCCAGAATTCCTCAGCCAGGCATGCGTGCCTGGCTGAGGAATTCTGGGAGTTGTAGTCCACAAGTCATCAAAGGGACAAGTTTGAAGACCCCTGCTCGTGAGAATGGGAGTGTTCTGTCCCAGCCTATGTGAGTCCTTGTTAACTCACCAGGACAAACCCCTCTTTTAACGAGTAGGCTGGAAATGCAGGAAAGATCAACCCCTTTGATTATTTAGGTACAGACCCGCAAAATGTCCCAACAGCCAAGGCAAACAAAACACGACGCAAACGGAGAATTGTTCGCAGGCAAGGCCAACAGAACAGGATTCCGTGAAACTTGAGTGCTTTGCAATCGGCTGCCTTCAGCAACCGGCATCGCCCACACCTTCCCATTTTATTCTGCAGCCCCCAGGCGTGGCTTCTCAATGCCTTCTCCTCTCCCCTTGGAGTCGCCCCATTGCCTCCCTCTGTCCTGCTCTGGTTGCCTCTCTGGTTGCCTCTCGCCTTGGAGTCGCCCCATTGCCTCCTCTGTCCTGCTCTGGTTGCCTCTCTGGTTGCCTCTCGCCTTGGAGTCGCCCATTTCCTCCCTCTGTCCTGCTCTGGTTGCCTGTCTTGCTCTGGTTGCCTTTGCCAGCGTCTGTGAGGTCTTCCAGCTGTGAGTCCTCAGGGTCTGGCTCAGCTTCCCAGCACAGCTGGGTCTCAGCCTGAGCACCCAATCCTGAAGCTCATCAGAGCCTTCCTCCTCCTCTGATGGCTTTCCAGGCCCCTCCTCCTGATTCCCTGGATTCAGCTGCCGGGTCTTCTGGCCGGCACGGAATCACAACAGGGATTCTCTCCACTGTCTCTGCGTGGGGCACTTCCTTCACTTTGCAGAGGCCTTGGGGAACCCCCTGGAATGTCTCCCCCCCACTTCTCTCAAAGGTGCTGTTCAAAAGGCTACTGGACTTTGTTTTTCCCCCTGAAAACATTTCGCTTCTCATCCAAGAAGCTTCATCCATTCTTCCATCCGGTCCCCTCACGCCCTCAGAACGGATGAAGCTTCTTGGAGGAGAAGCAAAATGTTTCCTCCTTCTTCCTCCACAAGGAAAAAAAAACAAACAAAAGCAAAAAAAAACAGCCCAGCTGCCTTTTGAAGAAAACATCCATTGGGACAATGGATGACGGAGAACCTGCATAGACACCCACCCACCCACCGCTCAGCTGTGTTTCCCCTTTCCCCCAAGCCCACCTCTGCATCCTGGGACTTGGCAATGTCCACCAGCGTCTTCGCAGCAGGGTGGACCACGTCGAGAAGCTTCAGGATGGTGGCGCCGTCATTGGAAATGGTTGCTTTGCCTGCAAAGATAGACAGTTGTTGGGACTCGAAAAAGAGGGCAAAGAGCAACAAAGATGATCAGGGGACTGGAGGCTAAAACATATAAGGAATGGTTGCTGGAATTGGGGATGTCTAGTTAAATGAAGAGAAGGATGAGGGGGGACAGGATAGCAGCCTTCCAGTATCTCAGGGGCTGCCCCAAAGAAGAGGGAATCAAGCTATTCTCCAAAGCCCCTGAAGGCAGGACAAGAAGCAACGGATGGGAACCAGTCAAGGAGAGAAGCAACCTAGAACTAAGGAGAAACTTCCTGACAGTTAATTTAATCCTAGGATTAAAGGGACATTTGCTCCTGTGTTTCAGCCCTGTGCAAAAAGGCAGCCCGAAGGTCTAAAATCTTTCGGACTTTGTCACCTAGGAACTTTGGAGAGACAGTTGTTAGATGATAGCAGGGTTTGAAACAAAAGCAGGAGGGGCATCAATGAATCAATCAATTCTCAGGTTCTCCAGATTCAAAATAGTAATAATAATAATAATAACTAGCAGACTTCCAGTATCTCAGGGGCTGCCCCAAAGAAGAGGGAGTCAAGCTATTCTCCAAAGCCCCTGAAGAAGGCAGGAGAAGAAGCAACGGATGGAAACTCACCAAAGAGAGAAGCAACCTGGAACTAAGGAGAAACTTCCTGACAGTGAGAACAATTAACCAGTGGAACTACCTGCCTCCAGAAGTGGTGAATGCTCCAACACTGGAAGTTTTTAAGAAGTGACTGGACAGCCATTTGTCCGAAATGGTATAGGGTTTCCTGCCTGAGCAGGGGGTTGGATTAGATGACCTCCAAGGTTCCTTCCAACTTTATTATTATTATTATGGATCATCACACAGTCAGCCAGATGTTCAGACTGGATTTGGCATTTTGTCTACCTATCGAGTCCTTACCCAGGACCTGGGATAGGCAGATGTGGATGTTTGATGGTATTACAGGTATCGTCGCAGGATGGAAGCAGTTCCTAATAAGGCCGTCTTTTGCAATTGACTAATAGCGAATTTGTCAATGCCAATGGTGTTCAAGTGGTGCTCCAGTTGTTTTGGGATTGCACCCAAGGAGCCTATGACTATTGGTCCTACCCTTGCTTGCTTTTGCCACAGTCTTTCTATTTCTATTTGTAGGTCTTTGTATTTTGTTATCTTCTCCAGCTCTTTCTCTTCTATTCTGCCGTCTCCGGGCACTGCCATGTCCACTATCCAGACTTTTTTGTCTTTCTTACTGACAATTGTCAAGTCCTGGGTGTTATGTTGCAGGTGCTTGTCTGTTTGAATTATGAAGTCCCAGAGCAGTTTAATTTTATCATTTGTTGTTGTTGTTGTTATTATTATTATTATTGTTATTATTATTATTAAGTTGCCAGATGTGTATACGGAAGAATATTGGATGTATTGGGACATTTGAGCAAAATCCAAACCACGAGCCTGTCAGGATGAGACCCATGTAGTCCGACCCACGTAGGTCCACATGGCTTAAAACCCGCCCCATAGGGAAACCCCTGACCTCCTGGCAATGGTGGTCAGCACCAGCCTCACCTCTGTCGTCCACAATGAGTTTGTCCATGCCCCGGGGGCCCAGCGTAGTCCGGACGGCTTCCGCAATCACTTGGCAAGCGCTGATGTTGCTAACCAGCTGCGGGATGCCTTGGGAAGTGTCCGTGCCTTCCTTCAACAGGATAACAGGTGTGGGCTGCAGGTAAAGCAAGGTTGGGTCATAGGTCAGGTATGGCGAGGCCCAAAGCGGAAAACCAGCCACACATTTGATTGCGCGCACAAGGACAATTGTTATCCAGTTATTTCTGGCATGGAAAAGGCAGAAAGCTGAAGAACAGAGTAGAGCAGAGCAGAGTAATGATAAGAATAGAACAGAATAACGATAATGGAATAGAACAGCGGTTCTCAACCTGTGGGTCGGGACCCCATTTGGGGTCGAACGACCATTTCATGGGGGTCGCCAAACAACGCAGTCCGCCATTTCCCCCCCCCCTTTTCCTTAGCTGTGCTTCTCCCTTTTATTCTATTGGCTTTTGAAAGCCAATAGAATAGACTCTCTTGAATAGAGTCTAATTCTATTGGCTTTCCAAAGCCAATAGGAATTGTCCAGGCTGTCTCTGCCCTGCTGAGCCCGCCAAAAGTCCCATTCTGCAAACGGGGCTGCACCAGTTGAGTAGTCCTCGACTTATGACCGGTTGAGTAGTCCTCGACTTACGACCGGTTGGGGGGGGTCGTGGCATTAAAAAGGTTGAGAACCACTGGAATAGAATATAGAGTAATGTTAAGAATAGAACAGAATGATGATAATGGAATAAAATATAGAGTAATGTTAAGAATAGAATGATAAGAACAGAATAGAGTAATGATAAGAATAGAGTGGAATATAGAACAGAATAGAATATAGAATATATAAAATATAATAGAATAGAGATAGGATAGAATAATAAGAATAGAACAAGAAAAGAATGAATAGAATAAAATAGAATAATGATAGAATAAGAATAAAAATAGAATGATAGAATATAATAGAATAATGATAGAATAGAATATAGCATATAGAATAGAGTAGATAACAGAACAGAATATAAAGTAATCTTAAGAATAGAATAATGATAAGAATTGAATAGAATATAGAACAGAATAGAAAGTAGAAAGTAGAGAATAGAAAATAGAGAACAGAACAGGAGCTGGAAGGGACTTTGGAGGTCTGCTAGTCCAGCCCCCTGCTCAGGCAGCTTGGTAAAAACAACAATGATGTCTTAAGGGACAAACGCATAGTCCTCAACCTTCGGCCACAACGGAGCCTCAAATACCTGTTGCCCAAGTGCAACATTTGCTAAGGGCGTTTTGCCCCGTCTGACCATCTTTCTTGCCGGTCGCTAAGCGAACCAACGCAGTTGTTCAATGAACCACACGCTGGTTAAGCAAACCTGGCTTCCCCATCATCAACACTGAGTCAGTTGCCAAGGGTCTGAATTTGGATCGCCTGACGAGATGAGGACGCCGCCAACGGTCGCAAGCGTGAAAAACCGCCCCGAGTCCCTTTTTTCCAGGGCTCTTGCAACTGTGAACGGTCCACTAAATGAACTGCCTGGATTGTGTTTATCTACTGTTGAAAGCAGCCCAGGCAGTGAGACGGGGCAGGACATAAATTAAAACTATAAATTAAAACGTATCAAGGAGAGAAGCAACCTGGAACCAAGGAGAAACTTCCTGACAGTTGGAACAATTAACCAGCGGAACAACCTGCCACCAGAAGCGGTGAATGCTGCAACGCTGGAGGTTTTTAAGAAGAGACTGGACAGCCCTTTGTCTGAAATGGTATAGGGTTTCCTGCCTGAGCAGGGGGCTGGACTAGATGACCTCCAAGATCCCTTCCAACTTTATTATATATAAAAAAATTTTTTTGCAAATACAGCCCCTTCCAGGGGAGGTGGCGGGGGGGGGGGAGGCGCTGCCTCTTCTGCACACCCATCCCGTGCATCACACGGGGTAAGTGGTCTCCTAACGTCTTCACACATGCACCCACATTCACAATACCTGCGGGTTAGGTCTCGTGGTGGGAGGGGGCAGCTGTCCTGCCCTGAATTCCCTCAGGGACTACACCTCCCACAAGGCCTCGCGGCGAGGCAGCCATTCGGCTAACGGAGCCGGCTGCCGCAGAGCTTGCCGGGAGTTTTAGTCTCCGGGGGTTCCAGCCCTGACCGCGTGTAGCTCGTTCGGCTTTTAGCTCCGCTCAAGGGAGGCCTCGTACGTTGCAGGAGCGCAGCCGCCGGCGGGGCTCCCGCGTCGGCCTCCCGCCCGCCGGCGACCCACCCCGGCTTCCATCAATACCGGCTCCTTCTCGCCGAGAAGCCTCTCCCGAGGAGGAGAAGGCCACCCGCGAGGAGAACGACGCCCGCCCCGCGGCGGATGGCGGCGGATAAACTCGGCTCTGCCACCGCTTTCCCCGTCACTCACCATCATCTTGGCGGCGGCTCTGGTTAAACGCTCCCTTCCCCAGAATGCACCGCGGTCGCCTAGAAACTTCGCGGGGGCCGGGCCAAAGGAAAAGGCGGGGCCGCAAGGGGAAGTACGGCGCGAGTCTCATAGAGAGAAGAAAAAGGAAGAGTCCTCCTCTCGCGGGCGCTTCGGAGTTCATATTAAAACCTTTTTTTTTTCTTCCTTTCCAGGCATTTTTTTTCTCTTTTGACAAGAGGAAAATGGAAAAGAAGAAATTTATTTTATTTATTTATTTTTTAATTTTTATTTTTAACCAACAAGACAAAACAGAACAAAGCAAAACATAACACACATACACACACAATATATACTTCTCCTTTTTTTTGTTAACAGCAATTACGTAACGGTAATCTAATATTTACATTTCCCCCTTATTCTTCTTTAAAATATTTGTCCTTATAGCCCCATTATTTCTTATTTACATTTTTCTTCCTTCATGTTCTACTTCTGGAAAAGAAGAAATTTAATTATTCTTGAAAATAGCGGGGATTTTTGGCCGAGGCAGTAGCAAAAAAGTGGCTTGCGTTAATCCGTTATTCACTTGGGCGTTGTTTCTCAATTTCAGCATCTTTGAAATGGGTGGACTACAACTCCCAGAATTCCCCAGCCGGCTTGCTTATGGTTTTTTAGAGCAGTGTTTCTTAAATGCTTTGCTTTCGTGACCCTTTCCCTTTCATAAAAATGAGGGGGGACCCTCCAAGGAGTTTTTCTTCGTAGGGGTTATATTTATCGATAGTTACCCTATTAAAAATTAAAACGGAGGCGTTTGGGAAAATGCTTGTGGATTGAACCAGGTAAAAAAAAATAACACACTTTAACCCAGGGGATGTATACATAATTTTCATCAAAATCCCATTGATTTAAAATTGATCTCTTTTTTAAAATATTTACCTATTCATTCATTTATATGCTGCCCAGAGTAAGAGGGGTGGCGTATAAATGTTGTTTTAATAGCTAAAATAAAAGAAGAGTGGAGTCCTGCAGCTATCTACATTCTCTTCCAGTCTTCTTTTAAAATCCGTTTGTTGTCTATTATCAATGCAGCCATCCATCCACTCTGTTTCTCTGTCTACCTACTTACTATCCATCCATCCATCCACTATGTGTCAATGCAAAAACATCTGGGCCAAAGGAAAGGGCAGGGCTGTCTGTCTATCTACTTACCATCCTTTCTGTCTATCATTCTATTCTATTCTATTCTATTCTATTCTATTCTATTCTATTCTATCTTATCATTATTCTATTCTATTCTCATTATTCTATTTTATTTTCCTATTCTATAGCCCTATTCTATTTTTCTATTCTATTCTAAATTTCTATTCTATAATATCATTATTCTATTCTATTCTAATCTATCATTATTCTATTCTATTCATTCTTTCCTGTTATTTCTATTCTATTCTATCTTATCATTATTCTATTCTATTCTATTCTTATTTCTTTATTCTATTCTATTCTATTGTTATTACTTTATTCTATTCTATTCTATTCTATTCTAATTCTTTCCTATTGTTATTTCTATTCTATTTTCTATTCTATCTTATCATTATTCTATTCTATTCTTGTCATTATTCTATTCTATTTTCCTATTCTATAGCCCTATTCTATTTTTCTATTCTATTCTAAATTTCTATTCTATCATTCTATTCTAATCTCATTATTCTATTCTATTCATTCTTTCCTGTTATTTCTATTCTATTCTATCTTATCATTATTCTATTCTATTCTTGTCATTATTCTATTCTATTTTCCTATTCTATAGCCCTATTCTATTTTTCTATTCTATTCTAAATTTCTATTCTATAATATCATTATTCTATTCTAATCTAATCTATCATTATTCTATTCATTCTTTCCTACTATTATTTCTATTCTATCTTATCATTCTTCTATTCTCATTATTCTATTCTATTTTCCTATTCTGTTCTAAATTTCTATTCTATTCTATCATTATTCCATTCCATTCTATTCATTCTTTCCTACTGTTATTTCTATTCTATTCTATTCTCTATTCTGTTTCTCTTCTTATTCTCTTCTGTTCTCTTCTCTTCTCTTCTATTCTATTATTATATTACATATCCTCTTCTCTATTCTCTTCTTATACTCTTCTCTTCTCTATTCTGTTTCTCTTCTTATTCTCTTCTCTTCTCTTCTATTGGAATAGGCTGCATATTTTGGATTATATTTTGCATTTAAGCAAGAAAAAAAAAATAATCGGCCTCCCGGTCTACTCGGAGGTGGACAGTAAACCCCAAAGAGACAAAGCAGCGGAGGATTCCTTGAAACGCCCGCCTCGGCTCCACCCAGACCTTCGGCTCCTCCAATCGGAGGAGCGGGTGGGCGGGGCCCCGCCGCAGCTGCTGTCAGCTGAGCTCGCCAGCTGCCGGCGCGCTGCGGTCCGAGGACGGCAGGCAGCGCCGGGCAGGCAGCGCTCGGCTGACGGACAGGAGGACGGGCGGGCTCCCCCCGCGATGTCCCCCGCCTGGTTTGCCCTGCTCCTCTTCCTTCTCCTCCTCGGCTTCTGCCCGGCTGGTCACGGTGAGGAGCCGCCTCTTGGTCCCGTCGCGGTGCAGCCCCCACCGGGGTGCCTGGCTGCCTGCCTGGCTTACCCGCCAGAGGCGCCTCTTGCAAGCCGGAGGCGGTGGGGGGGGGGGTTGGGGGGGCTGAGCTGGCGGGTAGCCGCGATCGGGGGCGCGCGTCTGCATGCGGGGATGCGGGTGGGCTGCGTGTCTGTTTCATAACCGTCGTGGGGGCGAGGATGCGTGTATCTACAAGAAGCAGGATTTAAGTCACGGGTAGGTAGCCTTGGCTGTTTTCTGACTCGTGGACTTCAACTCCCAGAATTCCTGAGCCAGCCATGCTGGCTCAGGAATTCTGGGAGTTGAAGTCCACGAGTCAGAAAAGAGCCAAGGTTGCCTACCCTGGTTTTGGGCCATTCTAGACAACAGAAGGACTGGGGTGGGGGTCGTGATAGCAGTCTTCCAGGATTTGAGGGGCTGCCCCAAAGGAGAGGAGGGGAGTCCACCTCTTCGCCAAAGCCCCTGAAGAAGGCAGGACAAGAAGCAACAGAGATGAGACTAATCAAGGAGAGAAGCAGCCTGGAATTAAGTGACAGTGAGAACAATTCATCAGAGGAACGACTTGCCACCAGAAGTTGTGGATGCTCCAACACTGGAAGTTTTCAAGAAGAGATTGGACAGCACGGTGGCTGAGGAATTCTGGGAGTTGAGGTCCACTCCTCTTAAAGTATATCAGGGGTCTTCAAACTTGGCCCTTTGATGACTTGTGGACTTCAACTCACAGAATTCCTCAGCCAGGCACGCTGGCTGAGGAATTCTGGGAGTTGAAATCCACAGGTCATCAAAGGGCCAAGTTTGAAGGCCCCTGATCTACACATTAAATTGCTGTATTTGATTCTAATTTCATTTTAAACTGCATTCCATCCCAATTTCATTTTAAGTGGTATTTTATCTCTAGTTCACATTAAATCGTATTTTAGCCAATCCCGTTTTAAATTGTTTCTACTGCATGTTAGTAAGAACGTGTGTTTGGAACGCTGCACCTCGATATGGTCCATGGGCTAATCAATAAAGTAAATTAAATTAAATCACATTGAATAGGCATGTCCTTGCAGGCACCCACCCACCCAAACCAGGATTTAAGTTAAGTGCAGGCTGACATCTGCGTGGCGTGTTTCTTACTTGCATTACGACAGAGATGTCCACGGCGTAGGCGGCGTCTCGCCTCGTCTATTCTTAGCTCTTAGCTCTTGGCACCTGCGATGCACCATGTTGCCAAGTTGCCGGTTGCCTTGGAAAGTAACCACAGACCTGTCTTTTTCTCCCCTCCCTGGTCACATCTTTGCCCACCATCCAGTGGTAGAACATAGAATAACAAAGGGGCCTTGGAGGTCACCTAGTCCAACCCCCTGCAGAAGCAGGACAGTCTATACCGTTTCAGACAAGTGGCTGCCCAGTCTCTTCTTGAAAACCTCCAGTGATGGAGCACCTACAGCTTCCGGTGGCAAGTCGTTCCGCTGGTTAATTGTTCTCACTGTCAGGAAGTTTCTCCTTAGTTCCAGGCTGCTCGTCTCCTTGATGAATTTCCATCCGTTGCTTCTTGTCCTGCCTTGGAGAAGAGGTGGACCGCTCTTCCTTGTGGCAAACTCTTGTGTGATGCTGGATTTTTATTATTTGTTTATTTGTTAAAATTATTTGTTGCCCATCTTGCTGTGGGGCTACTCTGAGTGATTTAAGAGAGAGGGAGGGAGGGAGGGAGGGAGGGAGAAAGGGAAAGAGAGGGAGGGAGAGAGGGAGAGGGGGAGAGACAGGGAGAGGGGAGAGAGGGGGAGATAGAGGGTGAGAGGGAGAGAGAAGGATAGAGACAGGGAGAGAGAGGAGAGAGGAGAGAAAGAGGGAGAGGAGAGATGGAGAGACAGGGGAGAGGGGGAGTGGGTGGGGGAGAGGGAGAGGGGGAGAGACAGGGAGAGGGGAGAGGGGGAGATAGAGGGTGAGAGGGAGAGAGAAGGATAGAGTCAGGGAGAGAGAGGAGAGAAAGAGGGAGAGGAGAGATGGAGAGACGGAGGGGAGAGGGGGAGAGGGTGGGGGAGAGGGAGAGGGGGAGAGACAGGGAGAGGGGAGAGAGGGGGAGATAGAGGGTGAGAGGGAGAGAGAAGGATAGAGTTGGAGAGAGGAGAGAGATGAGGGAGAAAGGGAGAGAGGAGAGATGGAGAGACAGAGGGGAGAGGGGGAGAGGGTGGGGGAGAGGGAGAGGGGGAAAGAAAAGAGGGAGGGAGGGACAGGGAAGGGAGAGAGGGGGAGAGAGGAGAGATAGACGAGAGATAGGAGAGGAGAGAGGGAAAAGGAGAGAGGAGGGAGAGACGGAGGGGAGAGGGGGGAGAGAGAAGGAGTGAGGGACAGAGGGAAGGGAGAGGGAGAGAGAGAGAAGGATAGATGGAGAGACAGGGGGAGAGAAGGAGAGGAGAGGGAGGGAGAAAGGAGGGGAGAGAGGAGAGAGGGAGGGGAGAGGGGGAGAGGGAGAGAGGAGAGGTAGGGAGACGGAGAGGGGAGAGGGAGAGAAAGAGATGGAGGGAGAGATAGAGAGAGGGGGGGAGAGGAAGACAGAGGGAGGGAGGGAGAGGGGGAGACAGACAGACAGAGACAAACCACTCACGCATGGCTTCTGGCCTTGAACTCCAGTTCCTCCAAGTGTCAAGACAATCACACCCTTTGGGGGAATGTCTGTTTTCCTGGCTTGTGAAGACATCCACGCTCCTCTTTCTCTCTGCCGATTGCTAGGTTTACGCATCCAGGAGTACCTTTACTTCCATGTCCTCAGTCCCGGAGATATCCGTTACACCTTCACGGCTACGCCAGCCAAGGACTTGGGCGGAGTCTTCGTAAGTCTTTTTCTTGCCCGCTGTGGCCAAGCTTCCCTTCCCTTCCCAGGGTCATCTCCGGAAGAGAGAAGGAAGGAAGGAAGGAAGGAAGGAAGGAAGGAAGGAAGGAAGGAAGGAAGGAAGGGGTTAAAAGAATAATTAGCACCCTCTTGCAACACCCCCCCCCCAGGGTTGCAACCCTGGTTTGGAGGAAGATCTTGAGATGTTCCTCAGCTAGAGGTCCCGAGTCCTCTCAACGTCAATCTGGTTCTGGGAGGACCAGATTGTAGTTGAGCCACATCTGGAGGGCCTTTGCTGGTAGGACAACCTTTCCTGACCTCCACTTGCACATCTGTTGGGAGAGAATTTGTGGAGAAGGAATATGGCACACCTGAGCCAGTTCTTGTCATAGATTGATGGCTCGGCCTTCTTATCAAGCTGATTGTTTGGGAGCAAAAAAATCAGAGAAAGGTATTAATACGTGGGAATATTTATAACGTAGGCTTGAACTGTGGGGTCCTTGGTGCTCGCTGAGCTGGGTGATATTCTGGTAGACGTTCCATCACCCATCTGGGTAACATTATCAGTGCTGGAAAGAAGGGGGGGTTTAAGAGAGGAGGAGGAGGAGGAGGAGGAGGAGGAGGAGGAGGAGACCTGTGGAGTCCTAGGTGTTCTCTGAGCTTGGTGGTTTTCTTGCAGACATTTCATGACCCATCTTGGTAACCTTATCAGTGCTGGAAGGAAGGGGGTGTTAAGAGAGGAGGAGGAGGAGGAGGAGGAGGAAGAAGGAGAAGGAGAAGGAGAAGAAGAAGAAGAAGAAGAAGAAGAAGAAGAAGAAGAAGAAGAAGAAGAAGAAGAAGAAGAAGAAGAAGAAGAAGAAGAAGAAGAAGAAGAAGAAGAAGAAGAAGAAGAAGAAGAAGAAGAAGAAGAAGAAGACGACGACTGTGGGGTCCTTGGTGCTCTCTGAGCTGGGGGTTTTTCTTCCAGACGTTTCATGACCCAACTAGGGAACATCATCAGTGCTAGAAGGGAGGGGGGTTTGCAGAGAGGAGGAGGCCTGTGGACTCCTTGGTGCTCTCTGACCTTGTTTTCTTGCAGACGTTTCATTACCCAACTAGGGAACGTCATCAGTGCTCGAAGGCAGTGGGGTGAGTGGAGAAGGGAGAGGGGGAGGAGAAAGGTGACCGAGGGGTCCTCTGTGCTCTCTGCGCTTGGTTGTTTTCTTGCAGACATTTCATTACCCAGCTATGTAACATCACCAATGCTGAGCATCAGTGCATGGCTGGCTGGGGGATTCTGGGAGTTGACGCCCACCCATCTTAAACTTGCGGAGATTGAGAAACATCGATTGACCCAATAAATCCAGCCCGGTGTCCCATCAACAAAACCCAGAAGTTGTTATGCATGGATTTGGGGGAAGCCATTAGGGCGAACCTCGTCGCTCCTGGGCACAGGATGATGGGTCCCACTCTGCAGGCGGTGGTTTTAAATCTTCCCTCTTTTATGTATCTCCCACTTGCCCAGAACATGAGATTCGAGCAGATTTACCTGGTTCCGTCCGATCCGCCAGACGCCTGCGGGGCGTTGAACAACGGGGTCTTTATTGAAGGCCAGATCGCCTTGGTGGAACACGGGTGAGTCCCTCCCGCGCTCTGTTTTTGCACCCCGGTGGAAATCAGCGGGCTGCTTTTCGTGCTCCGTGTTCGAATCTCGGCCGGAGAATCCAGGACAGGGATCTTTCAGGGACCCTTGAACCAGCGAGCAGGTCCAGACGAAACGGTGCTGGATTTAAGGGTGTCCATGACACAACACAACACCACGCGGTCAAGAAGAAGAAGCGTCCCAAAGGTGCTTTTTCAAAAGACAATTTTGAAACTGTTTTGCTTCTCATCCAAGAAGCTTCTTCAGTTCTGACTGAACGGTGGAGGACAGAAGGGTTTATATTCTTTGCAGTCATCTGATTGTTAGTACTCTCTCTGTGCCCTCTTGGTCATCTGAGTGGTGCAAATGGGTGTGGGACCTGCTTGGAACTGCTAAAAGGACTATGTTGTAAACAGGAGATGGGTGTGTGTGTGTGTGTTATCCCTCCCCCTCCGTTGAGGGAGGGCTGTTCAATTTGGGCCTAGATGGCCTCTTGGACCCCTTTTTCAAACCAGCGGCACCCTCGGGCCAGAATGCGGACTTTGCTGTCTTCGAAAGAGCGGCCTTGGTCTTTCAAATGCAGATGGGCTGTTGACTCTTGTCCTGAGGGCTTTGTTCTCCTATGCCAGGGATAGGCAACCTTGACTCTTTTATGACTCGTGGACTTCAACTCCCAGAATTCCTGAGCCAGCCGTGCTAAGGGGAAAGGGAGAGGTTTCCAAGCTGAGCCAGGCTGGCTCAGGAATTCTGGGAGTTGAAGTCCACCAGTCATAAAGCGGCCTAGGCCCTAGGCCAGGGGTGGACAAGCTGGGAATTCTGGGAATTCCTGAGCCAGCCGTGCTGAGGGGAAAGGGAGAGGTTTCCAAGCTGAGCCATGCTGGCTCAGGAATTCTGAGAGTTGAAGTCCACGAGTCATAAAGCGGCCTAGGCCAGGGGTGGACAAGCTGGGAATTCTGGGAATTCCTGAGCCAGTCATACTGAGGGGAAAGGGAGAGGTTTCCAAGCTGAGCCAGACTGGCTGAGGAATTCTGGGAGTTGAAGTCCACCAGTCATAAAAGAGCCAAGATTGCCTACCTCTGGCCTAGGCCTAGGCCGCTTTCTGACTTGTGAACTTCAACTCCCAGAAATCCTGAGCCAGCATAGCTCAGCTTGGAAACCTTTCCCTTTCCCCTCAGCATGGTTGGCTCAGGAATTCTGGGAGTTGAAGTCCACAAGTCATAAAAGAGCCAAGGTTGCCTATCCCTGTCCTAAGCCGTGCCAGGCTGTTTGTGAAGTGATTGTTTTGTTTCTCCAAGGTACATTGGAGATAAACACAGATAAACCTCCAAGTTGCCTCAACGACTCTTCAGAGGAAGTGCAAACGACCAGATGATTGATTGCAAGGACTATAAAACCCTTCCATCCTCCACCATTCAGTCAGAACTGAAGATGCTTCTGGGATGAGAAGCGAAACGTCTTCAAGGAAGTCCAGTTGCCTTTGGAAAAAGCACTTTGGGGACAACCAAAATGACGGGAGAATCTCCCTACACAAGAACTCAAGAGGGGAACCATAACAGTGTGACCATAGCACCGTGTGTGTGTGTGTGTGTGTGTGTGTGTGTGTGTGTGTGTGTACGCACATTGCAAAACACCCTGCCACTCACGTGGAACCATTTTATCTCCTCTCCGCTGGCCCAGAAACCCGGGGATGTTGGGGACCCCTTATCTGAATGCATAAATGTGGACTTTTGGGGGGGGGGCTTTTTCAACAGGGGCTGCTCTTTTCTGTCCAAGACTCGCACGATCCAGGAACACGGAGGCCAAGCGGTGATCATTGCAGACAATAGTTACGACAAGGACACAACCTACATGGAGACGATGCAGCCCAGGGCCGACATCCCCGCCCTTTTCCTGCTGGGGAGAGACGGGTGAGTGACAGGGGGCTGCAGCCGAGACCCCCCCCTTTCCTGACCTTAAACCCCATTTGTACAGCTAAACCACTTAAAGTGGCTTAGGACCATGTTTCACACTTACGACCGTCGCAGCATCTCCCACGGTCAGGCGATCAAAATTCAGACGCTCGGCAACCGGTTCGTATTTATGACGGTTGCGGCGTTCCCCCGGGGGGGGGGGTCACGCGATCCCCTTTTGTGACCTTCTGACAAGCAGTCCATGGGGGAGCCAGCTTCACTTAACGACCGAGTTGCTTGCTTAACGACCTTAACCATTCACTTAGCAACCGTGTTACTGACTTAACTGCAGTGATGCACTTTGCAACGGTGGCAAGAGTGGTCGTAAAACGAGGCAAAAGTCACTTAACAAATGTCCCGCTTAGTGACAGAAATTTGGGGCTCAATTTGTGGTTGTTGAGGATTGCCTTTATCAGGATTTGGTGATTTGTGACAACTTTTAGTTGGGAGAAAAATTGCAGGATTCTGTTCCTTTTTAGAGTTGCTGTTGTATTTTTTATTATTTTATTTTACATTATTATTATTATTGATCATCGCACAATCAGCCAGATGTTCAGACTGGATTTGGCATTTTTGTCCACCTATCGAGTCCTTCCTGAGGGCCTGGGATAGGCAGATGTGGATGTTTGATGGTATTACAGGTATCGTTGCAGGATGGAAGCAGTTCCTAGTAAGGCCGCCTTTTGCAATTGACTAATAGCGAATTTGTCAATGCCGATGATGCTCCAGTTGTTTTGGGATTGCACCCAAGGCGCCTATGACTATTGGTGCTACCCTTGCTTGCCTTTGCCACAGTCTTTCTATTTCTATTTGTAGGTCTTTGTATTTTGTTCTCCAGTTCTTTCTTGTCTATTCTGCTGCTATTATTATTATGGATCATCGCACAGCCAGATGTTCAGACTGGATTTGGCATTTTGTCTACCTATCGAGTCCTTACCCAGGACCTGGGATAGGCAGATATGGATGTTTGATGGCATTACAGATATCGTCGCAGATTATTATTATTATTATATTTTTTGAGTTTCTCTTGTCTGTAAATTGCCTAGAGCTGCTACGAGCTATAAAAGTTCTCTAAATAAAATAAAGAATAAATAATGAATAAATAAAGAATAAATAACCCCCCCCCACTGCCTTATTTTTACCCAGGTACATGATCCGTCGCTCTCTGGAGCAGCACGGACTCCCTTGGGCCGTGATTTCCATCCCAGTCAACGCCAGCAGCGTTCCGGCTTCCGAATTCCTGCAGCCTCCGGGGATTTTTTGGTAGCAAAAAAAAGGAGGGAGCGAGCTGCGGCGTCGCAAAACCGGACGGAAGAGATAGACGATCCATCCACGGATCATCGTTGTCACCCAGTCCTGCAGCTTATAGGACCACAGGATCGTTTTTGAAGAAGGGAAACTGACTGGACCGTGTCATCTGGATGGCTGCTGGCCCAGATAACACCCACTGGAACTGGTGGGCCCAACCAGCAGCTCTTGAGGCCCAAAGAGGAAGCCTGGACAGCTGCTTGGCTTGTTGCCCATGGCTTGCTGGTGTGAGGGTGGTTACCGGGTGGTCTCAAATCCGAGAATCCCAAGGCCACGTCTTCAAGAAATGTTTGCCTTGTCCTCACTTCCCGAGTCTGGGGTCTGAACCCCAGGGGGGCCTTTAAGAAACCCCCCCCCCTTAGTTTCAAATTCAGATGCCAACTTGGCAAAATATTGACCGGATGGACATAGGGTGGGTGGGTTAGAGACCACGTAATTCATACGGTGGTGGTTTTGTGGGTGACAACGCCCGAGTTCACACGCGACAAAGCAAACTACGGTTTAAAGCAGAGGTTGGATGGCAAGGACTAAGCCCGGGGAGGGGACGGTGTGTGTGGTGTGTGCATTGCATACTTTCAGCGGCCTTTCACAGTTTGGGCACTTCCCCCCAAGATTTAAGGGTCAACCCCCCAATTCAAGAAGCATGGTTTTTGTTAAGTTCTCGACTTAATAAGTTCATTTAGTGACAGTTCAGGGTTACCACGGCACTGGGGGAAAAAGGGACATTTTTCGAACTGGCCGACGGCCGGATTGATTGTGTTGTGTTTTGCCTTTGTCAATCACTGCCGGTCACCCTCCTTGATTAAAACCAAAAGGCCACATTCTCCAGCCCTTGGGGGGTCTCTGCTGGCTAGTTCTGTCATTTATTTAATCAGGCTTATTTATTTATTCCTTTGTTTTAAAAAACCCACCTTTATTACAGGAGGTCCTCAACTTACAACAGCCCATTTAGTGACCATTCGAACTCACGACGGCGCTGAAAAAAAGGGACTTGGGACCGTTTTTCGCACTTACGACCGTCGCAGCCATCCCCGTGGTCACGTTAGCTGGGCAACGGACTCGGAATTATGACGGTCGCCGTGTCCCGGGGTCATGTGATTCCCCCCTTTCGCGACCGCCCGAGAAGCAGAGTCAGTGGGGGGGGGGAAGGCGGATTCGCTTAACAAACCCATGTTACTAAATGAAGAACCGCAGTGATTCGCTTAACAACGGCGGTAAGAAAAATTGTAACATGGGAAGGACTCGCTTAACGAACGTCTCGCTTAGTGCGGAGATTTGGAGCTCGGCGTTGGTCGTAAGCCTGTATAGCGAGTCCTCGGCTTACGAGCATTCGTTCTGTGACCGTTCACAGTTACAACGGCACCGGGAAAAGGGGGCTTACGGCCGGTTTTCACACTTAACGACGGTTGCAATTTAACCTCTATGTCGAGAACGGTGATAAAATGGGGCAAAGCTGGCTTAGTGACCAGTTCGCTTAGAAGCGGAAACGTTAGGCTCCGTTGCGGTCGTAAGTCGAGGACCACCTTCGCCGAGTCTAATGAGCATTCGAGGAATAAACCTATGACGTCGGATCTGGAGAGGAAGAACGCCAAGCACGCCAGCCCAAAGCAAATCCTTTTGTATTGAAGGAGGTGGACCGATTTGCATAGAATTACAAAACTCCCCCTCGGAAGGAGCATCAAATGGATGACGAGGGCACGCAACCACAAATTGTCACTCACTCACTCACTCACTCCCGGCTCAGGATGGCAGGCAAGATTTAAAATCAGGGTTAATAAAGCAGGCCAGACGTCTGAACAGCTGGGACACGGATGGGACGCCGGATCAGGAAGCAGGCCAAGCAAACCCGGGATCTGGATTCGGGTCCCGGCTTTTGGAGGTTGGTGGGTTGAGATCCAGAGTCAACCCAGCCTTGATCTGCTTAGGGAGGGGGGAGGGGGGGGAGGAAGAAAGAGAAGGAAGGAAGGAAAAGAGGGAGGGAGGAAGATAAGGGAAGGGAGGGAGGAGGAAGGAAGGGGAGGGAAGGAGGAAGGGAGAGAAGGAAAAGAGGAAGGGAGAGAGGCAGGAAGAAAGGGAAGAAGGAAGGAAAAGGGAGGGAGGGAGGGAAAGAAAAGAGGGAGGAAGATAAGGGAAGGGAGAAGGAAGGAGCGAGGGAGGAAGAAAGAGGGAGGAAGAAAGGGAGGGAGGAAAGAGGAAGGAAAGAAGGAAAAGGAGGGAGGAAGGGAGGGAAGGAGAGATAGATGGGGAAAAAAGGAAGGAGGATGGAAGAAAAGAAAGTAGGAGAGAAAAATGAAGGAAGGAAGGAAGGAAGGAAGGAAGGAAGGAGGGAGGGAGGGTGCCCCGTTGACCTCTTCTCTGTAGACCAGGTGAGTCTCCCCCAAAACACCCAGCCCAGCCGCCATCTTGAAATGCGCCCAATATTTTGGGGCCGAGGCTGCTTTGCATGGCTGCAGACCACAGCTGGAGCAGAGGAGAGTCAGGTAGTCCTCGACTTACAACAGTTCGCTTAGTGGCCCTTTTAACGGCGCTGAAAAAAAAAAGCGGACTCGGGACCGGTTTTTTTTTTTCCCACCCTTGCCACCGTTGCTGCATCCCCCATGGGTCACGTGATCCAAAATACAGCCGCTCGGCCAACGACTCGTACTTATGACGGTCGCAGCATCCAGCGGTGTGTGTGTGTGTGTGTGTGTGTGTGTGTGTGTGTGTGACATGATCCTCTTTGGTGACCTCCCGACAAGCCCGGTCAAGGGGGGGAGGGGGAAGCAGAATTCACTTAACGACCGGGCGGCCCACTTAGCGATGGGGGCGATTCACTGAACAACGTAGGCGAGGAAAGCGGTCGCCGTGGGGCAAAACCCGCTCCCCAAACGTCCCGCTTAGCGACGGACTCAGTTTGGTCGTACGTAGAGGACTAGCTGCACGGAAAACCAGGTTTCTCTGCTTCTCTTTGCTGGAAAGGGGGGGAGAGGAAGGCGCGGATCGGGGCCAGGATTAGACCCCCCCCACACACAGAGAGACCTCACATCCTTAAGGCAAGGCTGGAGAGGCAAACCAGGTTAGGTTTGCTGAACCCCCTTCTGTTGGAGATGGAGGCCGGGGAGGGGGGGGGTCTTCTGCTCCCCACCAGGTTGGGTGTCACCCATGCCTGTTCAGGAGCCCACCCCTCCTTGCTAGGCAGCCTGTGGGTCAAGAGGCACGATGGGTCCCTCCCTGGCCGCCCCATTCCCCCCCCCCAATCCACCTCCTCCCAAGCCACCATCTGACCAGGATGCTGTTCCCACCACAGCCCTAGGGCCTCTAGAGGGGTCCCCCCCTCCCACTCACGCCCCACCCAATTCGCCCCCACCCTCCCCCGGAAGGCCAGATCAAACGTCCGTCATCTCGTCCTCCAGCTCCGCGCCGTCGGGCTCCCCTTCGCCTTCCTCCTCCTCCTCTTCCTCCTCTGACGTGAGGTCGGGGTCTTCGGCTTGAGCCAGGCACTTGGGGCAGGAGCAGATGAACAAGTAGTTTTCCCTAAGGGGTTTTTTTGGGGGGGGAGGGGGGTTACGGAAGAGAAAGAGAGAGAGATGGAGGAATTCCGCAAGATGGAAGATTTGCTGGTAGGCCTCGACTTACGACGGGGGGGGGGGGGGGGGCTTGCGATGTCCTGGCGGTGAAGGAGTTAAAAATGCAACCATTAGGTCACCTCCAAGTGGCCTCAAGGACTCTCTAAAAGGAGGCAAATGACCGGCTGTCTGCAAGGAGTATAAATCCTTCAATTCCCCACCATTCAGTCAGAGCGGAAGAAGCTTCTGGGATGAGAAGGGAAACATCTTCAAGGAAAAACAAGGAAGTCCATTTGCCTCCTGAAAAAAAGCATCTTTGGGATATTTTGGCCATTAGCCGTTCGGATTCTTGTAGGGAGCAGAATTTTGCAATCAACCTTGATCCCCGTTTGAACTGCCTCGTGTGTGTGTGTGTGTGTGTGTGTGTGTGTGTGTGTATGTGTTTGTGTGTGTTAAATTTTGGATTGCTAACGAAGAGTTTAAGGGAGACCGGTATACAGTAGCTATTTCCAGCTAGTTAGCTCTCATTTCTTCTTCCAATATTTGGGCTGACAGGGTGCATCGTAAAAAAATCACTCAAGATAGATAGATAGATAGACAGGCAGACAGATGATAAAGAGAGAGCGAGGATAGATAGATGTTACATAGATGATAGGAGATGGATGGATGGATGGATGGAGATAGATAGATAGATAGATATAGATGATATAGATAGATGAATAGATAGATGTTAGATGATAGATAGATAGATAGATAGACAGACAGATAGATAGATAAAGATAGATAGATATAGACGATAGATGATATAAATAGATGAATAGATAGATGTTAGATATCTAGATAGAAGATAGGGATAGATAGATAGATAGATAGATAGATAGATAGATAGATAGATAGATAGATAGATAGATAGATAGATAGATAGATAGATAGATAATGGATGGATGGATGGATGGATAGATAGATAGATAATGGAGGGATGGATAGGTAGATAGATAGAGAGAGATGATAGATAGATAGATAGAGAGATAGATAGATAGATAGATAGATAGATAGATAGATAGATAGATAGATAATGGAGGGATGGATAGGTAGATAGAGAGATAGAGAGAGATGATAGATAGATAGATAGATAGATAGATAGATAGATAGATAGATAGATAGATAGATAGATAGATAGATAGATAGATAGATAATGGATGGATGGATGGATAGGTAGATAGATAGATAGATAGATGATAGATAGATAATGGAGGGATGGATAGGTAGATAGAGATGATAGATAGATAGATAGATAGACAGACAGACAGACATAGATAGATAGATAATGGAGGGATGGATAGGTAGATAGAGAGAGAGAGAGAGGACAGACAGATAGAATATAGGGATAGATAGATAATGGATGGATGGATGGATGGATGGATAGGTAGATAGATAGATAGATAGACAGACAGACAGATAGAGATGAGAGAGAGACATAGGCAAATAGGCAGATAAACTGACACACACATACACACACAGATCCTCACTCACTGTAGAATTTTGCACCGGCTGTGTCGGCTCCGTTCTCTCTGACAGCAGTCCAGGTAGCTGATGCAGATCTCCTGTGTGGAGAAAAACACAACTGCAACAGACCGAAGGCCAAGCTAGCAAAGCAACAGCCAAGACAGCCGGAAGGAATGTCTGGCTCCGGGACACGCAGCCCCTGCCTGGTTCTTCAGAGCACGGGATGGTAGGAGGAGTGGCCGAGTCTGGGGGCGGAGTCAAAAGAGGGATCAGCCTAGAATCCCTACGTAGCCACAAACAGTCCCCTTGAGTTCCCCTGGCCCTTATCCAACTCCTGGCGGGTGCCAGCTTATTACAAGGAATCCTCCACCTAGGACGGGAATTGAGCTCAACATGTCCATTGCTGAGTTAGACAGTTGTTCAGTGAGTTTTGCTCCATTTTGCAACATTTCTTGCCACATTTCTTGTTAAGGGAATCACTGCAGTTGTTGTCAATAACACGGTTGCTAAGCAAATCGGGCTCCCCTGTGGACCTTGTTCGCCAGAAGGTCGCAAAGTGGGATCACTGGAGCCCTGGGATGCTGGAACTGTCATAAATACGAGTCAAGCATCTGAAATTTGGTCGCATGACCATGGGGATGCTGCAATGGTCCTAGGTGTGAAGGGGAGGGGAGGGGAGGGGAAGAAAGGAAAGGGAGAGAGGAAAGGGAAGGGAAGTAAAGGAAAGGAAGAGAGGAAGGAAGGGAAGGGAGGAGAGGGAAGGGAAGGGAGGGAAGGAAAGGAAGAGAGAAGGGAAGGGAAGGGAAGGGAGGAGAGGGGAAGGGAAGGGGAGGGAAGGAAAGGAAGAGGGAAGGGAAGGGAAGGGAAGGGAAGGGAGGAGAAATGGAGGAAAGGAGAGAAGGGAAGGGAAGGGAAGGGAGGAGAGGAAAGGAAGGGAGAAGAAAGGAAGAGAAAGGGAGAAGAGGAAAGGAGAGGGAAGGGGAGGAAAGGAAAGGAAGAGGGAAGGGGAGGAAAGGAAAGGGAGGAGAGGAGACGAAAGGGAAGTGAAGGAAAGGAAGAGAAAGGGAGAAGAGGAAAGGAGAGGAGAGGGAAGGGAAGGGAAGAGAAAGGGAGGAAAGGAGAGAAGGGAAGGGAAGGGAGGAGAGGAAAGGAAGAGAGAAGGAAAGGAAGAGAAAGGGTAGAGGAAGGAGAGGAGAGGGAAGGGAGGAAGAGAAAGGGAGGAAAGGAGAGAAGGGAAGGGAGGAGGAGAGGAGAGGGAAGTGAAGGAAAGGAAGGAGGAGAAAGGGAGAAGAGGAAAGGAGAGGGAAGGGGAGGAAAGGAAAGGAAGAGAGAAGAGAAGGGAAGGGAAGGGAGGAGAGGGAAGGAAAGGAAAGGAAGGAAAGGAAGAGGGAAGGGGAGGAAGGAAGGAGAGAGAGAAGGATGGGAAGGGAAGGGAGGAGAGGGAAGGAATAGGAAAGGAAAGGAAAGGAAGAGGGAATTGGAAGGGAGGAGAGGAAAGGAGACGGAAGGGGAGGAATGGAAAGGAAGAGGGAAAGGGGAGGAAAGGAAAGGAAGAGAGAAGAGAAGGGAAGGGAAGGGAGGAGAGGGAAGGAAAGGAAAGGAAAGGAAAGGAAGAGGGAATGGAAGGGAGGAAGAGGAAAGGAGACGGAATGGAGGAGGAAAGGAAAGGAAGAGGGAAGGGGAGGAAAGGGAAGGGAGGAGAGGAGAGGGAAGTGAAGGAAGGAAGAGAAAGGGAGAAGAGGAAAGGAGAGGAGAGGGAAGGGAAGAGAAAGGGAGGAAAGGAGAGAAGGGAAGGGAAGGGAGGAGAGGAAAGGAAGAGGAGAAGGAAAGGAAGAGAAAGGGAGAGAGGGAGGGAAGGAAGAAAGGGGAGGGGAGGGGGGAGAGGGGAGGGGAGGGAAAGGGGGGCTAACTAGAATCTTACATGCTCTGCCGAACACTCACCTCTCCTGGGGGATGTCTTCCACCGCGCTCAGGTGCAGGAGGGCGCTGTTCTCTGGGAAGGAGGCCTCGGCGTTGGGGACGCAGCTGTGGTTGCCTGCAGGAAGGAGGAAGAGAGAGGACGGGTGTCCGGCTGAGGGAGCCGCTTCTGGCCGGCCTCTTCAGCCGAGATCCGGCCAGGGATCCGCTGGGTCCTGGCTACTCACAGCAGCTCTGCAGCACGTAGAGACCGGCGCCCTCGCAGTTCAGGAAGTCCCCCGTCTCTGCATCCAAAGAGACAGAGAGAGGCGGTGAGGGGAGGCGGGCGGACGCTGGCCGGAACCACGTCCGAAGCAGACCCAGCCACTGAGACCGCGTCGGGGAGTCCTCACTCTACGACCGTTCGTTTAGCAACCATCCCAAGCTATGACAGATTCCCCCCCCCCCAAAAAGGTACTTCAAGCCCAGTTGGTCACATCCCACATCCACGGCCATCCCCGAGAATTAGGGGGGCACTTCTGCACATCTGGGGGGCTGCGGAGGGCGAGGAAGGAGGGGAGGAGCTGGTGGCTCCTCTGATACCGCAGGGGGGGGAGTCTGTTTCGGCCTGTCTGGGGAGGGGGAGGGAGGGAGGGAAGAAGGAAGGAAGGAGAGAGATGGAGGGGATGGATAGATGGAAGGAAGGAAATAGATGGGAGGGAAGAAGAAAAAGAGGAATGGATGGGTGGAAGGAATGAGAGAGAGAAAGGGACAGAAGGGAGGGAAGAATAGATAGAAAGGATGGAAGGATGGAGGAAGGGAAGGAAGGAAGGAGAGAGATGGGAGGAAGAAAAAGAGGAATAGATGGATGGATGGAAGGAAAGAGATGGAGGGGATGGATAGATGGAAGGAAGGACAGAGATAGATGGGAGGGAAGAAGAAAAAGAGGAATGGATGGATGGATGGATGGATGGAAGGAATGAGAGAGAGAAGGGGACAGAAGGGAGGGAGGAATAGATAGAAAGGATGGAAGGATGGAGGAAGGGAAGGAAGGAAGGAGAGAGATGGGAGGAAGAAAAGAGGAATGGATGGATGGATGGAAGGAAGGAAGGATGGAGGGGATGGATAGATGGAAGGAAGGATGGAAATAGATGGGAGGGAAGAAGAAAAAGAGGAATGGATGGATGGATGGATGGATGGATGGATGGATGGATGGATGGAAGGAAAGAGATGGAGGGGATGGATAGATGGAAGGAAGGATGGAAATAGATGGGAGGGAAGAAGAAAAAGAGGAATGGATGGATGGATGAGATGGATGGATGGATGGATGGATGGATGGATGGAAGGAAAGAGATGGAGGGGATGGATAGATGGAAGGAAGGAAGAGATGATGGATGGGAGAGAGAAAAGAGGAATGGATGGATGGATGGATGGATGGAAGGAAGGACAGAGAAGGGGACAGAAGGGAGGGAGGAATAGATAGAAAGGATGGAAGGATGGAGGAAGGAAGGAGAGAGATGGGAGGAAGAAAAAGAGGATGGATGGTTGGATGGATGGATGGATGGATGGATTGGAAGGGAAGAGATGGAGGGGTTGGATAGATGGAAGGAAGGATGGAATGATGATGGGGGAAGAAGAAAAGAGGAATGGATGGATGGATGGATGGAAGGAATGAGAGAGAGAAGGGGACAGAAGGGAGGGAGGAATAGATAGAAGGATGGAAGGATGGAGGAAAGGGAAGGAAGGAGAGAGAGATGGGAGGGACCAGTGGGAGGGAGGGAGGGAGGGAGGGAGGAGATAGATGGGAGGGAGGAAGAAACAGGAATGGATGGAAGGAACGAGAGAGAGAGATGGAAGGGATGGATAGAAGGAAGGAAATAGATGGGAAGAAGAAAACGGAATGGACTGGATGGAAGGAAAGAGAGAAAGAGAGATGGAAGGAATGGATAGAGGGATGGAAGGAAGGAAATAGATGGGAGGGAAGAAAAGAGGAATGGATGGATGAAAGAGAGAGAAAGGGAGGGTCGGAGGGGAGGAATAGATGGAAAGGATGGAAGGATGGTGGAACGGAAGGAAGGAGAGAGAGAGAGATGGGAGGGAAGAGTGAGGGAGGGAGGGAGGGAAGGAGATAGATGGAGGAAGAAACAGAGGAATGGATGGAAGGAACGAGAGAGAGATGGAAGGAATGGAAGAAGGAAGGAAAAGATGGAAAGAAAGAAAAGAAAAAAGGAATGGATGGAGGGAAAGAGAGGGAGAAAGGAAGGAGGGAGGGAGGAGATGGGAAGAATGGAGGGATAGAATGGAAGGAAAGAAGGAGAGAGATTGGAGGAACAGAGGGAAGGGCGGGAGGAAGAAAGGAAGGAGAAAGGGAGGAGAGGGATGGATGGAAGGAAGGTCTGGACCTCTTTCTGAAAGCATCTGATCAGCCCTCCACCCTCTGATCCTCGGAGATCTTCAGTAGCTCTTTCAGACCCGCATGACGGGGGGGGGGGGGGGGAATGCTACCCCCCATCTCCCCCACCCCAACATCTGGCGGTCCCTCCGCCATTTCCTCCAGTCCCATGGGAGCCTCCTGCCCCAAAGACCCATCCCGCCCTCCCCCTCCTGCCCCCAAGACCCATCCCCCCGCCCCCTGCCCCCCCTCGGCCCCCAAAGACCCATCCCGCCCTCCCCCCCTCCTGCCCCCAAAGACCCATCCCGCCCTCCCCCCTCCTGCCCCAAAGACCCATCCCGCCTCCCCCTCCTGCCCCCAAAGACTTCCAGGGCTGGGGGGGGGGTCTCAGCCCACCTTCTCAATGTCCTTGTAGAGCTGGTCTATGAAAGCGTCCAGCTGTTCCAGTTCTTGCGTGGGCAGCTCCAGAGCATCGCAGGCCCGGACCCACTGACTCAGGGAGCTGTGGGGGGGGGGGAGAGAAAGAAAGAAGGAAAGCCCACAGAAAAGTGGGGCAGGGGTCTGAATTTCTGCTCAAAGTTAACAACAGCCCTGAAAAATGGGGAAGCCATTTGGGGGACTCCCGTCACTGCGCCGATTCACTTAACGACTGGGGCAGGAAAGGTCACCAAACGGGGCAAAGCTCACGGCCTCGCTTAGCAACGAGGGCCACGCTTGTTACGGGAGGGGTTTTTTTGCCCCTGTTTACGACCTTTCCGGCACCATTCTGAAGCCAATCCCGCAGTGGTGAAGTGAGTCACGACCCTGGGACACATGACCGTCATAAATGGGAGTCAGTTGCAAGGCTCCGAGTTTTGACCACGGGGATGCGGCAACAGTCGTGAAGGGTGAAAAACGCTCCCAAGTCACTTTCTCCAATGCCGCCCTAATGTCGAACGGTCACTAAATTGACGGTTGTAAATTGAAGGCTAGCCGTAATGCTTCCTAGCATTACATAAGCGTGAAAAAACGGTCCTAAGTCACCTTTTCCCAGTGCCGTTGTAACTTTGAATGGTCACTAAGAATAATAAGAATAATAAGAATAAGGAGAAGGAGGAGGAGGAGAAGAAGAGGAAGAGGAAGAGGAAGAGGAAGAAGAAGAAGAAGAAGAAAGAAGAAGAAGAAGAAGAAGAAGAAGAAGAAGAAGAAAGTCTGTGGGGTCCTTGGTGTTTTCTGATCTGGATTGTTTTCTTGCAGACATTGGATGACCCAACTAAGTAACATCATCAGTGCTAGAAGGGAGTGGGAATGGAGAGGAGGAGGAGGAGGAGGAGGAGGAAGAAGAAGAAGAAGACGAAAAAGAAGAAGAAGAAGGAGGAGGAGGAGGAGGAGGAGGAAGGGACCTTAGAGGTCATCTAGTCCAGGGCTTTTCAACCTTTTCACCCATTGTACCACTTTTAGGATATGGCAACATCTGAGTACCACCAGTCACCTAGCAAGGTGTCAAAAACTTGATGACCCCCCTCCAAAAGGAACAAAGTGATCAAGTACAGGTAGTCCTCGATTTACAACAGTTCGCTTAGTGACTGTTCGAAGTTACAATGGCACTGAAAAAAGGGCCCCCCCAAGGCACAGCCGAGCAAGACGACTGCCCGCCCGGCGTCACTCTCATTCCCCTCCCCTGCTACCACTTTTCTAGGATGGTCGTGTACCACCTGCCAGTTGCAAATGTACCACTGGTGGTACCCGTACCACTGGTCGAAAAGCCCTGGACTAGTCCAACCCCCTGCTCAGGCAGAAACCCTATATATCATTTCGGACAAAGGGCTGTCCAGTCTCTTCTTAAAAACTTCCCGTGTTGGAGCATTCACCACTTCTGGAGGCAGGTAGTTCCACTGGTTAATTGTTCTCACTGTCAGGAAGTTTCTCCTTAGTTCCAGGTTGCTTCTCTCCTTGGTTAGTTTCCATCCGTTGCTTCTTGTCCTGCCTTCAGGCGCCTTGGAGAATAGCTTGACTCCCTCTTCTTTGAGGCAGCCCCTCAAATATTGATCTACTGCTATCCTGTCCCCCCTCGTCCTTCTCTTCATTAAACTACTAGACCTCCCCAATTCCAGCAACCGTTCCTTATATGTTTTAACCTCCAGTCCTTTAATCCTCTTTGTTGCTCTTCTCTGCACTCTTTCTAGAGTCTCAGCATCTTTTTTACATCGCGGTGACCAAAACTGGATGCAGGATTCCAAGGGTGGCCTTACTAAGGCCTTGTAAAGTGTTATTAACCCTTCACGTGATCTTGATTCTATCCCTCTCTTAATGCAGGACTGTCTGCAGTTATTAATAAATTTGTACCCCTGACTTTATTAAATTTTTACCCTGACTTACCTGGTCCCTATGCCTTGTCCGTTGGTCCCAACTAGGGCGAACAAAGTCCGGAAGCCTTCAGGAGAAAACCACTGGAGGGGATCAAAGAGAATTGCACACCTGGGGTAGGTGTGCCAACTTCACAATTCCCCCCCCCCGCCAGCTCAAGGCCATAGTTTGCAAAATTTGCATCCAGCTTAAGCTGTTTAAACTGAGTATGCAGCCTGGGGGATTCTGGGAGCTGAAGTCCACCCATCTTAAAGCAGGCTGGCTGGGAGTTGAAGTCCTTATATCTTAAATAAGATGGCTGGGGGATTTCTGGGAGTTGAAGTCCACCCCGCTTAAAGCATGCTGGCTGGGGGATTCTGGGAGTTGAAGTCCACCCTTCTTAAAGCATGCTGGGTGGGGGATTCTGGGAGTTGAAGTCCACCCCTCTTAAAGCATGCTGGCTGGGGGATTCTGGGAGTTGAAGTCCTTATATCTTAAATAAGATGGCTGGGGGATTCTGGGAGTTGAAGTCCACCCTTCTTAAAGCCTGCTGGGTGGGGATTCTGGGAGTTGAAGTCCACCCCTCTTAAAGCATGCTGGCTGGGGGATTCTGGGAGTTGAAGTCCACCCATTTTAAAGATGGCAGGCTGGGGAATTCTGGGAGTTGAAGTTCTTATATCTTAAACAAGCTGGCTGGGGAATTTTAGGAGTTGAAATCCACCCCTCTTCCTGGCTGGGGAATGCTGGGAGCTGAAGTCCACACACCTTACAGTTGTCAAGGCTGAGAAACATGGGCATATACATAGGCTATGTATGTTTTTGCCAGGTACACGTGATTTCTTTTCTCTGGTTAACTGAACTTGCTTTTCAAATATAAAGGGCCCCAATTTTTTCAGGGTTGGGGAGGCCTCTGGCTTGAACGAAGAAATGCGTAACGTCTCCAGAAATCACTGCGTACAAATTGGGAATAGAGGACCCAAAGCAGACTGGAGCTCTTTGCATATCTGACTCCCTGCACATCTGGCTGAAGGGCGCCTTCAGGGGCCGGACAGCTGTGGGGGTTTACCTTGCTAAGGTGGTCGTCGTAAAGGGCCTCTGTGAAAAGCATCCGCAGGACTTCTAGCTGGCCCTGGAAGGAGAAGAAACTTGAGTTTTACTGACTGGATCTGCACCGCCCGAAACCTGGCTAGTGAATTAACCCAGAAAAACACACTGTGGGTTCACCTGGAAAGCTAGAAAGAGCACCGAGGTACCCAGGGCAGGCTGCAACCCACACAGATGCTTCAAAATGGGAGCAGAACATTTATTTCCAACTCTTTAAAGCAGCCACGTCGTTCCCTAACTGGAGCTTTTTGAAGCAGCCGTGTCTTTTCTTCGGGATGAAGTGAGCACTGTGAACAAGAAACCCATAGACTCCGGATTTATTTTTCGAGGATGCCTTCTGTGGCAAAAGTTTGAAAAGAATGCTGTGGGCACACTCACAAGATGGCTCCCGTGGGAGACGCGTGGCCTCCCTAAGGGTCCCCTTATAAGCTTTTTCCCTCGGCCCTGGCTAACTCCTGTCTAGACACAAGGATGCGTGTTCAGCTAGCAGAAGGCGTTCACCATTTTTAATCTGACGTCATTTAATTTAATTTAAGGGGGGTTTTTTTGGCGGGGGGAGAAAGTTTTTTTGCACCTGCCCCAACTTTTAGGGCAAGTACGCTGAGATTCCCCAAGAGAGAGAAAATAATGATGCTTTGATTGGACACCCCCCATCGTTCAATAGATTGAAAAACAGAAATATGACGGGCCAAAACAGAAGGGATTAGGGTGCATGAGGAGGAGGAGAGGGAGGGGGGAGGAGAGGGAGCAGCAGGAGAGGGAGGAGGGGGAGGAGCAGGAGAGGAAGGAGGAAGAGGAGGAGAGGGAGGGAGAGAAAGAGGGAAGAGAGGGAGGAGGAGTAGGAGGGAGAGGAGAGTGAGGGAGGAGCAGAAGGAGGGGGAGGAGGGGAGGAGCAGGAGAGAGAGGAGCAGGAGCAGGAGAGGGAGGAGGAGGGAGAGGAGAGGGAGGAGAGGGAGGAGCAGGAGAGGGAGGAGGAAGAGGAGCAGGAGAGGGAGAGGGAGAAAGAGGGAGGAGAGGGGGAGGAAGAGCAGGAGGGAGAGAAGGAGAGAGGGGGAGGAGCAGAAGGAGAGGGAGGAGCAGGAGAAGGAGAGGGAGGAGGAGGGAGAGGAGAGGGAGGAGAAAGAGGAGCAGGAGAGGGAGAAAGAGGGAGGAGAGGGGGAGGAGGAGCAGGAGGGAGAAGAAGGAGAGAGGGGGAGGAGCAGGAGGAGGGAGGAGGGAGAGGAGAGGGAGGAGAGGGAGGAGGAAGAGGAGCAGGAGAGGGAGAGGGAGAAAGGGAGGAGAGGGGGAGGAGGAGCAGGAGGGAGAGGAGAGAGGGGGAGGAGCAGAAGGAGAGGGAGGAGCAGGAGAAGGAGAGGGAGGAGGAGGGAGAGGAGAAGGAGGAGGAAGAGGAGCAGGAGAGGGAGAAAGAGGGAGGAGAGGGGGAGGAGGAGCAGGAGGGAGAGAAGAAGGAGAGAGGGGGAGGAGCAGGAGAGGGAGGAGCAGGAGGAGGAGGGGGAGGAGGAGGGAGAGGAGAAGGAGGAGGAGCAGGAGAGGGAGAAAGAGGGAGGAGAGGGGGAGGAGGAGCAGGAGGGAGAAGAAGGAGAGAGGGGGGAGGAGCAGGAGAAGGAGGGAGGAGGGAGAGGAGAGGGAGGAGGAAGAGGAGCAGGAGAGGGAGAGGGAGAAAGAGGGAGGAGAGGGGGAGGAGGAGCAGGAGGGAGAGAAGGAGAGAGGGGGAGGAGCAGAAGGAGAGGGAGGAGGAGGAGGAGGGGGAGGAGGAGGAGGGAGAGGAGAAGGAGGAGGAAGAGGAGCAGGAGAGGGAGAAAGAGGGAGGAGAGGGGGAGGAGGAGCAGGAGGGAGAGAAGAAGGAGAGAGGGGGAGGAGCAGAAGGAGAGGGAGGAGCAGGAGAAGGAGAGGGAGGAGGAGGGAGAGGAGAGGGAGGAAGAAGAGGAGCAGGAGAGGGAGAGGGAGAAAGAGGGAGGAGAGGGGGAGGAGGAGCAGGAGGAAGAGAAGGAGAGAGGGGGAGGAGCAGAAGGAGAGGGAGGAGGAGGAAGGGGGAGGAGGAGGAGGGAGAGAAGGAGGAGGAAGAGGAGCAGGAGAGGGAGAAAGAGGGAGGAGAGGGGGAGGAGGAGCGGGAGGGAGAAGAAGGAGAGAGGGGGGAGGAGCAGGAGGAGGGAGGAGGGAGAGGAGAGGGAGGAGGAAGAGGAGCAGGAGAGGGAGAGGGAGAAAGAGGGAGGAGAGGGGGAGGAGGAGCAGGAGGGAGAGAAGGAGAGAGGGGGAGGAGCAGAAGGAGAGGGAGGAGGAAGGAGAGGAGAGGGAGGAGGAAGAGGAGCAGGAGAGGGAGGGGGAGAAAGACAGGGAGGAGAGGGGGAGGAGGAGCAGGAGGGAGAGAAGTGGAGTGAGGGGGAAGGAGTAGGAGCAGGAGAGGGAGGAGAGAGGGAGGAGCAGGAGGAGGAGGAGGAAGAGAGGGAGGAGGAGCAGGAGCAGGGAGGGGGAGGAGCAGGAGGGGGAGGGGGAGGAGGAGGATGGTAGGAGGAGAAAGAGGGGATGAGGAACAGGAGGAGAGGGAGGAGGAGAGAGGGAGGAGGAGGGAGGAGGAGGAGGGAGGAGAAGGAGGGAGGAGGAGGAGCAATCCAAAGAGCCCCCCAGGGCCGTCCATCTTCCTCCCTTAGAGAAACTGACCGGTTCCCTCCTTCTCCTGACCTTAAACTTCTCTCCCAACAGCTTGTGGACGATCTCTTCTTCCTCGTTGGCCGTTTTGTGGCAGAACTGAGAGAAAAGTTTGATCCACCACTCTTTGTCTTTCGCCTGGGAAGAAAAGGAGTTCGCTTAATGACCGCAGCATTCACTTTACAACCAGGGCGTTCGCTTAACAACTGCTATGGGGGGGGGGAAGATTGTAAAAATTCGGGGCGACTCAATTTACAACCGCCACACATTATGACCCTGACAGGCAGCCTGGTCTGCGGTCTGAATCCGAGGACGACCTCTAATTAAAAATACAGATAGTCCTCGACTTACAACGGTTCCTGTAGTGACCGGTCGAAGTCACAACGGCACTGGATAAAGGGACTTACGGCCGGTTGTGTACACTGAACAACCGTTGCAGCCTCCCCAAAGGTCACGTGATCAAAATTCAGCCGCTCGGCAACTGGCTCCTATTTACGACGGTCGCAGCGTCCGGGGGGGGGGGCGTCACGTGGTCCCCTTCTGTGACCATCTGACCAGCAAAGTCAAGGGGGGAGCCTGATTCGCTTAACGACGGTGTCACCAATTTACCAACTGCAATGATCCCCTTAACAACGATGGCCAGGGGTGGTCGTAAAACGGGGCAAAACTCGACTTGAGAACTGTCTCACTTAGCGACAGGAACGGTGGTCGTACGTCGAGGACATCCCGTATTCCCAGGACTCCTAGCGTGGACCCATCCATCATCCCCGCTGGTCGGCCCAGCCCGCGCACGTACCTGCTTGACGGTCGCCACCATCCTGGCCATCAACATGATGCTAGAAGTTTCCGGGGGGTAGTGGATGTTCCTGGACGGGAGAGAGGGAGTGGGGGAAAGAAAAGGAAATTCCAGAACGTTCCACAGACGAAACGGACATTTTAAGCCAAGCCCTTGGAGAGACAAAATGATGACCTCACCGATCAACTTTGCAAGATGCAATCCAGACCGTGCAACCAGCAAACCCTTTGCAAGATCCCCCGGACAATACGGTATATATTGTATTTTATGATTATGATCATGATTTATCACTTGTTGCTGGTAGATACCCTCAGATCTTTGAACCGGAGTGTCCAAACTTGGCCAATAAAGAATTCTATTCTATTCATCATTATTCTAATTCTATTCTATTATTATTCTATTCTATCATTATTCTAGTCTATTGTATCATTATTCTATTCTATTCTATTCTATTCTATTCTATTCTATTCTAATTCTATTCTCTTCATTTATTCTATTCTATTCTAATTCTATTCATTTATTTTATTCTATTCTAATTCTCTTCTTCTTCTGTCTATTCTATTCTATTCTCTTCATTTATTCTATTCTATTCTAATTCTATTCATATATTCTATTCTATTCTATTCTATTCTTCATTTATTCTATTCTATTCTATTCTTCATTTATTCTATTCTATTCTTCATTTATTCTATTCTATTCTATTCTATTCTATTCTATTCTATCCTATTCTAATTCTATTCATTTATTCTATTCTAATTCTATTCTTCATTTATTCTATTCTATTCTAATCTATTCTATTCTTCATTTATTCTATTCTATTCTATTCTATTCTAATTCTATTCTCTTCATTTATTCTATTCTATTCTAATTCTATTCATTTATTCTATTCTATTCTTCATTTATTCTATTCTATTCTAATTCTCTTCTTCTTCTATTCTATTCTTCATTTATTCTATTCTATTCTATTCTATTCTATTCTATTCTATTCTATTCTATTCTATTCTATTCTATTCTATTCTATTCTATTCTAATTCTATTCTTCATTTATACTATTCTATTCTCTTCTAATTCTAATTCTATTCTATTCTTCATTTATTCCATTCCATTCTATTCTATTCTATTCTAATTCTATTCTTCATTTATACTATTCTATTCTATTCTAATTCTAATTCTATTCTATTCTTCATTTATTCCATTCTATTCTATTCTATTCTATTCTATTCTATTCTATTCTAATTCTATTCTTCATTTATACTATTCTATTCTAATTCTAATTCTATTCTATTCTTCATTTATTCTATTCTATTCTATTCTATTTCTATTCTATTCTATTCTATTCTATTCTAATTCTATTCTATTCCAAGCTACAAAAGCCATTTTGAAAGTGTTGTGAAGTTGCTCCAAAATATCTTGTTCTCTTGAATACGCACACAAACCCGGACACACACACACACACACACACACACACACACACACGTATCTTGCCTCCAGGCTTCCTCCAGCTTGTTGAGGGATGGTCGGGGTCTTGTCTGGAGGGTCCCAGGCAGAGAACTTGGTGGTATTGATTCCAGGCAGCGTGGCGGCACTCAGGACTGCAGTAGGTCACCTGTGACAGCAACGCAAAGAGAAGTCGCGCCACCAACGCAGGTGGTCCTTGACTTATGGCCATAATTGGGCCCAATATTTACACTGCTAAGCAGGACAGCGGTTCAGTGAGCGGTGCCCCGTTTTACGACCTTGCCAAGGTCATTAAGCGAATCCCTGCAGTTAAGTTAGCAACACCGTTATTCGATCAATCTGACTTTCCCATCGACTTGCGGGTTAAAAAGTGACCATGGGAATCATGTGAACCTGGGAGACTGCAACCGTTTTAAGTACATGCCAGTTGCCCAGTGTCTGAATTTGGATCCCGTGGCCATGGGGATGCGGCAAAGGTCGTAAGTGTGAAAAATGGTCATAAATGTCTAGGGAGCCTCCAGGTCCCAGTTGTCCCAAAGATGCTTTTTTCAGGACTGGACTTTATTTGTTTTTCCTTTGAAGACGTTTCGCTTCTCATCCCAGAAGCTTCTTCAGCTCTTGACTGGATGATGGGGAAGGAAGGAAGGAAGGAAGGAAGGAAGGAAGGAAGGAAGGAAGGAAGGAAGGAAGGAAGGAAGGAGGAAGGAAGGAAGGAAGGAAGGAAGGAAGGAAGGAAGGAAGGAAGGAAGGAAGGAAGGAAGGAAGGAAGGGAGAGAGGGAGGAAGGAAGACAGGCCTGGAATTTTGGATGGATGGAAGGGAGGGAGAGAGGGAGGGAGGGAGGGAGGGAGGGAGGAAGGCCTGGAATTAGGATGGATGGAAGGGAGGGAGGAAGGGAAGGAGGAAAGGAGGAAGGAAGGAAGGAAGGAAGGAAGGAAGGAAGGAAGGAAGGAAGGAAGGAAGGAAGGAAGGAAGGAAGGAAGGAAGACAGGCCTGGAATTTTGGATGGATGGATGGGAGGGAGGGAGGGAGGAAGGAAGGAAGGAAGGAAGCCCTGGAATTAGGATGGATGGAAAGGAGGGAGTAAGGGAAGGAGGAAAGAAGGAAGGGAAGGAAGGAAGGAAGGAAGGAAGGAAGGAAGGAAGGAAGGAAGGAAGGAAGGAAGGAAGGAAGGAAGGAAGGAAGACAGGCCTGGAATTTAGGATGAATGGATGGAGGGAGGGAGGGAGGAAGGAAGGAAGGAAGGAAGGAAGGAAGGAAGGAAGGAAGGAAGGAAGGAAGGAAGGAAGGAAGGAAAGAAGGAAGGAAGGAAGGAAGGCCTGGAATTAGGATGGGAGGGGGGAGGGAGGGAGGGAGGGGGGAAGGAAGGAAGGAAGATCTTAAAGATGTTTTTTCAGGATGAGAAGGGAAACGTCTTCAAAGGAAAACAAGAATGTTCACTTTCACCTTTGGGACAAAACGGTTAGAAGTTACTTTTTTCAGTGCTGCTGTAACTTGGAATAATCACTAAACGAATAGGTGTAAGTGGAGAGCTATGTGCAAAAGAGAATATTTGTGGATCAGGGTTAAAGTGTGTGTGTGTGTGTGTGTGTGTGTGTGTGTGTGTGTGTGTGTGTGTGTGTGTCCGTCCGTCCGTCCGTCATTGGAACTGTCTGAACGTGGTGGTAAAACATTGCTCTTGCAAACACCCCCCAGTGAACAGTTTCTATTTTTTTAAAAAAAGTTTTATTGACTTTCTAGTTTTTACATTTAAATATGTAAAAAGCAACATGGCGGCTGAGTTAATCGATAATTCAGTAACATACAAATACCTTTAGTACAAGTCTCAAACTATTCCATTAAGTATTTCCTCTCTTTTCCCCCCTCTGTGTTTACTGTCTCCTGTTTAAACTGATACAATTCTTATTCTACCAATTAAATAAAAATAACTTTCTTACATTGATCAATCATTTTTACTTTATCCATATCCTAGTTATTTTAACATTCAATCTTTATAGACCAGCGTTTCTCATCGTTTGTGTGACGGCAAACCCCGTCACACAAAATTGCTGCGCATGCGCGGTGGCGCGCATGCACGGTGGCCCCCCATGCGCGGTGGCCCCCCACGCGCGGCGCACATATGCAGCGGCGCGCATGCGCGGCGGCGTCCCCTGAGGGGGGGAAATGGCGGATCGCATTGTTTGGCGACCCCCGTAAAATGGTCGATCGACCCCAAATGGGGTCGCGACCCATAGGTTGAGAACCACTGTTATAGACTATCTATTTTTTTTTTCACGGCCCACAAACCCACATGTACGCAGCCGATGTCGGTTTACCTGGCAGTTGGGACAGCACTGGTGGAGGTCTTTTCGAATGCTGCATTTCTCGGGGTGAGGAAGCGGCTGAAATCTTCCCAGCAGCCTCTGAGCATTTTCCTCGGCTGTTTCCAGGGCGCGCAAGCAGTGGTCGCAGGCTGGAAGGAAAAGGGCAGGGGGAGATTGCAAAAAACACCCCCCCCCCAGCTTTGTTAGAATTGTTTGGAGTGGACAAACTAATATCCCACTCAAGGAACCAGCAAGAAGAAAACCCACATTCCCACCAACGCTGACAGGGCAAGGCACTAGAAAACCCGCCTCCCTTCTAGCGCTGATGGCGCTACCTAGTTGGGTCATGAAACGTCTGCAAGAAAACCACCCAGCTCAGAGAGCGCCAGGGACCCCACAGTCCTCGTCCTTCTACTCCTCCTCCTCTTCCCTCTCTCCTCCATCGCTCCTTTCAAGCACTGATGATGTTCCCTAGTTGGGTCAGGAAATGTCTGCAAGGAAACCACCCAGCTGAGAGAGCACCCAGGACCCCACAGTCCTCCTCCTCCCCCTTTCCCTTCCCCTCCTCCTCCTTCCCCACCCTCCTCTCTGCAAACCCACCTTCCTTCTAGCACTGATAGTGCTACCTAGTTGGGTCATGAAATGTCTGCAAGAAAACCACCCAGTTCAGAGAGCACCAAGGATCCCACAATCCTTTTCCTTGCCCTCCTCCTCCTCCTCTTCTTCCTCCTCCTCCTCCTCCCTCTCTCCACAAACATCACTCCTTTCTAGCACTGATGATGTCACCTAGTTGGGTCATGAGATGTCTGCAAGAAAACAACCAAGCTCAGAGAGCACCATGGACCCCACAGTCCTCCTCCTCCTTCTTCTTCTTCTTCTTCTTCTTCTTCTTCTTCTTCTTCTTCTTCTTCTTCTTCTTCTTCTTCTTCTTCTTCTTCTTCTTCTTCTTCTTCTTCTTCTTCTTCTTCTTCTTCTTCTCCTCCTCCTCCTCCTCCTCCTCCTCCTCCTCCTCCTCCTCCTCCCGTCTGCAAATATCACTCCCTTCTAGCACTGATAATGCTATCTACTTGGGTCATGAAACGTCTGCAAGAAAACCACCCAGCTCTGGAGCACCAAGGATCCCATAGTCCTTTTCCTCCTCCTGCTCCTCTTCTTGTTTCTCCTCCTCCTCTTCCTCCTCTCTTCAAACCCCACTCCCTTCTAGCAATGATGATGTTACCTAGTTGGGTCATGAAACATCTGCAAGAAAACCACCAAGAGAGCACCAAGGACCCCATAGTCCTCCTCCTCCTCCCCCTCCTCCTCCTCTTCCTCCCCCCTCCTTCTCCTCTCCACAACCCCCCCCCTTCTAGCACTGATGATGTTACCTAGTTGGGTCATGAAACGTCTGCAAGAAAACCACCCAGCTCAGAGACCACCAGGGACCCCACAGTCCTCCCTTCTCCTCCTCTTCACAAACCTTACCCCTTCTAGCCCTGGAAATATTCCCTAGCTGGGTCATGAAACGTCTGCAAGAAAACAATTAGGGTGAGAAAGGACCAAGGACTCCACAGTCCTCCTCCTCCTCCCTGCAAACCCCATTCCTTTTTAGCACTGATGATATTCCCTAGCTGGGTCATGAAACGTCTGCAAGGAAACCACCCAGCTCAGAGAACACCAAGGATCCCACAGTTGTCTTCTTCCTCCTCCTCCTCCTCCTCCTCCTCCTCCCACACTCCCTTCTTGCACTGATGAGGTTCCCTAGCTGGGTCATGAAACGTCTGCAAGGAAACCACCCAGCTCAGAGAGCATCACAGTTAGAAGGGCCAGTCCCGCAATTTGCGAGACACTGCAACGTTCAGAAAGGTGGGCCGGTTGCGGAGTGCCCCAATCACGTGATCACATGACAGGGAGCATGCCACACGGATCGTCCCCGCGAGGACAGATTGCAACTCGTCACTTACCTCTGTATTTGTACAGGGCGTTCCAAAGAAACTGAGCCGACACCACAGGCTTTTCCACAAAAATTGTGTCCCCTTTCCTGATGTTTCGGGTGGCAAAAAGCCCTTTGCCCTTTAAAGCGGAGAGATTGAAGGAGAATTCAGGAAATATTCAGGGCTCGGCCTTCACAAGGAGATGAGAACAATTAACCAGTGGAACCACCTGCCACCAGAAGCGGTGAATGCTCCAACACTGGAGGCTTTTAAGAAGGGACTGGACAGCCATTTGTCCGAAATGGTCTAGGGTTTCCTGCCTGAGCAGGGGGTTGGACTGGATGACCTCCAAGGTCCCTTCCAACTTTTCTGTTCTGTTCTATGCTTTCTCTATTCTTTCTCTATTCTATTCTATTCTGTTCTGTTCTGTTCTATATTCTATTCTATTCCATTCCATTCTAAAGGAGAAACTTCCTGACAGTGAGAACAATTAACCAGTGGAACAACCTGCCTCCAGAAGCTGTGAATGCTCCAACACTGGAAGTTTTTAAGAAGAGACTGGACAGCCCTTTGTCTGAAATGGTAGAGAGTTTCCTGCCTGAGCAGGGGGATGGACTAGATGACCTCCAAGGTCCCTCCCAACTTTTTTATTATTATTATTATTATTATTATTATTATTATTATTATTAAATATTAGCTAGTTTGGGGGGGACATTGTCTGGGGGAAGACCCCCAGCTGACCGTCCCAAGCATCTCTTTTAGAAAAAAGACCAACAGACCACTCTTTCCCAAAGGAGTTGGGAAGATGGGTGGGCTTCAACTCCTAAAATTCACCAGGCAGCCAGTTTTAAGATGGGTAGATTCCAACTCCCAGAATTCCTCAGCCTGAGGGTTTTAAGGTAGGTGGGCTTCAACTCCCAGAATTCCCCAGGCAGCAACCTTTAAGATGGGTAGATTCCAACCCCCAGAATTCCCCAGCCTGAGGCTTTTTTAAAAAAAAAAACAAAAAAAAAACAATTTTTATTAGTTTTCCATTTTACACCCAACGTGGAGATAGGGTTATCAATTAAAAACAATTACATTATAAATATACAGCTCACACAATATTCCTTGAAATTCCCCCCTCTCTCTTTAGGATATTATAAGCAAATTAATACAGTTCTAAAAAGAAATTCATACATATAAATTCCGTTCATGAATAAAAAACTTTCAACAACTCATTATCTGTCCCATAAAATCCCATTTTACGTTTTATTAGTTTTTCAAATGTTTAAACTTAAACTAACGCTCTATTTAAAATATTATGTTCAAATTAATACATTTCTAAAACGAATTCATACATTAATATATCACTCCATATAGATTCCATTAATCAATAAAAATTTCCAACAGCTCATTACCTATCCCATAAGATCCTGTTTTACGCTTTATTAATTTTTCAAACCTTTAAACTTAAACTAACACATTTATATACTATTCAGGTACCCCAAGTTTCTCTTATTTAAACATATTATTTCCATAACTAAATTCTTACATCTCTCAACTATGTTCTATTCTTATTCAATAATTCTCCAATTATTAATTTCATCTCTTCCATTATTTCAATCTTTTTCTCATTAACCCCTATTATTAAAAACACATTAAAAAAATACTAAGAAAGAAAAAGAAAAAAATAACAGGAAGGAAAAGGAATATAGATAAACTCCCAGAATTCCTCCTCCAGAGTGATTTAACATGGGTGGGCTTCAACTCCCAGAATTCCCCAGCTAGCCTGTTACCAAGTGGGGCCCCACCCTCCCAGATGTGGATGCTTTTAGATCTGTGGACTTCAACTACCAGAATTTTCTAGAAAAATGGAAACTAATCAAGGAGAGAAGCAACCTAGAACAGGGGTAGGCAACCTTGGCTCTTTTATGACTGGTGGACTTCAACTCCCAGAATTCCTGAGCCAGCCATGCTGAGGGGAAAGGGAGGTTTCCAAGCTGAGCCATGCTGGCTCAGGAATTCTGGGAGTTGAAGTCCACGAGTCATAAAGCGGCCTAGGCCCTAGGCCAGGGGTGGGCAACCATGGCTCTTTTATGACTCGTGGACTTCAACTCCCAGAATTCCTGAGCCAGCCATGCTGAGGGGAAAGGGAGAGGATTCCAAGCTGAGCCATGCTGGCTCAGGAATTCTGGGAGTTGAAGTCCATAAGTCATGAAGGGGCCTAGGCCAGGGGTAGGCAACCTTGGCTCTTTTATGACTGGTGGACTTCAACTCCCAGAATTCATGAGCCAGCATGGCTCAGCTTGGAAACCTCTCCCTTTCCCCTCAGCATGGCTGGCTCAGGAATTCTGGGAGTTGAAGTCCACGAGTCATAAAAGAGCCATGGTTGCCTACCCCTGACCTAGAACTAAGAAGAAATTTCCTGACAGGAAATGAACCAGTGGAACAGCTTGCCACCAGAAGTTGTGGGTACTCCATCACTGGAGGCTTTTAAGAGACTGGACAGCCATTTGTCTGGGATGGTACTATAGCCTTCCTGCTTGAGCAGATCGACTACTCAGTGGCACACAAGTTGCCTCCAGAAGTTGTGGGTGGCTCCAAGAGTGCAAGTTTTTAAGGAGCAACTGGACTTGTCTGAAACGGTCGAGGGTTTCCGGCTTGAGCAGGGGGTCAGACTAGAAGACCTCCAAGGTTCCCTTCCAGCCCTATTCGGATCGATCTGTCTTTGTTGGCAAGCTGGTCCTCGACAGAAATAAGGGACTAGGGGGGGATCAGACTAGAAGACCTCCCAGGTTCCCTTCCAGCCCTATTTGGATCGATCTGTCCTTGTTGGCAAGCTGGTCCTCGACAGAAATAAGGGACTGGGGGGGTCAGACTAGAAGACCTCCCAGGTTCCCTTCCAGCCCTATTCGGATCGATCTGTCCTTGTTGGCAAGCTGGTCCTCGACAGAAATAAGGGACTAGGGGGGGTCAGACTAGAAGACCTCCCAGGTTCCCTTCCAGCCCTATTTGGATCGATCTGTCCTTGTTGGCAAGCTGGTCCTCGACAGAAATAAGAGACTAGGGGGGGGTCAGACTAGAAGACCTCCCAGGTTCCCTTCCAGCCCTATTCGGATCGATCTGTCCTTGTTGGCAAGCTGGTCCTCGACAGAAATAAGGGACTGATCGATCGATCGATCGATCGATCGGATTGACTGATAGAAGCCAGACACAGCTCAGGAAAATCCTTCGTGAGCCGAAGGCTGGGAGGAAAAAAATAAAATCTCCCCGTGGATCGTTCGGGCGAGAATCTCAAAGGATCCCCTACGTCTCTCTCTTCCCCCCCCCCAAAAAGAGATCCCCCCCCAGCGGAAGTAGCCAATCCTGTCTGGCTTCTAACTCTCAGCCCGGACCCGCATCCTCGACCACCAGCCAGGTTCAGACGACGCGGCGCCGGGCGCACGTGGCGAAAGCCCCCCGGCCGCAGCCCAGGCACGGGGAGGGGTCCCCGTGGGTGGGCCAGCCGCCCCCAACCCTCCCCGTAGGAAGCCCTGCAGCCGGGCAGCCCCGCAGGAGCCCCCGCCCGCCCGCCCGGTCTAGCCCCGACGGCGCTGCGGCTGCTATTGCGGCGGGCGCCCGCTTGCAGACGCCCGCCGGGCTTACCTTGGCCCCGCCGGTCAGGCGCAGCTCCAGGGCGCGGCGGGCTTGGCCGGGGGGCGCCTCCAGGCAGAAGGCGAAGGGGTCGCCGCTGGGAGCCGCCATCTTCGCCCCGCCCGCTCGGCCGGCCCTCCCGCCGGAGGAGGAGGAGGAGGAGGAGCCGCCCGGCCTGGCCTCGCCGCGCATGGGAAGCCGCCGCGCCGCTCTGCAAGCCGGCGCCCGCTGGATGGACAAAGGGAGGCAGACACGTGGACGGAGAGAGAGAGAGAAAGCGAGAGAGAGGGGGGGAAGGATGGATGGATGGAGAGATAGAGGAGGGAGGCATGTGGATGGATGGATCTGATAGAGGAAGGGATGGACGGACGGGTGGACAGAGGGAGGGAGATGGATGGAGTGATAGTAGATTAGATAGGTGGATGGGTGGGTGGATAGATGGATGAATGAAGGGATGGGAAGATGAAGGGATAGATAGGTGGGTGGGTGAGTAGATGGGTAATGGGTAGGTAGATGATAGACAGACAGACAGATAGATAGATGGAAGGAAGGAAGGATAGGATAGGAAAGAGATAGATAGATAGATAGATAGATAGATAGATAGATAGATAGATAGATAGATAGATAGATAGATGGATGGATAGATGGATGGATAGATGGATGGATGGATAGGGTGGACAGAGGGAGGGAGAGATAGGTAGGTAGGTAGGTAGGTAGATGCATCCAGTAACTACATGTGCGAAAGGAAATGGGGGGTGGGAGGTGAAATTGATAAATGCAGGAGTTCTTTCTCAAACCAACAATTAACCACTAGAACAGCTTGTAGCCTCTAGAAGTTCTGGGTGCTCCATCACTGGAGGTTTTTAAGAAGAGACTGGACAGCCACTTATCCAGAATTATATAAGGTCTCCTGCTTCAGGTGGGGGGTTGGACTACTTTAAGATCTCCAAGGTCCCTTCCGACTCGGATTGGATGGATGGATGCCTCCAGGAAATGTCGCAAAATGAAAAACAGACATTTTGGTTTTCCTTATCCACCAAAATTGGCTGTTTAGGATAGTCTGTTTCTGAACCTGACGCTTTTACCGTACTGTTGCACCTTACAGATCAGCATCGATCTGACATTAAAGGCATACTCTGAAAAGTGATGCAAAGTTCTAGCTCTTTCTTAGGCATGAAAGCCGTCTGGGTGACTCTGGGCCAATCACCAGGCGACGGTGAGTTCTAGTCCCACCTTAGGCATGAAAGCTGACTGGGTGACTCTGGGCCAATCACCAGGCGACTGTGAGTTCTAGTCCTGCCTTAAGCATGAAAGCTGGCTGGGTGACTTTGGGCCAATCACCAGGAGATGGTGAGTTCTAGTCCCACCTTAGGTATGAAAGCTGACTGGGTGACTCTGGGCCAATCACCAGGCGACTGTGAGTTCTAGTCCCGCCTTAGGCATGAAAGCCAGCTGGGTGACTTTGGGCCAATCACCAGGAGACGGTGAGTTCTAGTCCCACCTTAGGCATGAAAGCTGACTGGGTGACTCTGGGCCAATCACCAGGCAACTGTGAGTTCTAGTCCCGCATTAGGCATGAAAGCCGGCTGGGTGACTTTGGGCCAATCACCAGGAGACGGTGAGTTCTAGTCCCGCCTTAGGCATGAAAGCCAGATGGGTGACTTTGGGCCAATCACCAGGAGACAGTGAGTTCTAGTCCCGCCTTAGGCATGAAAGCCAGATGGGTGACTTTGGGCCAATCACCAGGAGACAGTGAGTTCTAGTCCTGCCTTAGGCATGAAAGCCAGATGGGTGACTTTGGGCCAATGACCAGGCGACTGTGAGTTCTAGTCCCGCCTTAGGCATGAAAGCCAGCTGGGTGACTTTGGGCCAATCACCAGGAGACGGTGAGTTCTAGTCCCGCCTTAGGCATGAAAGCCAGATGGGTGACTTTGGGCCAATCACCAGGAGACGGTGAGTTCTAGTCCCGCCTTAGGCATGAAAGCCAGATGGGTGACTTTGGGCCAATCACCAGGAGACGGTGAGTTCTAGTCCTGCCTTAGGCATAAAGACAACTGGGTGCCTTTATACCAGTCACTCTCTCGCCCATCTCCAGTGCCAAGCACACCATGCAGCCTTGTCCACAAAGTTGACACAAAATCTGCTCATTTCAAAGGAAACTTTTCAGCTCAATTATTTGATGCGTGAGGGCAAAGAAATGGCCTTGAAATGCCCCCAATTGGATTTTAACCCCCCCCTCCAAATAGTTTGGGGCAGGGTATGATAGAACAAGGAATAAACGCCAAGAAAACAAGCGTCTTTTTGAAATGATTTCTCCTTTCTTTTGCATTCCTCCAACATTGCAAATTCACACAAAAGAAATCTTAAACCAAACCACACCAGTTGAACTATTGGTCTGCCCTTCAGGATGCCAGATGGATATCCAACTGGGCAAAAACAAAAGGCCACCCGTTTCCCAGACCCGGCTGCTTTGCTTTCCCAAATGGATGGAGCACCAAGGGGTGATTTTTCTGAAAAGTGGGCGGAGCTAGATGGGCCCATATTGAAGGAATGCGGGTGTGCAAACCACAAGGCAGAAGAGCCAAAGAAAGTCAGTGAAGTGGGGGCTGAGAAAGGAAAGGAAAGGAAAGAAGGAAGGAAGGGAAGGAAGGGAGGCAGAAAGGAAAGAAAAGAAGGGAGGACAGAAGGAAGGAAAAGAAGGAATGGAGGAAGGAAGGAAAGGAAAAGAGGGAGGAATGGAGGGAGGAAGGAAGGAAAAGAGGAAGGGAGGACAGAAGGAAGGAAAAGAGGAAGGGAGGAAAAGAAGGGAGGAAGGAAGGGAAGCAGAAAGGAAGGAAAAAAGGGAGGACAGAAGGAAGGAAGGAATGAAGAAGGAAGGAAAAGAGGAAGGAAAGGAAAAGGGAGGGACGGAGGAATGGAGGCAGGAAGGAAGGAAAAGAGGAAGGAATGGAGGGAAGGAAGGAAAACAGGAAGGGAGGGAGGGAGGAATGGAGGGAGGAAGGAAAGAAGGAAAAGAGGAAGGGATGGAAGGAGGAAGGAAGGAAAAGAGGATGGAAGGGAGAGAGGGAGGAAGGAAAGGGAATGGAGGAAGGAAGGAAAGGAAGGAAGGAAGTGAAGAAGGAGGGAAAGAGGAAGGAAGGCGAGAAAGGGGTGTTCTTTTCTCACCCCCCCCCCCAAAAAACCAGCACATTCAGGGCACCCCATCTTCAAAAGGAGGGTCAAATCTTCCCCAAGCCCAGCAGGACCCCCGTCTCTCATTTCAGTTCCTTCCCACAACTCGGTGGCCCTCCTTCCAGACGCATGGGGGGCTGGCTGGGGATAATGGAGACCGTAGTCCAAAACTTCCCGGAAGGCTGCAAAGCTGCTTCTGGGCTACAGGGCCAGAGCGGAAAGGTCCCAACGGATTCCCGTTTTTTGGCCAAGCCAACGGCGGCGGTACAGGACGAGCTCATTTCTTTCCCAGTTGAGTCTTCGCCTGCTCCAGCTTGGCCGCCACGGCGGCGTCGGTGCACTTGGACAGGATCAGATTCATCTCCCCTTCGTTCTTGCGCTCGGTGGCCGCTTCGGCCGCCTGACTGAAGTCCCTACGGCCACGGAAGGAAGTTAACAACAACAACAAAAAAGGACATTTAAAAGACGTCCGAAGTCCAAGGTTCCTTTCCCCCACCCCCCACCCCGAGGTAATTTTTTTGCCCACTGGGGAACGCTCGGGGACTAGTCCTCATGAGGGTGCGTCTCAGAAGCCGGTGCGCTAAATCCCTCAGGGTTTTCTTGGGAGAAGGATGGTCTAGGGTTTCCTGCCTGAGCAGGGGGTTGGACTAGATGACCTCCAAGGTCCCTTCCAACTTTATTATCATTATCATCATCGTCATCATCATCATTATTATTAGTAAGAATTCAGCTTTCCCTCTTCCAAAATGACTGGTGCTTTTCAAGCTGCCTCTGATCAACAGGCTAAAATAATAATAATTATTATTGGAGAAGCTGAGCAGAATTTGAACCCAAAGGCCAAAATAATAATAATAATAATAATAATGATCATAATAATAATAATAATAATAATGGGCTTTGTATCCAAATACGTTGGTGTATTTGGATACAAAGCCCATTATTATTATTATTATTATTATTATTATTATTATTTTGGCCTTTGGGTTCGAATTCTGCTCAGCTTTGAAACCACAAATAGCAGTGGGTCCACTGCGATCGGCTAGTTCAGTGTTTTCTCCAACGTGGCCCCTTTAAGACGGGTGGACTTCAACTCCCAGAATTCCCCTAGCCAGCAGAGCTGGCTGGGGGAATTCTGGGAGTTGAAGTCCACCCGTCTTAAAGGGGCCACGTTGGAGAAAAACACTTGATTTTATCCAACTCCTGCTCAAGGCAGGAAACCAAATCCTAGCCGCCCTGACAGATGGCTGTCTGCCTGGACTCGCCCGCAGGACAGCAGCCTGCCCACCCCTTTAATTTACCAGCTCCACCACTACTAAATTTTGCCTTAATTTTCCACCCAAATCTGCTTTTTTCTTTTAGAGTGGGAGGGGGATTCAAATCCCTTCTCCAGCTCTGGACATCGCGTTTTGGGGGTGTCTTTTGTCGGGGGGTCTCCCGTGTCTCCTCTGATTTCCCTCTGAACTGGTCTAAAAATGCACCCCTTTGATTGACGGGTCCGGTCAGAGGAGCAGGAAAAGCGCTGGCCCTGGCATCTTGGATGCCGCTGCTCGGGAACGCTGAGATTCCGGGGAGGGGGGGGGGTTGTTGGGGGGGGCACGTTTGCTACCTACCCCACCAAGAGGAAAGCTTTGACTTTCTGTTCGGGAGTCACTCGGGCGGCGTATTTCTTGGCCTCGCTGGAGTTGCCGTACTTCATGCTGATCTCGGCAAAGGGCTGGAAAGGGAGGAAGGGGGACCACCCGGTGATCACGGGCAAAGTGCCGCCGGGCGAATCCCGAGAGAGAAGAGCAGACGACTCTGGTTTTTTTCTTTTTTTTGGCTTTCTGGCCTTGAGGGGGTGAATGAGGGGGTTTTAAGAAGGAGGGGAGATGAGAGGGGTTTTTTTTTGCTCTTGGTTAATAAGGACAGAAATCGTTATATTTCATTTACCCTGGGGCTTTCCCATTAAGTTTCCTTTTCTTGCATCTTTCTTTATCTTTCTATCTTTCTCATTTTCCTTCTTTTCCTCCTCCCTCCTTCCCTCCTTTCCTTCTCTCTCCTTCCATCCTATTCTTTCCCCTTCCTTCCTCCCTCCCTCCCTTTCCTTCCATCCATCCTTTTCTTTCTTCTTCCTCCCTTTTCTTCCATCCATCTTTTCCCCTCCCTCCCTTTCCTTCTATTCATCCTTTTCCCCTTCCTCCCTCCCTCTTTCCATTCATTCTTTTCCCCTTCCTCCCTCCCTTTCCTTCCTTCCCTCCCCCTCTCCCTTTTCCTTCCTTCCTCCCTCCCTTTCCTTCTATTCATCCGTTTTCCTTCCTCCCTCCCTCTTTCCATTCCTTTTCCCCTTCCTTCCTCCTTTTCCTTCCTTCCTTCCCTCCCTCCCTTTCCTTCTATCATCCGTTTCCCCTTCCTTCCTCCCTCATTCCATTCATTCTTTTCCTCTTCCTTTTCCTTCCTTCCTTTCCTCCCCCCTCCCTCCCTCTTTTCCTTCCTTCCTTCCTCCCTCCCTCCCTCTTTCCTTCTATTCATCCTTTTCCCCTCCCTCCCTCTTTCCATTCATCCTTTTCTCCTTCCTCCCTTTTTCCTTCCTCCCTTCCCCCCTCTTTTCCTCCCTCCTTCCCTCCCTCCCTCCTTTTCTTTTCCTGTCTCATTCTTTGATTTCTTTTTTACTTTACATAAACTCCTCAGTAAATAAAAAAGAAAGCAGCGATAAACTGAGGTCTGGTCTTGAGAAGGGGCGGAGAGAGGAGAAAGTGTTATTCTGCTCTGGGGAAACAACACACACACACACACACAATTGAAACTCGACTTCCTTGTCCTTCAAAAGTGGTGTTGAAGAATTTGGACAAGGATAATCAAGATCCAGTCCAGAGGCCTTGGAACAACCGTTCACAACGATGGACTTCAACTCCCAGCGTTCTCATCAGTGGCCACGCCGACTCTGGAACGCTGGGATCTCAGATCCACCTACCCGGGAATGCCCAAAGTTGGGGACACAAACACCCTACAACCATCCAGGAACATCCCTGGGATCCTGGTGGTGTCTTTTTCTGGATCGGCCTGCTTTTTCAGGGGGTTACCCATTCCCGAACGTTGGTAAAATTCAAGAGTGTTGAGTCAGCAAAAAGACCCCCCACCTTCGCCCCGTCATCTTCTCACCAGGTAGCCAATAGGTGACTTTTTGGACTTGGAGAACTTCTCTAGATCTTCCCAGGCCCCCTGTTCCGCCAAGGCGCTGATCTTCAGCCACCAGAACCTGTCAAGACGGCAAAGAAACAGACTCAAGAACTAGCAACCAGCCCCAACTTGAGGTTCTCCACATGCGCCTTTTTGAGGAACCTAGAACGTGTGAGTTATCTCATTCCAGTCCATCTCCATACAGAGTTTAAGCCAGGGGGTGTCCAACCGTGGCAACTTTAGGACCTGTGGACTTCAACTCCCAGAATTCCCCAGCCGGCAAATGCCAACTTGAGGTTCTCCAGCCAACTTGAAGTTCTCCACATGCGCCTTTTTGAGGAAGGCCAACGTAGAACGTGTGAGTTACCTCATTCCAGTCCATCTCCATGCAGAGTTTAAGCCAGGGGGTGTCCAACCGTGGCAACTTTAGGACCTGTGGACTTCAACTCCCAGAATTCCCCAGCCGGCAAATGCCAACTTGAGGTTCTCCAGCCAACTTGAGGTTCTCCACATGCGCCTTTTTGAGGAAGGCCAACGTAGAACGTGTGAGTTACCTCATTCCAGTCCATCTCCATACAGAGTTTAAGCCAGGGGGTGTCCAACCGTGGCAACTTTAGGACCTGTGGACTTCAACTCCCAGAATTCCCCAGCCAGCATTTGCTGGCTGGGGAATTCTGGGAGTTGAAATCCACAAGTCTTAAAGTTGTCAAGGTTGGACACACCCCTGGTTTAAATCTTCTTGAATCTCATGATCCAAGCAGACCACAAGGCACATCTTGTTTAAAGCATTAAGTAAATTCTGGGATTTGATCACCAAATCAAGCTAACTGTGAGAGGGATCTAGAAGTCCTAGTGGATAATCCCTTAAATAGGAGCCAGCCATGTGCTGCAGCTGTCCAAAAAGCCAACACAGGGCTAGGCTGCATTAACAGAGGGATAGAATCAAGATCACATGAAGTGTTAATACCACTTTACAAGGCCTTGTTAAGGCCACACTTGAAATACTGCATCCAATTTTGGTCACCACGATGTAAAAAAGATGTTGAGACTCTAGAAAGAGTACAGAGAAGAGCAACAAAGATGATCAGGGGACTGGAGGCTGAAAGATATGAAAAACTCATATTTAAGTGATTGTCCACTAGGATTCCAAGATCCCTCTCAAAGGTTGTAGGAATTGGGTATGTCTAGTTTAATGAAGAGAAGGACCAGGGGGGACATGATAGCAGTCTTCCAATATTTGAAGGGCTGCCCCAAAGAAGAGGGAGTCAAGATCTTCTCCAAAGCGCCTGAAGCAACGGATGGAAACTAATTAAGGAGAGAAGCAACCTGGAATGAAGGAGAAACTTCCTAACAGTGAGGACGATTAACCAGTGGAACAGCTTGCCACCAGAAGTTGTGGGTGCTCCATCCCTGGAGGTTTTCAATAAAAGATTGGACCGCCGTTTGTCTCAAATGGTATAGGGCAGAGGTAGGCAACCTTGGCTCTTTTATGACTTGTGGACTTCAACTCCCAGAATTCCTGAGCCAGCCATGCTGAGGGGAAAGGGAGAGGTTTCCAAGCTGAGCCATGCTGGCTGAGGAATTCTGGGAGTTGAAGTCCACGAGTCATAAAGCGGCCTAGGACTAGGCCAGAGGTAAGCAACCTTGGCTCTTTTATGACTCGTGGACTTCAATTCCCAGAATTCCTGAGCCAGCCATGCTGAGGGGAAAGGGAGAGGTTTCCAAGCTAAGCCAGGCTGGCTCAGGAATTCTGGGAGTTGAAGTCCACGAGTCATAAAAAGTCAAGATTGCCTACCCCTGGTATAGGGTTTCCTACCTGAGCAGGGGGGTGGGCTAGAAGACCTCCAAGGGTCCCTTCGCTTGTCTGAAATGGTATACTTCAGGGGTAGGCAACCTTGGCTCTTTTACGACTTGCCGACTCCCAACACCCAGAATTCCTGAACCAGCTGTGCTGACTCAGGAATGCTGGGAGTTGAAGTCCACAAGTCACGCAAGAGCCAAGGTTCGACAAACCCAGATAAACCTATCCCAGTTTGTTCGTCTCGGAATGGAAGCACAATTGCAGCTTCCCATGCAGAAAGGAACGGGCCTGCCCCTTTCAAACCAGCTGGGGTGGGTTGGGGGAGTCCAGCCCTTTGCACTGGCCTTCCCGGACCACAGCCCAGTCCCGGAGACTGTCCTCACCGTTTATCGGGGATCCGGAAGTCCCGGTAAAGTTGCTCGGCTAATTTGTGCTTCCCATCCAGGATGAGGTTGTAGACGGTGTCGTGCAGGGACAGGTCCACGTAGGGTTTGTCAAAGTCCTCTTGAAAGCGACGCTGGTGACGTAACAGCTTGATTTGGTCTTCGGTGGCCTAGTGAGCGGGAGAGAGAAAAAGGACATTTATTTATTTTTTTCAGAGAAGGCGGCTTGGTCTAGTGCAGGGGTAGGCAACCTTGGCTCTTTTATGACTCGTGGACTTCAACTCCCAGAATTCCTGAGTCAGCATTGCTGGCTTAGGAATTCTGGGAGTTGAAGTCCACGAGTCATAAAAGAGCCAATGTTGCCTACCCCTGGTCTAGTGGTTAAAACACCAGGCGGTGAATTCTAGTTCCGCCTTAGACAGGAAATCCAACTGGGTGACTTTCAGCCCATCACCAGGAGACGGTGAGTTCTAGTCCTGCCTTAGACTGGAAATCCAACTGGCTGACTTTGAGCCAATCACCGCGAGACGGTGAGTTCTAGTCCTGCCTTAGACAGGAAATCCAACTCGGTGACTTTGGGCCAATCACCGGGAGGTGGTGAGTTCTAGTCCCGCTTTTGGCATAAAAGCCAACTGGGTGACTTTGAGCCAATCACTGGGAGACGGTGAGTTCTAGTCCCGCCTTAGACTGGAAATCCAACTGGCTGACTTTGAGCCCATCACCAGGAGACGGTGAGTTCTAGTCCCGCTTTTGGCATGAAAGCCAACTGGGTGACTTTGAGCCCATCACCGGGAAGCGGTGAGTTCTAGTCCCAGCTTTGGCATGAAAGCCAGCTGGATGACTTTGGGTCAGTCCCTCTGTTTCAGCCCAACCCACCTCACAGGGTTGTTGTTGCAAGGAAAATGGGAGGAGGAAGGTGTGTTGGATATGGTCACCCTCCTTGAGTTACAAATAATAAAGGCGGAAGCCCAATAAATACGTGAATAAAATATTGGCCACGATTCGGTTAACTTGCTTCCCAGCATAAAGTCTGCTCCCACTTTGTGCTGTACTCCGGATCCAAATCTCCTCAGCCAACGGCGCCTTGTGCCCTCACCTTGGCTGCAAACTCATTCTTGGCTTTGTAGTACTCGTCGACCGCATTCTGCAGACTGGCCACACGGCCCTCGATCCACTGAGGAAGAAAAACAGGTCCTGCGGGGTTAATCCAGCTTGCAAGAACGGCCTGCAGCTGAAAGCACTTAAATTTAAAAAATCAGAAGCAGGGGTCTTGAAACTTGCCAACTTCAAGACATGTGGACTTCAACTCCCAGAATTCCTCAGCCAGCCCTCAGGGCTGGCTGAGGAATTCTGGGAGTTGAAGTCCACAAGTCTTAAAGTTGCCAAGTTTCAGGACCCCTGAATCAGAGCAATAACAAGAAGGCAGGACAAGAAGCAAAGAATGGAAACTAATCAAGGAAAGAAGCAACCTGGAACTCAGGAGAAATTTCCGGAAAGTGAGGACTATTAACCAATGGAACTCCTTGCCACCAGAAGTTGTGGATGCTCCAACACTGCAGGTTTTTAAGAAGAGATTGGACAGCCACCTGTCTGGAATGGTATAGGGTCTTCTCCTTGAGCAGTGGGTTGGACTAGATGATCTCCAAGGTTCCTTCCAGCTCTATTCTATTATTTCCTGATAGTGAGAATAGTCAACCAGTGGAACAGCCTGCCTCCAGAAGTTGTGGGTGCTCCAACACTGGAAGTTTTTAAGAAGAGACTGGACAGCCATTTGTCTGAAATGGTATAGGGTTTCCTGCCCGAGCAGGGGGTTGGACTAGATGACCTCCACGGTCCCTTCCATCTCTGTTATTGTTACTCTGTTAAGACGCTGGCTCTGTCTTTTTGTGAAGTTGTCATGGCTTGGTTTTAGCTAAGCACCACATGCAAGTTCAGCCTTAGGCGTTTATAAACCATGATTGCAGCATCGCGTTTTGCGTGAGCCAAACCACCATCACCCACTCCACAAACCACGTCTTCCTGAAGGCAGGAAAGCGCAGTTCGCTACCACCTCTTGCTGATCGGAGATTTTGGGGTTCAGAGGATCGATTCAACCACTGTCTTTCGGCCCCCTAACTCTGCCAGTTGTATCTCACATCTTCACAATAGGCAACCTGGTTAATAAGCACGCACCTTCTCTCTCCTTCTCTCTCTCTCTCTCTCTCTATCTATCTATCTATCTATCCACCATCTTATCTATCTATCTCTATCCACCCATCCATCCATCCATCTATCCATCCATCCATCCATCCATCTATTCATCCATCCATCTATCCACCTATCCACCTATCTATCTATCTATCTATCTATCTATCTATCTATCTATCTATCTATCTATCTATCTATCTATCTATCTATCTATCTATCTATCTATCTATCCTCCATCTTATCTGTCTCTGTCTGTCTGTCTGTCTGTCTGTCTGTCTGTCTGTCTATCTATCTATCTATCTATCTATCTATCTATCTATCTATCTATCTATCTATCTATCTATCCACCATCTTATCTCTTTATTTCTCTCTCCCTCCCTCCCTCTCACTCACACTCACACAAACCAAGATAGCAATAAGGTAGCAATTGTCTACCTCCCTTTCTGAATCCTTCCAGGCCCACTTCCGGAGATTTCAACCGGAACCTTAAGGACTAGAAACTTTTGCAGAGTAAGAGAGGGATCATAAAACTGAATCAGGAAGGAGAGCCAGCGGTTCTGGGTTTGTCTATCTTCCCTTTTAACCACAAATGCAAAAGATTTGGAGGCTACCCGGAGAACATGCAACCAGGTATGAAAAATATATATTTTTTTCCTCGTTCTCCAAGGGGCAACCCCTCCAGATCGGAATCTGCCAGCCCTAATTTGATACCTCCCCCCCCCCCGCCGCCATGTTGCAACAGCACCCACCTTTTCGCTGATGTAGCTACTACGGACGTGGAAGTTGCCCAGCTCCTGGTGATTGTCGTCTTGGTTGTAAAGATCTTTGAGTGTGTTTGGCTCTTTGTGTTTGCAGAACTGAGGATGGACAAGAGTCATACATGAAAAGGGTGGGGTATAAATTGATTCATTGTCCTATTTGTTTTTTCTATTTAGGAACATTTTAATCTATTTACTGTATTTCTTTATTAAACGTATATGCTTCCCATCTCACCCTGGAGTAAGTCTAGGAGGGTTACAAGAAGTTATTTGGCAGCTTTTACCTCAGATTTATTTTATTTCCTTATTCAAGGGACCAAAATGGGCCAGGTTGGTTGATTAAAAGCCTAAAGCAGAGGTGGGGAACCTTGGCTCTTTTATGACTGGTGGACTTCAACTCCCAGAATTCCTGAGGCAGCATGGCTCAGCTTGGAAACCTCTCCCTTTCCCCTCAGCATGGCTGGCTCAGGAATTCTGGGAGTTGAAGTCCACCAGTCATAAAAGAGCCAAGGTTGCCTATCTTTGGCCTAGGCCAGTGTTTCTCAACCTTGACAATTTTAAGGCATGTGGACTTCAACTCCCAGAATTCCACAGCCAGCAATGCTGGCTGTGGAATTCTGGGAGTTGAAGTCCACATGCCTTAAAATTGTCAAGGTTGAGAAACACTGGCCTAGGCCGATTTATGACTGGTGGACTTCAACTCCCAGAATTCCTGAGCCAGCATGGCTCAGCTTGGAAACCTCTTTCCCCTCAGCATGGCTGGCTCAGGAATTCTGGGAGTTGAAGTCCACATCTCTTCAACACGGTGAATGCTCCAAAACTGGAAGAAGAGACTGGACAGCCATTTGTCTGAAATGGTATAGGTTTCCTGCCTGAGCAGGGGGTTGGACTAGATGACCTCCAAGGTCCCTTCCAACTTTACTACTACTACTACTACTACTACTACTACTACTACTACTACTACTACTACTACTACTACTACTATTACTGTTCTATGATGACCAGAAACCCTTCATACACAGCAAGGTGGGTCCAGCTTGAATTTTGGGCTGCATCTGGTCTCCAGAACCACCCAGAACCATCCAGCCCAAATCTGGAGATTCATATATTCCTAGATGCGCAAATTAAAGATCCGGTCTGTTTCTGGCATCTCAACCGGTTTCGGTGCAGCCGGGCCAGTGTTAGCAGCAGACCGTGGGGTCCAAAGCCTCACCTGACGGTAGAGACTCAAGGCGACCGGCTGGTTCTGCAAAGCCATGAAGAAGTCGCCCCGACCGAGTTCGTCCTTCAGGCGGGAGATGACGGTGTAAACTGAGCAGGGAGAAAAACACGGAGAAGAGAACGTTTACCGGCCTGCTCCATCCTCTCGGCTGGGGAGGATGGGGGCTGCAATTCTCCGCCGAGACAGTGGATTAATTTGTTCTTGCCTTCTCCTGGCAAAATACATCGTTCTAGGGAGGCTGGGGGGGGGAAATCCCCCTCTTTTTTTTTTTCCTGGACAACCTTAGCAGCATAGTTTGGCATGGCTTCAGAGAGAAAGATTGCAAAAATAGCTAGACATTCTACATCTGTACTGTGATTTTATTGTGATTTTCTATCTATCTATCTATCTATCTATCTATCTATCTATCTATCTATCTATCTATCTATCTATCTATCTATCTATCATCTATCTATTTATGTATGTATCTATCTATGTATGTATCTATCTATGTCAGTGGTTCTCAGCCTGTGGGTCGGGACCCCATTTGGGGTCGAACGACCATTTCACGGGGTCGCCAAACAACGCAGTCCGCCATTTTTTTCCCCCTTTTCCTTAGCTGTGCTACTCCCTTTTATTCTACTGGCTTTTGAAAGCCGATAGAAGAGACTCTCTTGAATAGAGTCTAATTCTATTGGATTTCAAAAGCCAGTAGGAATTGTCCAGGCTGTCTCTGCCCTGCTGAGCCCGCCAAAAGTCCCATTCTGCAAACGGTGCTGCACCAGTTGAGTAGTCCTCGACTTACGACCGGTTGAGTAGTCCTCGACTTACGACTGGTGGGGGGCACGGCGTTAAAAAGGTTGAGAACCACTGATCTATGTATATGTATCTATCATCTATCTATTTATGTATCTATCTATGTATCTATGTATCTATCATCTATCTATCATCTATCTATCTATCTATATCTATCTATCTATCTGTCTATGTATCTATCTATGTATGTATCTATGTATCTATCTATTATCTATCATCTAAATATATCTATCTATATCAATCTATCTATGTATCTATCTATCATCTATCTATCTGATTTCTATCTTAATACCTATCTCCATATCTATCACCATCCATTCTCTCTCTCTCCCATCTTAAAGCATGCAGGCTGGGGAATTCTGGGAATTGAAGTCCATCCCTTTTAAAGCATGCTGGCTGGGGGATTCTGGGAGTTGAACTCCACCCATCTTAAAATATACTGGCCACGGAATTTTGGGATTTGAACACTCATCTTAAAACATACTGGCTGGGGAACTCTGGGAGTTGAAGTCCACCCATCTTAAACTATACTGGCTGGGGAATTTTAGGAGTTGAAGTCCACCCATCTCAAAGTTGCCAAGTTTCAGACACACAAATATCAGGACAATGCAATGCCAAAGAAACTGTGTTTTTTTTTTAAAAAAAAAACCCAATGCAGATTAAAGTTGAACACAGCAGATAAGGACGAGTATAAAAAAAAAAAATTCAACTCAGCTGAGTGTGGCAGTGAAAAGGTTAAGGGCACAATATCTGGGGTTGCTCCAAGCCCATGCTGACTTTGCTTCAGGGTTGATTTTATTTATTTATTTATTAATATTACATATTACTTCACCGCTCGTCTCTCTCAGATCCAGGGCGGATGCCATAGCAAAGGGCAGTCCCAAAGATGCTTTCTCAGGAGGCAACTGGACTTTCTTGTTTTTGAGTAGGGGGTTGGACTAGATGACCTCCAAGGTCCCTTCCAACATCATCATCATCATTATTATTATTATTATTATTATTATTGCTAGGTTAACTTTTGACAAAGAAGACAAAGAGTGGAGAGTCCTGATGGAGGCTGCAGCGTACCCCCTCCGCCTCCCCGCCCCGTAAACCTTCCAGCTCTGCTGGAGGACATGAAAAGTAATGGATACCCCCCTCCCCCCTCAGCCCCTATTTACCCAGGTCGCTGTCCCCACTCTCAATGGCTCTGCTCAATGCCAGATGGCTCTTTTTCATAGTCAGTAAAAGAGGGACTTGCTTGCCCGGCCGAGGTTCATATTCCAGCAGCTGTGAAAAAAATCCACAAAGTTCCCATCAAGCAATTCTGGGAGTTGGAAGTTCACACACGTCTTCAAGTGGCCAAGATTGGAAAACGCTGCTCTAGCATAACAGCTAACGGTTTTGTTCTTGCTGCGTGTGGTTGACCCAATCAGTCTGCAGCACGTCCATCAATGCTGAAGCCATTTCGTATTTTTCCAGGGAAGGAAATCAGAGTCCCTTGCCTCATAAACAAGAGAGGGGGTCAAATTATTCTCCAAACTGCCCGAAGGCAGGACAAGAAACAATGGATGGAAACTGATCAAGGAGAGAAGCAGCCTGGATCTGAGGAGAAACTTCCCTGAAAGTGAGAACAATTAACCAGTGGAACAGCTTGCCACCAGAAGTTGTGGGTGCTCCATCACTGGAGGGTTTTTAAGAAGAGACTGGACAACCATTTGCCTGGAATGGTATAGGGTTAGGGTTAGATCACCATGAACTCATAGAGCAAAATGGACATCGCCAACAAACTCGGAGTGCTTGGGTATGGTTAGGAGGGCACCGACTTTTCTAGGCTGCCCTATCTATGTTTCCTGGTAAAATACATGGGAAAATCCCATTGGAGGAAATTCCACTTAGGGTTAGGGTTACGTCACCATGAACTCATAGAGCAAAATGGACATCGCCAACAAACTCGGAGTGCTTGGGTATGGTTACGGGGGGCACTGACTTTTCCAGCCTGCCCTATCTATGTTTCCTGGTAAAATACATGGGAAAATCCCATTGGAGGAAAATCCCACTTGAGCAGGGGGTTGGACTAGATGACCTCCAAGATCCCTTCCAACTCTATTATTCTGTTATTTCCTGACAGTGAGAATAATTAATCAGTGGAATGGCTTCCCCCCAGAAGTTGTGGGTGTTCCATCACTGGAGGATTTTAAAGAAGAGATTGGACAACCATTTGTCTGAAATGCTATACGGAGTCCTGCCTAAGCAGGGGGTTGGACTAGATGACCTCCAAGGTCCCTTCAGATCAATTCTAATTCTAATTCATTCTAATTTTAATAATTTGAGTTCTAATTCATTCTAATTCTAATTCATTCTAATAATTCTAATTCTAATCTAGAAAGCTAGCAAGTCAGGGAAAAGGCCAGGACCGAACCCATTCCTCTGACCTGCTCCGTTTCCAATAAACATTTTTGCAACTGAGAAGCTTGCAAACCCTAGTAGCCCAGAAGAGGGGACCAATTTATTTATTTTTTACTTCCATTTATTTATTAAATTTTATTTATTTGTTAAGTTTTGATGCCGGCCTTCTCCCCTGCAAGGTGCCTCTGGACCAACTATTGGAAACAATTATCTTTCTTCTTGAGAGAAGAATAATAACAACAACAACAACAATAAAATTAGAAGGGACCTTGGAGGTCATCTAGTCCAACCCCCTGCTCAGGCAGGAAACCCTATACCATTTCGGACAAATGGCTGTCCAGTCTCTTCTTAAAAAGGTCTGGTGTTGGAGAAGGGAGGGAGAGAGGGAGGGAGGAAGGAAGGAAGGAAGAATAACAGAACAACAGAGTTGGAAGGGACCTTGGAGGCCATCTAGTCCAACCCCCTGCTCAGGCAGGAAATCCTATACCATTTCAGACCAATGGCTGTCCAGTCTCTTCTTAAAAACCTCCGGTGTTGGAGCATTCACCGCTTCTGGAGGCAGGTGGTTCCACTGGTTAATTGTTCTCACTGTCAGGAAGTTTCTCCTTACTTCTAGGTTGCTTCTCTCCTTGATGAGTTTCCCTCCATTGCTTCTTGTCCTGCCTTCAGGCACTCTGGAGAATAGCTTGACTCCCTCTTCTTTGGGGCAGCCCCTGAGATACTGGAACATAGCTATCCTTTCTCCCCTCGTCCTTCTCTTTGTTAAACTAGACATCCCCAATTCCAGCCACCGTTCCTTGTATGTTTTAGCCTTCTGCCTCTTGACCCTCCTTCCCTGTCAGTACCCCCCCCCCATCCTGGAGGGATCGGGATCCATTTTCCTCGCACCTTAATAGCCAGATCGGGCCGGTTGCTCTCGTACGCCTGGGTAGCGATGTCAGAGTACGAAATGCCCACCGCATCCCCCAGTTTCTGGTTGATGACTTGGGCCAACTCTTCATCCGACTTGTCTCTCTGCTGAACCTGAGGAAGGGCGCGGAGCAAAGGGGGGGGGGGAGAGCGTCAAGAGGCAATTTCAAGCCGTCCTCGCTTAACGACCGTTCGCTTAGCGAAAGTTGGAAATTCCGACGCTGCTGAATGAAAGGTCTTACGAACGGCGGTCGTCCGGGTCATACCTTGTAGCAGGCCCAGTGGGCCAAAATCCGACTTATTCCTTGGAATTCGGAAAGACGGAGATACTCGCAAATCTTGATGGCCACCGGATAAAGTCTTCTTAAAACCACCCTAAGAGACGAGGGCCAAAGGAAGGGGTCACACCTCTAGACTACCAGCCATGGGATCTAGCCTGAATTCTCAAGGAACAGGCAAAAGGGTTTAGGGCAGTGGTTCTCAACCTTTTTAATGCCGCGACCCCCAACCGGTCGTAAGTCGAGGACTACTCAACCGGTCGTAAGTCGAGGACTACTCAACTGGTGCAGCACCGTTTGCAGACTGGGACTTTTGGCTGGCTCAGCAGGGCAGAGACAGCCTGGACAATTCCTATGGGCTTTTGAAAGCCAGTAGAATTAGACTCTATTCAAGAGAGTCTCTTCTATTGGCTTTCGAAAGCCAATAGAATAAAAGGGAGTAGCACAGCTAAGGAAAAGGGGGGGGAAAAATGGCGGACTACGTTGTTTGGCGACCCCCGTGAAATGGTCGTTCAACCCCAAATGGGGTCCCGACCCACAGGTTGAGAACCACTGGCTTAGAGAAAGCCTCCAGCTTTAGGGACAGTCTATCTTTGGCTACAGAGAGCCGGTTTGGTGTAGGGATTGAAGCACCAGGCTAGGAAGTAGGAGACTCTGCATTCTAGTCCTGCCTTACGCAGGAAAGCCAGCTGGGTAACTCTGGGCCAATCACCAGGAGACGGTGAGTTCTAGTCCCGCCTTAGGCATAAAAGCCGGCTGAGTGACTTTCGGCCAATCATTAGGAGTCAGTGAGTTCTAGTCCTGCCTCAGGCATGAAAGCACTGGGTAATTCTGGGCCAATCACCAGGAGACGGTGAGTTCTAGTTCCGCCTTAGGCATGAATGCCGGCTGGGTGACTTTGGGCCAATCACCAGGAGACGGCGAGTTCTAGTCCCACCTTAGGGATGAAAGCACTGGGTAACTCTGGGCCAATCACCAGGTGATGGTGAGTTCTAGTCCCACCTTACGCAGGAAAGCCGGCTGGGTGACTTTGGGCCAATCACCAGGAGATGGGGAGTTCTAGTCCCGCCTTAGGCATGAAAGCCAGCTAGGTAACTCTGGCCCAATCACCAGGAGACGGTGAGTTCTAGTCCCGCCTTAGTCATGAAAACTGGCTGGGTGACTGTGGGCCAATCATAAAAGAGATGGTGAGTTCTAGTCCCGCCTTAGGCAGGAATGCTGGCTGGGTGACTTTGGGCCAATCATAAAGGAGACGGTGAGTTCTAGTCCTGCCTTAGTCATGAAAACTGGCTGGGTGACTGTGGGCCAATCATAAAAGAGATGGTGAGTTCTAGTCCCGCCTTAGGCATGAAAGCCAGCTGCGTGACTTTGGGCCAGTCATTCTATCTCAGCCCTAGGATGGAGGCAATGGTGAAAGAGTTGTAAAAAAAAACTTGCCAAGGAAACTATTCCGGATGCCTCGAAGAATCAACCAGATTGAACGCAACAACAACAACAACAATACTAATAATAATAAAACCAATTTTGGCTACTCCCGATGCTCAGCCTCCCCCTCCAGTGAAGGGGAGCAGCCCCTGAATTGAGGAGATGGATCGAGATTTGCCAGTTTTTACACGGAAAAAGGGGACAAAAAACTGTCCCAGATGTTTAAATTTATAGGAGAGATACGTTACCGATCCAGCAAAACCTCCTTGGTGAGCTGCTTGTATCTGTAAAATCATCTGTTAAGGAGGAAGAATTTTATAGGACTGGTTGATTCCTCTATCTCAGTGTTTCTCAACCTTGACCATTTTAAGGCATGTGGACTTCAAGTCCCAGAATTCCACAGCCAGCAATGCTGGCTGTGGAATTCTGGGACTTGAAGTCCACATGCCTTAAAATGGTCAAGGTTGAGAAACACTGCGAGTCTATCTTGAAGGAGGGGAGATTGGAAGCTTCCCGGAGATAAAGCTGGTCAGATCCCTCCTCCAACACCCTCACCTTAGTCAGAGGAAAGGGCTACAAGCCAGGTTGAAGCCTGGAAAACAGTTGTCACTCCAGGGGATGATGGATGGGCTGTAGCGTTCGAGCAGCATCAGCAAGTTAGATTTGCAGCTGGGTACCACTTCTGAGCTGCAGAACCCTATACAGCCACTAGAGGGCAGCACGGGGCACGAGAGAATATTTGCATCTCTCACTTGCCCTCTAGTGGTGGGTTTAGTCTACGCGCCCTATGTTTTTCCTGCCACAGGCAGTCTTTGACTTGCGAGTATTCGTTTAGTGACTGTTTGAAGTTACAATGGCACTAGGAAAAAAATGTGACTAATGACCGTTTTTCACATTTACGACCACTCAAACAGCTCTGGGTCACAGGATCAAAATTCAGCCGTTTGGCAACTACGACGGTTGCAGTGTCCCGGGGTCACGTGATCATCTTTTGCGAACTTCTGACGAGCCAGGTCAAGGGGGGAAGTAGATTCTCTTAATGACTGCATGTGTCACGTGCAGTGATTCACTTAACAACCATGAGCAAAAAGGTCGTAAAATGGGGCAAAACTCGCTTAACGATTGCCCTGCTTAGTGATGGAAATTCCGGGCTCAGTTCTGGTCGTAAGCCGAGGACTACCTGTATTTTTTATTAAACAGCAGAAACTTTTTTTTTTTTTGCTAAGAATGGGAACAAAATCGATTGGTTGAATTAGGACAGGGGTCTTCAAACTTGGCCCTTTCATGACTGGCTGAGGAATTCTGGGAGTTGAAGTCCCAAAGTCATAAAAGGGTCAAATTTGAAGACCCTGGATATAGATTTTAAGAGGAGTGGACTTCAACTCCCAGAATTCCTCAGCTAGCATGCCTGGCTGAAGAATTCTGGGAGTTGAAGTCCACAAGTCATCAAAGGGCCAAGTTGGAAGACCCCTGATATAGACTTTAAGAGGAATGGACTTCAACTCCCAGAATTCCTCAGCTAGCATGCCTGGCTGAGGAATTCTGGGAGTTGAAGTCCACGAGTCATCAAAGGGTCATGTTGGAAGACCCCTGACATAGAGTTTAAGAGGAGGGGACTTCAATTCCCAGAATTCCTCAATCAACGTGCCTGGCTGAGGAATTCTGGGAGTTGAAGTCCACGAGTCATCAAAGGGCCATGTTGGAAGACCCCTGACATAGAGTTTAAGAGGAGGGGACTTCAATTCCCAGAATTCCTCAATCAACGTGCCTGGCTGAGGAATTCTGGGAGTTGAAGTCCACGAGTCATCAAAGGGCCATGTTGGAAGACCCCTGACATAGAGTTTAAGAGGAGGGGACTTCAATTCCCAGAATTCCTCAATCAACGTGCCTGGCTGAGGAATTCTGGGAGTTGAAGTCCACGAGTCATCAAAGGGCCATGTTGGAAGACCCCTGACATAGAGTTTAAGAGGAGGGGACTTCAATTCCCAGAATTCCTCAATCAACGTGCCTGGCTGAGGAATTCTGGGAGTTGAAGTCCACGAGTCATCAAAGGGCCATGTTGGAAGACCCCTGACATAGAGTTTAAGAGGAGGGGACTTCAATTCCCAGAATTCCTCAATCAACGTGCCTGGCTGAGGAATTCTGGGAGTTGAAGTCCACGAGTCATCAAAGGGCCATGTTGGAAGACCCCTGACATAGAGTTTAAGAGGAGGGGACTTCAATTCCCAGAATTCCTCAATCAACGTGCCTGGCTGAGGAATTCTGGGAGTTGAAGTCCACGAGTCATCAAAGGGTCATGTTGGAAGACCCCTGACATAGAGTTTAAGAGGAGGGGACTTCAATTCCCAGAATTCCTCAATCAACGTGCCTGGCTGAGGAATTCTGGGAGTTGAAGTCCACGAGTCATCAAAGGGCCATGTTGGAAGACCCCTGAGTTAGGAGCTGACCAGAACTGACAAGAGAGTGAATCTTTTCATGCTGAAACCGGAGGCAGAAAAAGCCAAACTCCGGTTTTCCGTGACCCATTTTGCTTCCACCATCAGGAAAGGATACTGATCAAAGCTGAGGGGGATCCCAATCTGGTAATCTCGGACGGCGTTAAGCACCCGCAGATCTCGGCAGGTTTCGACAAAGTTTTCCGGAGCAAATTTGTCGATGAAGCATTTCCCAAAAGAGGCTGCCTGCAGGTAGAGAAAGGAGGAGGGAAGGAAGGCGTTATTTCCCTCTTAAAGCGCAAGTTTCTAGTCCTTACAGTGACAGGTGAAGTTAGAAAGCTTGTAAAGAGAATTCTGGGAGTTGACGTCCATGTGTTTTAAAGCTTGCTGGCTGGGGAATTCTGGGAGTTGAAGTCCATCCCTCTTAAAGCATGCTGGCTGGGGAATTCTGGGAGCTGAAGTCCATCCATCTTCAACTTCTCAAGTTTGCTAACCACTGGTCTCTCCCAACCCACCCCCCGTTTTCCCATCTGAGCAGAGGCTGGCCCCAGCCCATCCCCCACAGGGATCTACCTGTCCCCCTTACCTGGAGCAGAGCCTTCTGGATAGGTGGGGAGTGTTCATAGCTGGCTGCTTTAATGCACTGCTCCACCGCCTCAGGAAGCAACTTTTGTTCCTTAATTTCCCGCAGGTATTCATCTGCCTTCTGGCTTTCCTTCTGACAGGAGAGAGTTTAATAAGTTTAAATTTGGGAGTCAATTGCAGTCAGAAGTCAAGGATTACCTAGACCAGGGGTAGGCAACCTCAGCTCTTTTATGACGCGTGGACTTCAACTCCCAGAATTCCTGAGCCAGCCATGCTGAGGGGAAAGGGAGAGGTTTCCAAGCTGAGCCATGCTGGCTGAGGAATTCTGGGAGTTGAAGTCTCCAAGTCATAAAGGGGCCATAGTTCCCCCATGCTGCCACAGGAATTCTGGGAGTTGAAGTCCACGAATCATGAGGGGGCCATAGTTCCCCCATGCTGGCTCAGGAATTCTAGGAGGAAGTCCACGAGTCAGAAAGTGGTCTAGGCCTAGGCCAGAGGTAGGCCACCTTGGCTCTTTTATGACTCGTGGACTTCAACTCCCAGAATTCCTGAGCCAGCCATGCTGAGGGGAAAGGGAGAGGTTTCCAAGCTGAGCCAGGCTGGCTCAGGAATTCTGGGAGTTGAAGTCCAGGAGTCAGAAAGCGACCTGGGCCTAGGCCAGAGGTAGGCCACCTTGGCTCTTTTATGACTCGTGGACTTCAACTCCCAGAATTCCTGAGCCAGCCATGCTGAGGGGAAAGGGAGAGGTTTCCAAGCTGAGCCAGGCTGGTTCAGGAATTCTGGGAGTTGAAGTTCACTAGTCATAAAAGGGCCAAGGTTGCCTAACTCTGGCCTAGGCCTAGGCCGCTTTATTACTCGTGGACTTCAATTCCCAGAATTCCTGAGCCAGCATGGCTCAGCTTAGAAACTCCCCCTTTCCCCTCTGCATGGCTGGCTCAGGAATTCTGGGAGTTGAAGTCCACGAGTCATAAAGCGGCCTAGGCCTAGGCCAGAGGTAGGCAACCTTGGTTCTTTTATGACTTGTGGACTTCAACTCCCAGAATTCCTGAGCCAGCCATGCTGAGGGGAAAGGGAGAGGTTTCCAAGCTGAGCCAGGCTGGCTCAGGAATTCTGGGAGTTGAAGTCCACGAGTCATAAAAGGGCCAAGGTTGCCTACCCCTGGCCTAGACAGAATTGAGCACAATGGAGCCCAAAATTTCTGTCCAGTGTTGGAGCATTCGTAAGTCATAAGTCAATATCCTGTTTTTCGTGCTCTTGTTAAAGTTTGATTTTCCATCAATATTTAAAGTATCCTTTATGATTTCCTCAATATTATTGACATTTGTCTAGCTAAAAAAATGTATTCTTACCAATCCGCCTCTTATTTTCATATTTCCCACATCAAAAGAAGAAGAAGAAAATGCTATTTTAATTCTAAATCATATCTTTCATTATAAAAGTCTAATTATATCTAAGGGTCATCCGTTCTTTTAATCATGTTCAAACAAGGATTTAAACATACGATGCCCCCTCTAATAGGTCAAATCTCCTATTTTTTTAAATCTAACTCTCACTTTCTTTCTTGGTCAAGTTGTTTTCCAAGCCAAGCCAATTAAATCACCCGGGAATTTTCTTTTTATTTTTATGCGAGTTGCTTGGCATGAGGAAGACAATTTAGGTAGGGTATTTTGGGGGGGGGGGGAAATTCCACCCTTCTGTGTTCCTTAACCAACTCCCACCTTCCTTCTCCCTCAATTTCTCCCTCCGTCTTTTGTCCCCCCAAATTGTAATTTTCCCCCGACAGCACTAGGTTCCATTCCCCAAAACCTTCTTCCTTCTCGTCAGGTGCATCTCGTAGACTTAAAGAGTAATAATAATAATAATAGTAAAGTTGGAAGGGACCTTGGAGGTCATCTAGTCCAACCCCCTGCTCGGGCAGGAAACCCTACACCATTTCGGACAAATGGCTGTCCAGTCTCTTCTTAAAAACCTCCAGTGTTGGAGCATTTACTGCTTCTGGAGGCAAGCTGTTCCACTGATTAATTGTTCTCACTGTCAGGAAGTTTCTCCTTAGTTCTAGGTTGCTTCTCTCCTTGATTAGTTTCCACCCGTTGCTTCTTGTCCTGCCTTCAGGTGCTTTGGAAAATAGCTTAATTCCTTCTTCTTTATGGCAGCCCCTGAGATATTGGAATACTGCTATCATGTCCCCCCTTGTCCTTCTCTTCGTTAAACTAGACATACCCAATTCTCGCAACCGTTCCTTATATGTTTTAGCCTCCAGTCCCCTGATCATCTTTGTTGCTCTTCTCTGTACTCTTTCTAGAGTCTCAACATCTTTTTTACATCGTGGTGACCAAAACTGGATGCAGTATTCCAAGTGTGGCCTTACCAAGGCATTGAAGAGTGGTATTAATACTTCGCGTGATCTTGATTCTATCCCTCTGTTAATGCAGCCTAGCACTGTGTTGGCCTTTTTGGCAGCTGCCGCACACTGCTGGCTCATATTTAAGTGATTGTCTACTAGGACTCCGAGATCCCTCTCACAGTTACTGCTATTGAGCATGGTGCCACCTATGCTGTACTTGTGCATTTGGTTTTTCTTCCCTAAATGTAGAACCTTGCTTTTGTCACCATTGAATTTCATTTTGTTAGTTAGTGCCCAGTGTTCAAGTCTGTCCAGATCCTTCTGTATCTTAAGCCTGTCTTCTGGAGTGTTGGCTATTCCTGCCAGCTTGGTGTCGTCTGCAAATTTGGTGAGTTCCCCATCTATCCCTTCATCCAAATCGTTGATGAAGATGTTGAAGAGTACTGGGCCCAGAACAGAGCCCTGGGGCACCCCACTACACACTTCCCTCCATATAGATGCAGTTCCATTGAGGACCACTCGCTGAGTACGGCTGGTCAGCCAGCTACGGATCCATCTGGTGGTGGTTCTGTCTACCCCCAGAGTAAACGAGTCTTTTGCGTTGTCATTGTTACGGGTAAGTCTTGCAGTATTTTATTTGTGTACGGTAGTTTATATTTCCCTTCTTTCAACTCTTCCGTCTCTCGGTCCATTTCCTCTGCTTCGTCTTCCAATCTCTGGTTTCTTCGTTCCTACTTTGTAGTCGTTGTCGGGGAACTTCCCAGTTGCAGATTTAACGTGGAGATTTGCTCATTTATATTATCTACATTGTTTTTAGTCTTTCAGACTGAGATTACCTCGTATTCTTTCTGCGCTTCAAGCAGCAAAGCCCCGGGTGACATGGAGGCAATCCGGAAGATCTCCTCGCTGGCCTCTGAAAGAGAAAAACAGGGGCAGGAAGGCCGGCTGGGTCGATCCAAGTCTTGGCTCTATTTAAAAGTCGGGGGAAGTTTCTAGTCTTTGTTCACGATTGGACTATTTAAAAGTTAGAGAAAGTTTCTAGCCCTCTTTGTTTATGGTCAGGCTATTTAAAAGTCAGGGAAAGTTTCTAGTCCTCTTTGTTTACGGTCGGACTATTTAAAAGTTGAAGAAAATTTCTAGCCCTCTTTGTTTATGGTCGGGCTATTTAAAAGTCGGGGCAAGTTTCTAGTCCTCTTTGTTTACGGTCAGACTATTTAAAAGTCAGAGAAAGTTTAGTCCTCTTAACTCACAGTCGGGCCATTTAAAAGTCAGGGAAAGTTTCTAGTCTTCTTTGTTTACGGTCGGACTATTTAAAAGTTGAGGAAAATTTCTAGCCCTCTTTGTTTATGGTCGGGCTATTTAAAAGTCGGGGCAAGTTTCTAGTCCTCTTTGTTTACAGTCAGACTATTTAAAAGTCAGAGAAAGTTTAGTCCTCTTAACTCACAGTTGGGCCATTTAAAAGTCAGGGAAAGTTTCTAGTCTTCTTTGTTTATGGTCGGACTATTTAAAAGTTGAGGAAAATTTCTAGCCCTCTTTGTTTATGGTCGGGCTATTTAAAAGTCGGGGCAAGTTTCTAGTCCTCCTTGTTTACAGTCAGACTATTTAAAAGTCAGAGAAAGTTTAGTCCTCTTAACTCACAGTCGGGCCATTTAAAAGTCAGGGAAAGTTTCTAGTCTTCTTTGTTTATGGTCGGACTATTTAAAAGTTGAGGAAAATTTCTAGCCCTCTTTGTTTATGGTCAGGCTATTTAAAAGTCAGAGAAAGTTTCTAGTCCTCTTTGTTTACGGTCGGACTATTTAAAAGTTGAGGAAAATTTCTAGCCCTCTTTGTTTATGGTCAGGCTATTTAAAAGTCAGAGAAAGTTTCTAGTCCTCTTTGTTTACGGTCGGACTATTTAAAAGTTGAGGAAAATTTCTAGCCCTCTTTGTTTATGGTCGGGCTATTTAAAAGTCGGGGGAAGTTTCTAGCCTCTTTGTTTACAGTCAGACTATTTAAAAGTCAGAGAAAGTTTAGTCCTCTTAACTCACAGTCGGGCCATTTAAAAGTCAGGGAAAGTTTCTAGTCCTCTTTGTTCACAGTCAGGCCAGAAAAACCCACCTGGGATCTCGTGGAGAAATTCATGGGTGGAGCGAGAAAAAATGCGCACCCCATCCAGCTCTGGGACCAGATGCGAATCCTCGTTCAGAGGATATCTGTGGGTTGGCGTTAAGGAAATGTGGTGTTGGGTTTTGGAAACCAATAAAGAAAGATAATCTCTGCTGATCACCACGATTTGCCCCCAGCTCAGCAGACCCCCTAGATTGGAGAACACCAGCCACATCCAAAGGTAGACTGGTTCATATTATGGAGGCTCAGCGTTCTCCCTGGTTGCAAGTCACGTTTTTCAGGGCCAATTTGAGTGGTCACTAAATGAAAGGGTGTAAGTTGAAGACTACCTGTAAACTTTTCTAACCCCCCCTCCCCCACCAAATAAAAAATGAATAAGGATACTGAATGCTTTGCTGGTCGCTTCCAGCTACCACAAGGCACCGGTCCCAGGCCATCACAACGGCACGCTGGTGGCTGTGCTGTCGCGTACACCTGCCCCATTAAGAAGACAGAATAGCAGAATAATAGGGTTGAAAGGGACCTTGGAGGTCATCTAATCCAACCCCCTGCTCAGGCAGGAAACCCTATACCATTTCGGACAAATGGCTGTCCAGTCTCTTCTTAAAAACTTCCAGTATTGGAGCATTCACCGCTTCTAGAGGCAGGTTGTTAATAATAATAATAAAGTTGGAAGGGACCTTGGTGGTCATCTAATCCAACCCCCTGCTCAGGCAGGAAACTCTATACCATTTCAGACAAACGGCTGTCCAGTCTCTTCTTCAAAACTCCCAGTGTTGGAGCATTCACCGCTTCTGGAGGCAGGTTGTTCCACTGATTAATTGTTCTCACTGTCAGGAAGTTTCTCCTTAGTTCTAGGTTGCTTCTCTCCTTGCTTAGTTTCCATCCGTTGCTTCTCGTCCTGCCTTCTTCAGGGGCTTTGGAGAATAGGTTGGTTTTAGGGAAAGGCGGAAGAAGGGGTTTGGGGTTTGGGGGTGCTTACCAGGCCATCTGCTTGGGACAGGATCGGTAGTCGCAAGTGAACTCAGCCATTTTTTCCTGGTGGGAAGCAGAAGAAAAAGAGGAATAGATGCCATCTGGCCAGCTAATCGAACAAAATGGCCGACTTTTCACTGGCTAACTGGGGACTTCTGGGAATTGAAGTCCTCGTATGCTGGCAGGGAATTCTGGGAATTTAAATCCAGCCATGCTGATGGGGGAATTCTGGGAGTTTAAATCCAGCCATGCTGGGAGGAATTCTGGGAACTAAGATCCATTCATAGTGGCAGGGGAATTCTGGGAGTTTAAATCCATCCATGCTGGAGGGGGAATTCTGGGAGTTTAAATCCACCCATGCTGGCGGGGGAATTCTGGGAACTAAGATCCATCCATAGTGGCAGGGGAATTCTGGGAGTTTAAATCCACCCATGCTGGCAGGGAATTCTGGGAGCTTGAATCTCACCTTTAAGTTGGACCGCCCCATCCAGACGTAGCCGGTGTCGGTGAAGAGGGCCAAGAACCGGTGGTTGAACGACACAGCCATCCTGAGGAAGGAGCCGGCCTGCGGGCTGAGCCAAGGCAGGGTCTACGGAAAGGAAAGGAGACCACCAGTTAAAGTCAAGTCCATACTGCCCTTCCACAGATTGACCGATCCTCTCACAGTGCCGGGAGTTGACTTACGACCACAGTTGGGCCCACAATGTGGTCGTTAAGCGGGTCACGCCCAAACTGATGACCTTTCTGTGGTGGACATTAAGTCCGCTTTCCCCATTGACGTGGCTTCTTGGGAGCCCTCTGGGATGGTCACGGAGGGGGATCACGTGACCCGAAGAGGCTGTAACTGCCACGTATACATGTTGGTTGCCAAGCACTCACGTGACCATCGAGATGTTGTGACGGTTGTGAAGTGTGAGGACCAGGGGTAAAGATTCTAGAAGATCATTTCAGACAAATGGTTTCCCTGTCTCTTCTTAAAAGCCTCTAGTGATGGAGCACTCATGACTTCGAGGGGCAAGCGGTTCCACTGGTTAATTGTTCTCACTGTACAAAATTTCTCCTTAATTCCAGATTGCTTCTCCCCTGGATTAGTTTCCATTAATTGTCTCATTAATTGTCCATTTTTTAAATAGGAATAGAACAGAACAAAACAGAATAGAATGATAAGAATAGAATAGAATAGAATAAACATTGGAATAGAGAAGAGAAGAGAAGAATCATAAGAACAGAACAGAATAGAATAGAATAATGATAATAGAACAAAATGGAGAATAGAATAGAACAGAATAATGATAATAGAATAGAACACAGTGGAGAATAGAATAGAATAGAATAATGATAATAGAATAGAATAGAACAGAACAGAACAGAATAGAACAGAATAAATATTGGAATATAGAATAGAATAGAATAGAATAGAATAGAATAGAATAGAATAGAATAGAATAGAATAGAATAGAATAGAATAGAATAAATATTGGAATATAGAATAGAATAGAATAGAATAGAATAGAATAGAATAGAATAGAATAGAATAGAATAAATATTGGAATATAGAATAGAATAGAATAGAATAGAATAGAATAGAATAGAATAGAATAGAATAGAATATTGGAATATAGAATAGAATAGAATAGAATAGAATAGAATAGAATAGAATAGAATAGAATAGAATAGAATAGAATATTGGAATATAGAATAGAATAGAATAGAATAGAATAGAATAGAATAGAATAGAATAGAATAGAATAGAATAGAATAGAATAGAATAGATATTGGAATATAGAATAGAATAGAATAGAATAGAATAGAATAGAATAGAATAGAATAGAATAGAATAGAATAGAATAGAATAGAATAAATATTGGAATATAGAATAGAATAGAATAGAATAGAATAGAATAGAATAGAATAGAATAGAATAGAATAGAATAGAATAGAATAGAATAGAATAGAATAGAATAAATATTGGAATATAGAATAGAATAGAATAGAATAGAATAGAATAGAATAGAATAGAATAGAATAGAATAGAATAGAATATAGAATAGAATAGAACATAGAATAGCATAGCATAGAATAAATATTGGAATATAGAATAGAATAGAATAAATATTGGAATATAGAATAGAATAGAATATAGAATAGCATAGCATAGCATAGCATAGCATAGCATAGCATAGCATAGAGCTGGAAGGGACCTTGGAGGTCTTCTAGTCTAGCCCCTTGCTCAAGCAGGAGAACATATACACTATCTCAGACAAGTGACTGTCTTCAGGTGCTTTTGACCCCCCCTCCTCTTCTTTCTGGCAGCCCCTCAAATGGACGTTGCACGAGAAAAAACACTGATGCCCAACTTCCGGCTACAAACCATGGCTTAGCCAGTCAAGACATCTTGCAGAAAAACCAACAATTTCACACCGAAAGGAATTTGTCCCACGCACCACCGGGATGCAGGAGGCGTCGTCCAGAAGGTACAACTCTTGACCGACAGCCAGCAGAACGTTGGTGACCCTGTTTTGGCACAGGACCGTCCAGCAGGAGGGGGGACCTTGAAGACCTGGCCGGAGAGGGGGAAAAAAAAGAGGTCATCCATCTGAACTTTGGGGCAAGAAGAAATGCTGAACTCTAACCTGGATACCGACGTGTGTGTGTGTGTGTGTGTGTGTGTGTGTGTGTGTGTGTGTGTTTAAAACATCTCACAAGGGAGTCAGGAGAGAGGGCAGTCCTCGGCTGACGGCCACAGTTTGGAGCCCAAAATTTCCATTGCTAAGCAAGATCGTTGTTAAGCGGGGTTTTGCTTCATTTTGCGACCAGGGTTGTTAAGTGAATCTGGCTCTCTCTCCCGCCCCCCCCCCATTGACTTCGTTGGTCAGAAGGTTGCAAAAGGGGAGATTCTGCGACCGTCATAAATGCGAGTCAATTGCCAAGCATCCGAATTTGGATCACATGACCGTGGGGGAGGCTGCAATGGTCGTTAAATGGAGAAAACAGTCCCAAGTCCCTTTTTTCGGTGCCGTTGTAACTTGGAACGGTCACTAAACGAACCATCGTAAGTCGAGGACTGCACCCTCCCTTGCAAATCACATTTTGCAACTCCAGCTTGCAAGGGTTACTTCGACTCAGACTCCTGAACCATGAGGTCTAGAAACCTGAGACGTCCTTTTGTACGGAGCCTTGAAAAAGTCCCATCTCAGGAAAATGCAGCAAGTCCTCAACCTACAAAAGTTCATTTAGTGACCGTTCAAAGTTACAACGGCACTGAAAAAAGGGACTTATGACCGTTATTCACACTTACGACCGTCATGGCATCCCCCAGGGTCACGTGATCAAAATTCAGACGCTTGGTGACCGACTCGCATTTATGACAGCTGCAGCGTCCCGGGGTCACGTGATCATCTTTTTGCGACTTTCTAATGAGCAAAGTCAAGATGGAAGCTGTGATGCTCACTTAACCGCTGCAGGGATTCACTTAACAACGGAGCTAAGAGAGGTCGTAAAACGGGGCAAAGCTTGCTTAACAAATGTTTCCCTTAGCAACAGGAATGTTGGGCTCCACTGCGGCCGCTACTCAAGGACTACCTGTACAGGGAACCCCAGTCAGTTTCTCTCCCTGGGACGGTGTTTTGTACAAAAGGAAGCCTTGGGTTTCTAGACCTCATGGCTCAGGAGTCTGAATCCCATTAGCAGCGACCCGGGAAGCTCTGAGGAGGTGAGTTAGGACGACGGAGCCCTACCTGGCACTATGGGAAGTTTGCGTAGCTTCATGTTGTAGATGTTGTTGGCCAGGCTGAACCTGTGTTGGAGGGCAGACAGGAGGGCCAAGCCGGTGCCGTACGTTGTGTAGAATATCCTGGCCTCCAACACCCGCTCCTGCACCACGTCCTGAGGGAGGAGAGAGAAAGAGTGACCTTCACGGAACGTCTGGGGAAGATTCTCCATCGTCCCAGTCAGGGAACTGTCCCAAAAATGTTTTTCCAAAAAGCAACTGGACTTTTTTGAAGACGTTTCGCTTCTCATCCAAGAAGCTTCTTCGGTTCTGACTGAATGGTGGAGGATGAAGAGATTTACATTTACATGAGCCGAGGTGGCGCAGCAGTTCGAGTGCAGTACTGCCGGCCACTTTAGCTGACTGTGTTCAGCAGGTCAGCGGTTCAAATGTCACCGGCTCAAGGTTGACTCAGCCTTCCATCCTTCTGGGGTAGGTAAAATGAGGACCCAGATTGTTGGGGGCAATGTAAATATATATATACGTTGCTTACTGGTGTACACCGCTTAGAGCAGTGGTTCTCAACCTTTCTAATGCCGTGACCCCATAATACAGTTCCCCATGTTGTGGTGACCCCCAAGTGGGTGTGGCCACCAGTAAGAGGGAGTAGGACAGCTAGGGAAAAGGGAAAAAAATGGCGGACAGTGTGGTTTGGCGACCCCCGTGAAATGGTCATTCGACCCCAAATGGGGTCCCGACCCACAGGTTGAGAACCACTGGCTTAGAGAGTGCTTGCGCTTAAAGCGGTATATAAGTCTCATAAATAAATAAATAAATAAAATCTTTCAGTCATCTGGTTATTAGTACTCTCTCCGAGAGTCGTTGAGGCCACCTGGAGGTTTGTCTGTGTCCCCAGGGTCACCAGAGTGGGGCAAATGGGTGTGGAGCCTTCTTGGAACTGCTGAAAGGGCTGTGTTGGAGACTGGTGATGGGTGGTGTCATGCCCCCCCCCCCGTTGAGCGCGGGCTGCTCAAATTTTAACATAGATGGCCTCTTTGACTCCACTTTCAAACCAGTGGTCCTCTCGCTCCAAAATGTGCACTTTGCTGTCATAATAATAGTAGTAGTAGTAGTAGTAGTAGTAGTAGTAGTAGTAGTAGTAGTAGTAGTAGTAGTAGTAGTAGTAGTAGTAGTAATGTTGGAAGGGACCTTGGAGGTCATCTAGACCAACCCCCTGCTCAGGCAGGAAACCCTATACCATTTCAGACAAATGGCTGTCCAGTCAGTAAATGAACTGTTGTAAGTTGAGGACTGCCTGTATTTTTCCACTGGTCCCAATCTGGACAGCCATTTGATGGAAATGGTTTAGGATTTCTTGCCTGAACAGCGGGTTGCAATAGATGACCTTCAAGGTCCCTTCCAACATCATCATCATCATCATCATCATCATCTTCTCTCACTTCTGCCCATAATAACAACAACAACAACAACAAAGTTGGAAGGGACCTTGGAGGTCTTCTAGTCCAACCCCCTGCTCAGGCAGGAAACCCTATACCATTTCAGACAAATGGATGTCCAGTCAGTAAATGAACTCCTTAAAAACTTCCAGTGTTGGAGCATTCACACCTTCTGGAGGCAGGTGGTTCCACTGGTTAGTTGTTCTCACTGTGAGGAAGTTTCTCCTTAGTTCTAGGTTGCTTCTCTCCTTGATTGGTTTCCATCCATTGCTTCTTGTCCTGCCTTCAGGCGCTTTGGAGAATAGCTTGACTCCCTCTTCTTTGAGGCAGCCCCTGAGATACTGGAAGGCTGCTATCATGTCCCCCCTCGTCCTTCTCTTCATTAAACTAGACATTCCCAATTCCAGCAACCGTCCTTCGTATGATTTATTCTCCAGTCCCCTGATCATCTTTGATGCTCTTCTCTTCTGTTCTTCACAGAGTATTTTGTTTAAAAAACAACAACCTAGCAACTTTTAGAGGGGTGGACTTCAACTCCCAGAATTCTCTAGCCGGCTCTGCATGACAGCTGATCCTCAACTTACGACCGAGCCCAAATTTCCCATTCTACCGCAGACTCCAATTCTCCCTACAGTTAACCCTGTTTTATAACAAAAGTCCAAAGGACTCAATCTGAGTTCACACGCCATGCGAAGCCCTGTCGTTCTCGGAGGCTTCGCATGTGCTCCGAGGCCAGACGATCGTGACTCAAACCCAGCTCAACCACCACCCTCCGTTTTGAGGGTCACTTACGTTGTTCATGGTGACCTTTTTCTTGAATTCGCCAAAAAGGCTGTGGAGAAGGACGATGCCATTCTCCTGGATGCTGAGCAGGTCCTCATTAGTGGTCCAGCCCAGGAACATGGCTGGAGAATCCTTCCACTGTCGGCAAAAAGATGGAGACGCTTGAAGACGGCTCGACCACAAGTCCCATCAACCCCAGCAGGTTCCAGGACTCTGCTTTCTGGCTGTCTCTTAAGACTTCGGCCTTGGCTAGCTTTGGTTCATATATTCCCCTCCCTTCATCCACGGAAGCGTGTCCTGCGACTGCAACTACAACTCCCAGTATCCCCAGCCATCACAAGCCTCACCCTTTTGTTCTGTCTAGAATCTGCAAAGCTTGACGGACTACATCTCCCATCCTGCCTAACAACGGCCTGAGTTGGTTTAGAACAGGGGTAGGCAACCTTGGCTCTTTTATGACTCCTGGACTTCAACTCCCAGAATTCCTGAGCCAGCAGGGCTCAGCTTGGAAACCTCTCTTTTCCCTCAGCATGGCTGGCTCAGGAATTCTGGGAGTTAAAGTCCACCAGTCATAAAAGAGCCAAGGTGGCCTACCCCTGGCCTCGGCCTAGGCTGCTTTATGACTCGTGGACTTCAACTCCCAGAATTCCTGAGCCAGCATGGCTCAGCTTGGAAACCTCTTCCTTTTCCCTCAGCATGGCTGGCTCAGGAATTCTGGGAGTTGAAGTCCACGAGTCATAAAAGAGCCAAGGTGGCCTACCTCTGGCTTAGGCTTAGGCCGCTTTCTGACTCATGGACTTCAACTCCCAGAATTCCTGAGCCAGCATAGGGGAACTATGGCCTCCTCATGACTTGGGGAGTTCAACTCCCAGAATTCCTCAGCCAGCATGGCTCAGCTTGGAAACCTCTCCCTTTCCCCTCAGTGTGGCTAGCTCAGGAATTCCGGGAGTTGAAGTCCACCAGTCATAAAAGAGCCAAGGTGGCCTACCTCTGGCCTAGGCCACTTTCTGACTCGTGGACTTCCTCCCAGAATTCATGAGCCAGCATGGGGGAACTATGGCCCCTTCATGGCTTGGGGATTTCAACTCCCAGAATTCCTGAGCCAGCAGGCTCAGCTTGGAAACCTTTCCCTTTCCCCTCAGTGTGGCTGGCTCAGGAATTCTGGGAGTTGAAGTCCACCAGTCATAAAAGAGTCAAGGTTGCCTAGCCATGGTTTAGAACTGTGTTTTTCAAAGCTTGGCAACTTGTAAGACCTGCGGATTTCAACTCCCAGAATTCAAATTCTGGGAGTTGAAGTCCGCAGGTCTTAAAAAGCGCCAAGCTTGAAAAACACTGGTGTAGCATGACAGGAAGTCCTCGGCTTACAACCACAGTTGTTGCTAAGCAAAACATTTGTTAAAGTGAGCGTTGCCACATTTTATGATGTTTCTTGCCACAGTTGTTAAGTGAGTTACTGCAGTTGGTAACACGGCTGTTAAGGGAATTCCGGGGACGCTGCGACCATCATAAATATGAGTCAGTTGCCAAAGGTCGGAATTTTGATCACATGACCACGGCGATGCTGCGACGGTCGTTAAGCGTGAAAAATGTTCATAAGTCACTTTTTTCAGTGCTGTTGTTAACTCCGAACGGCCACTAAACAAACAGTCGTAAGTCCAGGACTAACCTGTACAGGGGGTTACAACGCTCCTTCCATTTCAAGCCGCATTTTGCAGCTCAGAACTCCCCGTGTCACCTCTGTGTAAGATTCGGACTCCTGAACCATGGGGTCTAGAAACCTGAGACTTCCCTTTTGTACGAAACATTGAAAAAGTCCCATCTCAGGAAAGACAGTGAGTGCTCGGTTTACGACAGTTCAGTTTAGTGACCGTTTGAAGTTGCAGTGGTCCTGAAAAAAGGACCGTTTTTCACACCTACGAATGTCGTAGCGTCCCTGTTTCCCCCCCACTGACTTTGCTTGTCACAAGGTGGCGAAAGAGGATCTCGTGACACACACGCACCCCCGTGACACCGCGACCGTCATAAATATGAGTCAGTTGCCGGGCGTCTGAATTTTGATCCCATGACCACGGGGACGCTGCAACAGAGTGTGGAAAAAGACCATCGGTCCCTTTTTTTCAGCGCCGTTTTAATTTTTGAACGTTGCTGCTCAAGGTTCTTCTGGTTCCTCGCTGTTTCCAACGGCCTTGTGGAGCTACGACTGAATGCGTTTCAGCATAGATGGCCACCACAAAATTGTACAATGGCTCCCAGCCGGCCTGGGCCAGGGCCAAGGCAGCGGGGGCCGTTCCCTCACTGTTTCCAGGATGGCTTCGCGGGCCGCATGAAACCGCTTCGTGGGCCGCATCCGGCCCCCGGGCCTTGTGTTTGACATGTCTGTTGTAGACACTGTTTAAGATAAACCACCATTTACTATAGATCACTCCTGGGTTATCTCGCGCAGCAAGACTGTGCACGCTCAGACACGAGGACCGCCTGTAGCTGATCCTTGGGTCTTACTCACCACAACGCTGGCCAGCTGGATCCCAGAAGCAGAATAGATCTCTAGAAGAGGCCGGGAGCTGGGCGATTTCTCTCTCTTGTTTTTCATCAGGGCTAGACATTAAAAAAAAGAGAGGAAGAACACACAAACATACACACACCCGATTGCAAATTGAGAGAATCTGGGAAGTCAGATGTGCTAGGCGTTAAACATGGGTTGGGTTGATTGAGACCTTCAGAGGTAGCTTGCCAGCTTCTGTTGCTTCCTTAATTGATAAGTAATTTGAGACTGTTAATTGGGAAAGTCCTGGGGATTCCTGCCTGAGCAAGGGGTTGGACTAGAAGACCTCTAAGATACCTTCCAACTCTGTTATTCTATTCCTGTTCCTGTTCCTGTTCCTGTTCCTATTCTATTCTATTCTATTCTATTCTATTCTATTCTATTCTACTCTATATTCTATTCTATATTCTATTTTCTATTCTATATTCTATTCTATTCTCTATTCTATTTTCTATTCTATTCTATTTTACTCTATTCTATTTTCTATTCCATATTCTATTCTATTCTAATTCTATTCTATTTTCTATTCTATTCTATTCTATATTCTATTCTATTCTATTTTCTATTCTATATTCTATTCTATTCTATTCTATTCTACTCTATTCTATTCTATATTCTATCCTGTTCTATTCTATTCTACTCTATTCTTTCTATTCTATATTCTATTCTATTCTATTCTCTATTCTATTTTATTCTATTCTATTCTCTATTCTATTCTATTCTGTATTCTATTCTATCCTATCCTGCATTCTATCCGGCGTTCCATTCCGTTCTATTCCATTCTATTCCATTATTTCTATTTCTATCTCTCTTGCTTTGGGCCAACCAACAGATTAGGGTTCCTCCCCACCCCAGATTAAAACTCAGATAAGGCCAGCCCAATGTTTTTCCAAACCTGGCAAGTTTAACACAGGCTTGTAGCAACTTTGTAGAGGGGTGGACTTCAACTCCCAGGATTCCCTAGCCGGCTTTAGCAGAAAAGGATGGTCACTTACCGATGGGACCTCCGTATGGGGCGGCAGCCACCAAATAATCCCGCAGATCTTCCTTCAAATTCCAGCTCATGCTGTAAAGTTCCAGTTTCCTAGAAAGGGAGGAAGTATTTATTTTATTTATTGATCAAATTGATTTGCCTCCCATCTCATACCCAACAACTTTGGGCCGCTTACAATATACATTAACTAAATTAAGAATATAATTTTTTTAAAAAATTCATAATGTAGCTTTCATCAGTCTGTCCTGCGCCACGAACCACGCGTAAAATGCAACGGCCTTTTAAGCCAGCCACAAAACAACAGTGCAATCAAAAGGGAAATAATTCCGAAAAAAAAAAGATTCCTGTTAAAAATGCAGGCAGAATTTCCACAAGTACTTTGGGGGTGTGTGTATCTGCAAAAGGCTTTAGCACCCCCTAACCATGGGATCCTAGCCTGCTTGAGGAGTTGCACTACCATGTTGATCATCCTGCCCCTCTGGCTGGGGAGGATGGGCTTTGCAATGCAAAGCTGTTCAAAAAAAAAAAAAAATGCCCTGGGCACAGCAAATGAGTTGTTTTGGGTTTAAAATCTTTGTGATAACCCCCCCCAATAAGCATCATTTTGCAGAGGATTGGGTATCATACATACATACATGCATGCATGCATACATACATACATGGGGGGTGTTTGGAAAAAAAGGGGGTGCCTGTTATGGGGGAAGCCTCAGGGGCACGGCAGGAAGAAAAGCCCAGGGGCTTTACTTGGGGGGGGTGGGGGTCTGAAAAAGAAAGCCCACTGACCGATAATAGGCGGATTCCCCCAGGGGATCCCAATTGGCGGTGTAGCAATCCATCGCGTCGAACTGGAGGACCTGGGGCGCTCAGCCGCTCTCTCTGCTGCTCCCGAGCACTTCCGCCCTCACTTCCCGGCCTAGGTAAGCGGAAGGGAGGAAGCGGCCGTCGCCATGTTGAGCGAGGGCAGCTCCAGAACCGCTCCCCGCGGCGTGGCTCGCGGCCGCCCTCTAGAGGGGAGAGGAAGCACGGCGGCTTGCTTTTCAAAGGGGGGAAAAAAAATCTCGCCTCCGCCGTTTCAGGATCAATCATAAAAAAAAAACACCAGGCAGTCCTCGACTTACGACCACAATGGAGCCCCCACCCCATTAGAAACGACTAGGCAAAACATTCAATACAAACCGGAGTCATTACTGTTAGGAATACTAGAGAAAAATGTAAATAAAGAGGACACATCTTTAATTATCCATGTGGTCACAGCAGCAAGGATACTATTTGCTCTAAAGTGGAAAGCGATGTTATCTAGCTTATGAGTAAATTTCAGATTATTGCTAACAGTTTAATATGGTAGAATTTATATTACTCTTAGTTTTATGGTTTAATTATATTATTATTTTTGTATTTAATCTGTTAATATTTACTTTGAAAAGGAGTTAAAGCAGTGGTTCTCAACCTTTTTAATGCCACGACCCCCAACTAGTCGTAAGTCGAGGACTACTAACCGGTCGTAAGTCGAGGACTACTCAACTGGTGCAGCACCATTTGCAGAATGGGACTTTTGGCGGACTCAGCAGGGCAGAGACAGCCTGGGCAATTCCTGTTGGCTTTTGAAAGCCAATAGAATTAGACTCTATTCAAGAGAGTCTAATTCTATTGGCTTTCAAAAGCCAATAGAATAAAAGGGAGTAGCACAGCTAAGGAAAAGGGGAAAAAAATGGCAGACTGCATTGTTTGGCGACCCCCGTGAAATGGCCGTTCGACCCCAAATGGGGTCCCGACCCACAGGTTGAGAACCACTGAGTTAAAGCATGTTATGGATTTGACTGTTTGTATAGTTAGGTAATGTTAGTTAGATTATGATTGTTTATTTGTAACCCTGTAATCAGCTCTGGGAAGTGGGGGAGGGGGGGAGGGATGGGAGGGATTTGGGATATATATTGTATAAAATTTTTAAAACTTTTAATAAAAAAAACAAAAGTGGAAAGCAATGGAAGTACCGAGTGGGGAAGCACGAATAAAGAAAATTATGTATTGCGCAAAACTAGATAGGATAACTAAAAGATTAAAAAAATCAGGAAGAAACAGAATTTTATTGCATATGGAATAAATTTTATAGATGGAGGGGAAAAAAAATGGAGGTCACAGTAAAGAGATAAACTGAGATAGAGACTAGAAATGTATAGTTGTATATAGGTATATTATATGTAATTCATGTACAATATGGACTGAGATGTCAGTCAAAGACAATTTAACATGTTCAATGTTTTTAATCCTTTTTTTTTCTTTGTACGTAATAAAAAATTTTAAAAAATTAAAAAATAAATAAATAAAAAAACACCAGGCAGTCCTCGACTTATGACCACAATGAAGCCCCCCATTTCCGTTGCTAAGTGAGACACTTCTGAAGTGGGTTTGGCCCCGTTTGACGACTTTCCTTCCCACCTTTATTCCGTGAATCCCTGGAGTTTTTAAATTAGCCATGTAAATAAGCAATCTGAAGCTGTTAAATTGGCAAATTAGAGAATTTGGCTTCCCCCCCCCCCCGTGGACTTTGACTTGTCAGAAGGTCGCAAAAGGGGGACCACGTGATCACCCAGGACACTGCAACCGTAGAGAAGAGAAGAGAACAGATTAAATATTGGAATATAGAATAGAATAGAATAGAATAGAATAGAATAGAATAGAATAGAATAGAATAGAATAGAATAGAATAGAATAGATATTGGAATATAGTGTTAGAAGTAAAGTCTTCATCCTGGTTTATCCAAGCCGGGAATAAATAAGCAAACATGGCGACTGCTTTGGGAAGAAGGTTACAGTTTATTGCAGAGAGATGGTTCTTCAGGAAAGTGCAGAGGAGAGAAGGGCTGAGCACATGATGTTGTAGGTTTTTATATCCCCTCTAGCCTTTTGTTTGGAATAGTTTCCTGTTCCTGTGGCATGAACTTTGAGGCTATTTCCTGTGTCACATATTCTGACCTGAGTTTAGGTGTGTCTCTATGGTATACTTGATGGTAATGGGTTAGTCCTATTATCTCCCAAAAGTCATCTCCTGCTTCCCTGGGGCTGGGCTAATGACTCTTAAGAGTTTCTTTGTCTTGAGTTTCCTGGCTCCAACCTTCCTAATGGTCTTATATGTGCATTTCTATGAGGTTAGCTCTTGCTTGGGACAAAGAAATTTGGGGCCAGGTTTGGTTTCTGCTTTTCAAAAAAAAATACTTTTGGTGAAAAATATATTTTCCTTTTTAATATTTCCTTCTGGGGGGGCTAACTTCACTCAATAGAATAGAATAGAATAGAATAGAATAGAATAGAATAGAATAGAATAGAATAGAATAGAATAGAATAGAATAAATATTGGAATATAGAATAGAATAGAACAGAACAGAATAGAATAGAACAGATATTGGAATATAGAATTAGATTAGAATAGAATAGAATAGAATAGAATAGAATAGAATAGAATAAATATTGGAATATAGAATAGAATAGAACAGAACAGAATAGAATAGAACAGATATTGGAATATAGAATTAGAATAGAATAGAATAGAATAGAATAGAATAGAATAGAATAGAATAGAATAGAATAGAATAGAATAGAATAGAATAGAACTTACAACACAGTATGGGAATGTTTCTGGTTTTAAAGTTAATAATTACAAGACCAAGATACTATCTAAGAATATGTCAGTTAATGATAGGGAAAGTTTGATTAAAGCCACAGGTTTTCAGATGGTAAAAAAGGTTAAATATTTGGGAGTATATTAAACTGCTTCAAATGGAAAATTGTATAAGAATAATTATGAACCATTATGGGTAAAAGTACAAAAGGACTTAAAAGACTGGAAAAAATTGCAATTGTCATTGTTGGGGAGAATTTCAGCTGTAAAAATGAATGTTCTACCAAAGTTTCTTTTTTTGTTTCAGATGATACCTATTCTAAAAAAAGAGGGAAATTTGGATGAATGGCAAAAGGGTATTAACAATTTTATATGCGCCGGGAAGAAACCAAGGGTCAAGTTTAAGATATTACAGGATGCTCGAGAAAGAGGGGGACTTAAGGCACCTAATTTGAAATTATATTATGATGCAGCTGCCTTAACTTGGTTAAGTGACTGGCTTAATTTAACAAATATGAATATTCTTTTTTTGGAAGGTTGGGATTTAATATATGGTTGGCATGCATACTTAATTTTTAATAAGAAAGTCGATCGGACTTTTAAATCACATATTTTGAGGAATGCCCTACTTCGTGTTTGGAAAAAGTATTATAAAATACCTATCTGGGGGATTCCCAGACATGCAATTGAGGGAACTTCTAAGGAGATAAATTTTGATAAAATCTCGTATAAAGAATTGTTAATCTGGTCTGGTTCGAATTGGCATTTGAAATCCCTAGATGTATTAAGGCAGGAAAATATTCTACAGTCATGGTTTCAATATTTACAAATAGTGGATAGATGGACTGTAGATAAGAAAGAGGGAATAACATTAGAAGATAAACAATTGGTTATTCAGATTAAAAACCAAAGTCCGGCACGTATAAAAAGAATCTAAAATGTGTTATTAGAGTTAGACTCGGAAACAGAACTGGTTAAAGATTATATGATTAAATGGGCTCAGAATATACAGGAACCGATCTCATTGGATTTATGGGAGACAATTTGGACAAGAAATGTTAAATTTACACAAGCCCAAAATTTGAGAGAAAATTTTTATAAAATGTTTTATAGATGGCATTTAGATCCTAAAAAATTATCTTGTATGTATCCAAATATACAGCCCAAATGTTGGAGATGTGGTAATAATGATGCGACATATTTTCATATTTGGTGGAATTGCAAAAAAGTAAAGGCCTTTTGGATTATGCTTTGGTGGAACATTCAAAAGATTTTTAGAAGGAAGATAAAGTTTACTCCTCAACTATTTTTACTGGGTATTTTCGTTGATTTAAATGAAAAAGAAACTATCTTGATGTTGAATTTATTAACTGCAGCAAGGTTATTAGTAGGTTTATACTGGAAGAAAGATTCTTTGCCTACTTTAGAAGAATGGATATTTAAAGTATCTAGTTTTGCAGAAATGGCAAAAATTTCTGCTTATTTAAAGGATCATACACAAGAAAGATATATCATTGTATGGAGAAGATGGATAGATTATATTCAGAAAAAGTATGGAATTAAAAAGTTTCATTTATTTTATGAATGAATATTATAACAAATATTATAGAGAATTGTCTTATAGGTTATGGAGTTAAAGGTTAATTATGATTTTTTTTTCTTTTCTTTTTTCTTTTTTTTGCTTTTCTTTTTTTATTATTATAAATTTTGTTATTATTAACCCTGTATTCTGCTCTGGGAAGCGAAGGGAGGGGGGTTGGGGGTGGGAGGGAGGGTAAGAGGGGGGGTAAGTGTAGTATAGATAATGGTTGTTTATAGGAGTGCGGCCTGGGCACTCCCCTTATGCTGCGTTCATGGGTTTGATAGGGATGGGAGGAGAGAAGGTGTAGAGAGGAAGTAGGGTATTGAGAGGACAGGGGGAGGGGAAAAGAGTAGGAGGGGAGGAGAGAAAGAGGAGGGAAGTAGGGAATGTTTTAAGAAAGGGTGGACGCAGCCTGGGGGGAATGGGCGGGTCGCACCAATGGTTATGAATTTTTCTTATTTTAAAATTGTATTGTATTTTTATAATGTTTAAATGGGAAAAAAATAAAAAAAATTCAAAAAAAGAATAGAATAGAATAGAATAGAATAATGGAATATAGAATAGAATAGAAATAACAATAGGAAAGAGAAGAGAAGAGAATAAATATTAGAATAGAATAGAATAGAATAGAATAGAATAGAATAGAATAGAATAGAATAGAATAGAATAGAATAGAATAAATAATGGAATAGAGAAGAGAAGAGAATAAATATTGGAATATAGAATAGAATAGAATAGAATAATGGAATATAGAATAGAATAGAAATAACAATAGGAAAGAGAAGAGAAGAGAATAAATATTAGAATAGAATAGAATAGAATAGAATAGAATAGAATAGAATAGAATAGAATAGAATAGAATAGAATAGAATAATGGAATAAAGAAGAGAAGAGAAGAGAAGAGAATAAATATTGGAATATAGAATAGAATAGAATAGAATAGAATAGAATAGAATAGAATAGAATAGAAAATGGAATGGACATAGAATAGAAGCTGGAAGGGGCCTTGGAGGTCTTCTAGTCCAGCCCCCTGCTCAAGCAGGAGAACCTATGCCATCCCAGACAGGTGACTGTCCAGTTTCTTCTTAAAAATATCCAGTGATGGAGTGCCCATGATTTCTGGTGGCAAGCAGTTCCACTCGTTGATTGTTCTCACTGTTTAGGAAATTACTCCTTAATTCCAGGTTGCTTCTCTCCTTGATCAGTTTCCAACCATTGTTTTTCGTCCTGCCCTCTGGTGCTTTGGAGACTAACATGACCCCCCTCCTCTTCTTTGGGGCAGCCCCTCAGATACTGGAAGATTGCTATCATGTCTCCCCTATTTCTTCTTTTCTTTAGACTAGCCCAAACCCAAGTCCCGTAGCCCATAGTCATTCTTTCTATGTTTTAATCTCCAGGCCTTTGATCATTTTAGCACCTTAGAGACAGAGGGATGGGTAGATACAAGAGAGGGAAGGAAGGAAGGAAGGAAGGAAGGAAGGAAGGAAGGAAGGAAGGAAGGAAGGAAGGAAGGAAGGAAGGAAGGAAGGAAGGGTGAGGAATAAAAATTCAACTCCAAGGGTGTTGGAAAACAAACAAGTTTTTATTAAAGCTTTTGCAAAAGCTGGTTTACCCTTCTACATACAAATAAAGGGCCACACTGAATGAATTTCTGCATAGGTTTTTATACCCTGTCCCCGTGCATCAGGCCACATCCTTCCAATTGATAGGCTTCAATTGGTCAAAAGTTTTTCCAACCCCCTAATAACCATTACAATTACCAAACCCTCCAATTATTAGATCAAAAGCCCCTTTTGTTCCTGTCTTATCTTTCCTTCCTTGTCTGTGGCAGGATTTGTAACATCCTGCTAACTAGAGGTATCACCTTGTTTACAAGGTGAGCTGTTACCCAAACAGGTTAATTGCAATTATAAAAGATTTATGTCTTCCCTTGTTTATCTCTAAGAGTGCCTGCTTTTCATCTAGATAGAAGCTATGTCTGTAACAGAGTTCGTGCTTTGGTTAAACATGGCTGCACTTTGGTTCATAGTTATACTTTAAAATACTGCCTCCAGGCAGTTTTTATAAAGAATAGACCTTATATAAATGAATAATGTGTTATTCATGAGCTATATTCTACAATAGTGTGCACTATTCTAAAAGTATGCTTTAAGTCAGTGTATAGTTTTTCTCTACTCCTCCAGTTTACTACATCTCCTTTCCTAAAAAAAAATCTTAGCTAAGTGCCTTTATATGCCGATTCCTTTAACACAGTGTTTCTCAACTTTGACAATTTTAAGGCATGTGGACTTCAACTCCCAGAATTCCACAGCCAGCATTGCTGGCTGTGGAATTCTGGGAGTTGAAGTCCACATGACTTAAAATTGTCAAGGTTGAGAAACACTGCTTTAACAGAAATGAAAAATTATAACATGTACATTTCTTGTGCACCTTATAGAACAGTGGTTCTCAACCTTTCTAATGCCGTGACCCCATAATACAGTTCCCCATGTTGTGGTGACCCCCAAGTGGGTGTGGCCACCAATAAGAGGGAGTAGGACAGCTAGGGAAAAGGGAAAAAAATGGCGGACAGCGTGGTTTGGCGACCCCCGTGAAATGGTCGTTCGACCCCAAATGGGGTCCCGACCCACAGGTTGAGAACCACTGTTATAGAAGGAAGGAAGGAAGGAAGGAAGGAAGGAAGGAAGTCCATCTGTTTTCCAAGGCACCTGAAGGCAGGACAAGAAGCAACAGATGGAAACTAATCAAGGAGAAACGCAGCCTAGAACTAAGGAGAAATTCACTGACAGTGAGAACAATTAACCAGTGGAACAGCCTGCCTCCAGAAGCTGTGAATGCTCCAACCCTGGAAGTTTTGAAGAAGAGACTGGATAGCCCTTTGTCTGGAATGGTACAGGGTCTCCTGCTTGAGCACGGGGCTGGACTAGATGACCTCCAAGGTCCCTTCCAATTCTGTTATTCTATCCTCTATATGTTCTTCCATCTCCTGCACATTCAGCTCAGAACTGGATGCAGGATTCCAAGTGTGGCCTTACAGTTTAATTTTTTAATTCCATTGATTTATTCATTTTTATTTATTTGTTAAATTTTGATGCCGCCCTTCTCTCCTGCAAAGTGACTCTGGACCAACTATTGGAAACAATTATCTTTCTTCTTGAGATAATAGTAGTAATAATAATAATAATAATAATGATAGTAATAATAATAAAGTTGGAAGGGACCTTGGAGGTCTTTTAGTCCACCCCCCTGCTCAGGCAGGAAACCCTACACCATTTCAGACAAATGACTGTCCAGTCTCTTCTTTAAAATTTCCAGTGTTGGAGCATCCACAACTTCTGGAGGCAGGTAGTTCCACTGGTTAATTGTTCCCACTGTCAGGAAGTTTCTCCTTAGTTCTAGGTTGCTTCTCGCCTTGGTGAGTTCCCATCCGTTGCTTCTTGTCTGGCCTTGCTGAAAAGCTTTTGTTGACAAGCTTTTGTGTTTCTAATTTTTTTGACCTTGGATCCTGGTTTTTAAAAAAAACAAGCAGATGGCCTTATCAAGGAATTTGAAGGAGGCCAGCAGTTGATCTGGGGGTCAACTTCCCTTTCCTGTCACAGATAAATTCATTAGGAAGCCTTGCCTACTTAATTATCACCTGGAATGAATCCACCTTTGGGGAAGCCCATCCCAAACCAGGGTTGAGAATACTTCCTTGCTCGTTGCCCCTGGTTTGCCCATGGTTTGCTAACATTCATGAATCTTGGTTTCCCTGTAGTGCAGCCTCATAGGCGCCATCTCAACTACAGCTCACCCTTCAACTTACAGCAGTTCTCTTAGTGACCCTTCCAAGTTACAATGGTGCTGGAAAAAGTGAGGTATGACGGTTTTTCACACTTACGACGGATCCAAATTCGGACCCTGGCCAGCTGACTCACAATTACGATGGTCGCAGTGTCTCAGGGTCATGTCATCCCTTTTTTTTTTGCGACCTTCCGAGAAGCAAATTCAACCACGAAGCCAGATTCGTTTAACAACTGGTGTTCCTAAGCCATGATTCACTTAACAACTGTGGGGAGAAAGGTCGTAAAGTGAGGCAAAACTGACTGAACCAATGTTTCCCTGAACATTTTGGGCGAGGATGTCCTGTCATTGTCATGCTACAGCAGTGTTTTTCAAGCTTAGGGACTTTGAAGACCTGTGGACTTCAACTCCCAGAATTCCACAGCCAGGCACACTGGATGAGGAATTCTGGGAGTTGAAGTCCACTCCTCTTAAAGTCTATATCAGGGGTCTTCAAAAGTGGCCCTTGTATGTGGACTTCAACTCCCAGAATTCCTCAGCCAGGCATGCTGGCTGAGGAATTCTGGGAGTTGAAGTCCACTCCTCTTAAAGTCTATATCAGGGGTCTTCAAAAGTGGCCCTTGTATGACTTGTAGACTTCAACTCCCAGAATTCCTCAGCCAGACATGCCTGGCTGAGGAATTCTGGGAGTTGAAATCCACACATCGTAAAAGGCCAAGTTTGAAGGCCCCTGTTCTAAACCACCTCAGGCAAGTTGTTAGGTAGGATGAGAGATGTAGTCCGTCAACAGACATTTTGGGCTCAGCTGTGGCCCTTGAGGACTAGCAGTATTCCGGAGCTCAATTTCGTCCTGGGAGCCCCGTAGCAGCGCTTTGCTAGTTCACCGACTGTGAGAGGTATAAACCCCAAATTTTGATGCTCACAATGCGAAGACAAGTCTGGTTAACAAAACAAAGTTTTATTGGAGAAAAACATAAAAATAAGAAGAAGAAAAGAAAGGCATTTGCAAACATGGAACCCAAAGTGGATTGGGTTCAAAGGTCATCCTGGCAATTTCCGTCCATCCGATGTGGTCTTATCTTTGTATATTTGTAATTTCCACTTTGTGATCTTATCTTTGTTTATTTGTAATCTCTACTCAAGTAGGTCATAATTAATTATCTTTGCTGATTACTTCTTGTGGTCACTTGTTACATTTACATTACATTAATACAGTGTTTCTCAACCTTGACCATTTTAAGGCATGTGGAGTTCAACCTTGACCATTTTAAGTCCACATGCCTTAAAATGGTCAAGGTTGAGAAACACTGCATTAATACATTTGGGCTAAACATACAGTCTCGTACATTGTTACATTAGAGCTTGATTGTTACATTTTGTAAAAGAATAACTTTTATTTCCTTCATGACAATCTTGGTTTGTGTCCATCACTCTTTTCCTTTCAGATCCCCGTTATTGAAAAGTAGCCCATAGCATAGAGAAGACAATAAAAAAAATCCTTTTTAATTTTTTTTCTTCCAAAATGTAGTTGCCTTTCTGTAAATGAAAATGACCCAGCCCAAGCTGTAGCTTTACAGTTAGTTCCTGGGCAAGTCCAGACTTGTTTGTCCTTGTTTGTACTTCACATCTACAGCATCTAAAGACAATATTTGGTGTGTTTGCCACCGAATCTCTCTAGCTGGTTTCTTTTTCTACTTTGGTGTCCCTCCCTGGGCGCCAGGCCTGGCAGAGCTTAAGGCTCAAAATATTTGGAGAGGGTGAATGCATCCAGAGCAGAGTAGAGTAGAATAGAATAATGATTAGAATAGAATAGAATAGAATAGAATAGAATAGAATAGAATAGAATAGAATAGAATAGAATAGAATAGAATAGAATAGAATAGACTCAGAACAGGAATAGAATAGAAGAGGAGAAGAGAATAATGTTTAGAATAGAATAGAATAGAATAGAATAGAATAATAGAATAGAATAGAATCAGAACAGGAATAGAATCAGAACAGAATAGAATAGAATAGAATAGAATAGAATAGAATAGAATAGAATAGAATCATGATTAGAATAGAATAGAATAGAATAATGATTAGAATAGAATAGAATAGAATAGAATAATAGAATAGAATAGAATATATGGAATGAAATAATTAGAATAGAATAGAATAGAATAGAATAGAATAGAATAGAATAGAATAGAATAGAATAGAATAGAATAGGAATCAGGACAGGAACAGAGCAGAACAGAATAGAATAGAATAGAATAGAATAGAATAGAATAGAATAGAATCAGAACAGGAATAGAATAGAACAGAACAGAATAGAATAGAATAGAATAGGAATCAGGACAGGAACAGAACAGAACAGAATAGAATAGAATAGAATAATGATTAGAATAGAATAGAATAGAATAGAATAGAATAGAATCAGAACAGGAATAGAATAGAACAGAATAGAATAGAATAGAATAGGAATCAGGACAGGAACAGAACAGAACAGAATAGAATAGAATAGAATAATGATTAGAATAGAATAGAATAGAATAATAGAATAGAATAGAATAGAATCAGAACAGGAATAGAATAGAATAGAATTGGAAGGGACCTTGGAGGTCATCTAGCCCAGCCCCCTGCTCAAGCAGGAGACCCTACCATTCCAGACAAAGGGCTGTCCAGTCTCTTCTTTAAAACCTCCAGGGCTTCTGTGCTTCTGTCCAATATCTGAACATTTTTCCTGGGCTGATAAAATCTCTTTTCTTTCTTAGCAAAATTTCTGTCCCAGGCATTTGAGTGGAATAGAATAGAATGAATAGAATAGAATAGAAAATGTGGAATAGAATAGAATAGAATAGAGCTGGAAGGGACCTTGGAGGTCTTCTAGTCCAGCCCCTGCTCAAGCAGGAAACCCTGTTGTATTTCAGGGAGTTGAAGTCCACCCCTCTGGAAGGGGCCAACCTTGAGAATTGCTGTATCTCCGCACCAACGTAGAAGAATAAACTCTAATGCTACAGGCCTTGATAGCGTCTTGCTTGCTCTGGTTCCTCAGAGCTCCATTTGCGTCTCAGCTGAGCGACTCCGTTTTCCTTCCTTCCCTTTGAGGGCCAAATTTGAAATTTCAGAATCGACACAGAAATAGCGGGAAGCAAAATCCTTTGGCAGGTTTGCAATGCGCAAGCCCATGTGGGGCTTGGGAAACGCTCCTTCCAAGGTTTAGCCCGGTGAAGGTTACCAATTCCGCGGGACTGTCTCCAAGTGGAGGCCGGAGGCACAAGAAGAGAATTGGAGGCCAAAGAAGAAGAGAAAAGATAAGGAAGAGATGGATGGGAGAGGAAGAGGAGGGATTTAGGAATTAATCTGTAAGCTTGGTGGAAGAAGGACCTTTAGACTGGGAGATGGGGAAGGGAAAGGAGAAGAGGAGAGACGTAAAATACTGCAGCATTATTATTTATCCCTTTTATTATTATTTTTTTTACTTCTGCCTTTTATTGGCTTTTTCTTCCTCCTCTTCCCCTTTTCTTCCTCCCTTCTTCTTCCTCTTCCTCCTCTTCCTCTTCCTTCTTCATCCTCTTCTTCCTCCACCTCTTCTTCTCCTCCTCCTCCTTCATCTTCTTCCTCCACCTCTTCTTTTTCTTCTCCTCCTCCTGCTCCCTTCACCCCCTCCTCCTCCTCCTTCATCTTCTTCCTCCACTTCTTCTCCTCCTCCTCTTCCTCTTACCCCTCCTCCTCCCTGCTCCCCTCCATCCGCCTCCTTCTTCATCCTCTTCTTCCTCCACCTCTTCTTCTCCTCCTCCTTCTCCTCCTTTGACCCTTCCTCCACCTCCATCTTCTTCCTCCACCTCTTCTTCTTCTCCTCCTCCTCCCTTCACCTCCTCCTCCTCTTCCTCTTACCCCCTCCTCCTCCTTGCTCCCCTCCATCCGCCTCCTTCATCCTCTTCTTCCTCCACCTCTTCTTCTCCTCTTCCTCCTCCACCCCTCCTCTTCCTTTCTTCATCCTTCCTCCACCATCTTCCTTCACTCCTTCCTCCTCCTCCTCCTTCTCTTCCCTTCACCCCTCCTCCTCCTTTTCCCCTCCCCCTCCTCCCTCCATCCTCCTCCTCCTCTTCTGTTGCTTTGCAGGCACACTGGAGTGCAGTGGTTCTCAACCTTTTTAATGCCACGACCCCCCAACCGGTCGTAAGTTGAGGACTACTCAACCGGTCGTAAGTCGAGGACTACTCAACTGGTGCAGCACCGTTTGCAGAATGGGACTTTGGGCGGGCTCAGCAGGGCAGAGACAGCCTGGACAATTCCTATTGGCTTTGGAAAGCCAATAGAATTAGACTCTATTCAAGAGAGTCTATTCTATTGGCTTTCAAAAGCCAATAGAATAAAAGGGAGTAGCACAGCTAAGGAAAAGGGGGAAAAAATGGCGGACTGCGTTGTTTGGCGACCCCCGTGAAATGGTCGTTCGACCCCAAATGGGGTCCCGACCCACAGGTGGAGAACCCCTGCTGTAGTGCTTCTGTACCAGAGATAAATCCCTTGTGTATCTAACCACACTTGGCCAAATAGTGTAACGTATAAAAGAAAAGAAAAAAAAAAAAAAAAGAGCAAGCTGCAGAAAAGAAACGAAAAAAGAATAAAAGATAAAGGGGTTGGATTAAAATAAGTACGAATCAGGACCCCTTTGCCCCAAGGCTTAACGTTCTTCCTGGCTACCCCCCCCCCTTTGTTTACAGGAAAAAAAATGCAGACAGCAAAAGTTTCAGGTATATTTTTAGAAGGGGGAACAAGAACCGAAAATGAACGAGAATCATTTTCAGAAAAAAGGAGCCGTCTCAGCAGAAAACTGAAAAAAAAAACCAAACAAACAACTGGGTGTCTTTTGTTTCTGAGGTGTCAAAAATTTGTACAGCAGTAAGGGTGGCTGGCTTGGATCCTCCTATTGGTAATCAATGCCTAAGGCAGGACTAGAACTCACCGTCTCCCGGGGATTGGGCCCAAATTCACCCAGTCGGCTTTCATGCCTGAGGCAGGACTAGAACACAGCGTCGGCCACTTTCTAGCTTTCTAGCTTAACCACTACACCAAACTGGCTCTTTCTTTATGATGGGTTGCAAAACCACTCAAGGCCCTGGAACGTTCCGCGCAACACACCAGGCACAAGGGGAAGTGGTGTTGAGCAAAACACAATGATTAATAAGGTTGCTCCCGAGTGGATCCATCAAAAGCAAGAAAACAAAAATAGACACTCTGAACTCAGAAAATATTTTTAGCCCAGGGTTGAACTGGGCGGGGGGAGGGTGGGTTCTTGATAGTCTCTGAGCTGGGTTGTTTTCTTGCAGACGTTTCATGACCCAACTAGGGAATGTCATCAATGCTAGAAAGGAGTGGGGCTTGCTCTCTGCAAAGCACTGATGAAGCTACCTAGGTGGGTCATGAAACATCTGCAGGAAAAGCACCATGCTCAGAGAGCACCAAGGGCCCACAGTCCTTGTCCTCCTCCTCCTCCCCCTCCTCCCTGCATACCCCACTCCCTTCTAGCACTGATGATGTTACCTAATTGGGTCATGCAACGTCTGCAAGAAAACCACCCAGTTCAGAGAGCACCAAGGACCCCACAGGCCTCCTCCTCCTCCTCCTCCTCCTCCTCCTCCTCCTCCTCCTCCTCCTCCTCCAAACCTCACTGCCTTCTAGTACGGATGATGTTCCCTAGTTGGGTCATGAAACGTCTGCAAGGAAAGCGCCAAGCTCAGAGAGTACCCAAGACTGCAGCCATTCTTCTTCTTCTTCTTCTTCTTCTTCTTCTTCTTCTTCTTCTTCTTCTTCTTCTTCTTCTTCTTCTTCTTCTTCTTCTTCTTCTTCTTCTTCTTCTTCTCCTCCTCCTCCTCCTCCTCCTCCTCCTCCTCCTCTTCTTCTCTAAAAACCCACTCCCTTCTAGCACTGATGACGTTACCTAGTTGGGTCATGAAACATCTGCAAGAAAACCACCAGCTCAGAGAGCACGCAGGACCTCTCGGAGACCCTGTGTTGAAACTGCATTGCTCTGTGCACCTGTCAAATACAGAACCACAACTTTCCGCTAACTCGCTCTCGGTCTAACCGACTTCCTCTTGAAGTCCTGTCACTAATCCAGAATCAAGACTATGCTGGGTTTCTGTCTACTAAGAAGACAGTGTTGTCACCTTGCAGACTCCAGCTATGCTTAGATGCGCTCTGCCCAAATTATACCACCTCCATTTCCTTCCCGCCTTGCAAAAATATCTCTTGATTCCGCTTAGTTAGGCTTAATTCCTATTGCAGATCTCCCTCGGTGGTCAGGGTTCAAATCCAGATAGCTGCTCCACCCACCCTTCTCCTGGCCCCAATCCTCTCTCCAGCTCACCAGCATGGTGGGACTTGCTGATCAATCCCCCTCTTTCAATTTATTTCTTCACCATATGTTGAGATGGGTGTTCAACAAATTTAAAAAATAAAATAACATCTGTTTTAACACTAATCAAGCCTTGGGTCAACTGATAGGGAAATAGCCAGCATATAGGTTTAAAAAATAAGAACATAAATAAATGCATTTATCTATCTATCTATCTATCTATCTATCTATCTATCTATCTATCTATCTATCTATCTATCTATCTATCTATCTATCTATCTATCTCAATCTATCTATCTATTTCATCTGTGTCTATCATCTCTCTCTCTCTATTCATTATCTATCTATCTATCTCGTCTGTGTCTACCATCTCTCTCTCTCTATCTATCTATCCATCTATCCATTATCTATCTATCTATCTATCTATCTATCTATCTATCTATCTATCTATCTATCTATCTATCTATCTATCTATCTCGTCTGTGTCTACCATCTCTCTTTTTCTATCTATCTATCTATCTATCTATCTATCTATCTATCTATCTATCTATGTGTCTACCATCTCTCTCTCTTTATCTATCCATCTATCCATTATCGATCTATCTATCTATCTCGTCTGTGTCTACCATCTCTCTCTCTCTTTCTCTATCTATCTATCTATCTATCTATCTATCTATCTATCTATCTATCTATCTATCTATCTATCTATCTCTGTGTCTGCCATTTCTCTCTCTATATCTTCTCTCCTATGTATCTATGTCTGTCTGTCTGTCTGTCTGTCTATCTATCTATCTCGTCTGTGTCTACCATCTCTCTCTCTCTCCATCTATCCATTATCTATCTATCTCTATCTATCTATCCATCTATCTCGTCTGTGTCTACTATCTCTTTCTCTCTCCATCTATCCATTATCTATCTATCTATCTATCTATCTATCTATCTATCTATCTATCTATCTATCTATCTATCTATCTATCTGTGTCTGCCATCTCTCTCTCTATCTTCTCTCCTACCTATGTATCTATGTCTGTCCGTCCGTCCATCCATCGATCCATCCATCAATCCATCGATCCATCGATCCATCCATCCATCCATCCATCCATCCATCCATCCATCCATCCATCCATCCATCCATCCATCTATCTATCTATCTATCTATCTATCTATCTATCTATCTATCTATCTATCTATCTATCTATCTATCTATCTATCTATGTACTGTCTTATCTCCTGTCTGTCTGTTTGTTATTTGTCTGTCTGTTTGCTATTTATCTATCTGTCTTTCTGTCTGTCTGTGTCTATCCGTCTCTATCTGTCTGTCTGTCTATCATGCAAAGTGTGTTTTTTTTTTTAAATAAAAAAATACAACTGGGGACATTGCACATCTGGACAGTTTTTGCCCCTCCCTCCTTCAGTGTCAACACCCCCAGTGCAGAATTAGGCAAGTGGGCTTTTTCAGACCAGTCTAATTTTTTGAGGAACTGAAAGACTTCAGACAGTTCCACTTGAATGGGAAAAAGTTTCCCTATATGGGCCAAAGTTGAATATGCTCGAAAAGTTGTTTTCAACTGGCTAAAATAAGCTGGTTTGCATTTTACCCATCTCTGACATACTTCGTTCCAGGAAAGTATATATAGCAATTGGTGTCAATTGAGGGTCAGGGCAGAAAGCATGAATAAATGAATAAAGTTTTCACGCCGAATCAATTCTGTTTGGGTTTCTCCTCTTTACTTTTCACTTGCAAGTAATCTTTCCACTCAGTGTCTCTCCCAACTTAAAATGTTTTTCAAACTTGGCCACTTTAAGAGTGTGGACTTCAACTCCCAGAATCCCCCAGCCAGCGGGGGGGGGGGGGGAAGAGGAGCAAGAAGGAAGAAAAATAGAGTATATTTGTAAGTCAGAATTGAACGGTGTGATCTTTGGTGTTCTGTGAATTGGGTGGTTTCCTGCAGACGTTTCATTACCCAACTAGGTTACGTCATCAGCGTGCAGGAGGAGGAGGAGGAAGTAGCAGAAGAGGATTGTGGGATTGTGGAGT
>JAKSXO010000062.1:1025735-1163235 GCA_024509115.1 Crotalus helleri | reverse complement strand
TTTTTTCACACTTACGACGGTGGCAGCATCTCCGTGGTCACGTGATCCAAATTCACACGCTTGGCCACCGACTCGTATTTATGACGGTCGCAGCGTCTCAGGTGTTATGTGATCCGCTCACAATGAATGTCTCACTTAGCCACAGAAACCTTGGGCCCCGTTCTGATCGTAAGTCGAGGACGACCTGCAATTAATTCTTTTAATGTAAATTTAATGTAAGTTAATGTAAATTAAAGAATTCTTTTTTTTTCTTTCGGTTATACTGTACTCAAGCTTTGGATTAGAAGTTATATACTGGTAGTCCTCAATTTACGGCCACAATCAGCCCCAAATTGCCATTGCTAAATGAGATATTTGTCAAGTGAACTTTGCCCCATTTTACGACCTCTCTTGCAGCAATTGTTAAGTGGATCACTGCAGTTGTTAAGTTGTTAAGTTCCCCCATTTGACTTTGCTTGTCAGGAGGTCGCAAAAGGGGATCACGTGACATACACTCACACACACCCCCGACACTGCGACCGTCGTAAATATGAAGCAGTTGCCAAGCGTCTGAATTTTGATTATGTGACCACGCAGATGTGGCCACGGACTTGTAAGTGTGAAAAACGGTCATAAGTATCTTTTTTCAGCGCTGTTGTAACTTTGAACGGTCACTAAATAAATGGCTGTATATCGGGGACCATCTGTCTATCTATAATAGGAGAGATTACTTTGAAATGGATCACCAGGTTGATCTGGACAGCCATTTGTCTGGAATGGTATAGGGTTTCCTGCCTGAGCAGGGGGCTGGACTAGATGACCTCCAAGGTTCCCTTCCAACTTTATGATGATGATGATGATGATCGCATAGTCAGCCAGATATTCAGACTGGATTTGGCCTTTTGTCTACTTATTGAATCCTTCCCAAGGACTTAGGATAGGCAGATGTGGATGTTTGATGGTATTATTTATTATTATTATTATGGATCATCGCACAGTCAGCCAGATGTTCAGACTGGATTTGGCATTTTGTCTACCTATCGAGTCCTTACCCAGGACCTGGGATAGGCAGATGTGGATGTTTGATGGTATTACAGATATCATTGCAGGATGGAAGCAGTTCCTAATAAGGCCGCCTTTTGCAATTGACTAATAGCGAATTTGTCAATGCCAGTTGTGTTCAAGTGGTGCTCCACTTGTTTTGGGATTGCACCCAAGGAGCCTATGACTATTGGTGCTACCCTTGCTTGCTTTTGCCACAGTCTTTCTATTTCTATTTGTAGGTCTTTGTATTTTGTTATCTTCTCCAGCTCTTTCTCTTCTATTCTGCTATCTCCAGGCACTGCCACGTCCACTATCCAGACTTTTTTGTCTTTCTTATCGACAATTGTTAAGTCCGGGGTGTTATGTGGCAGGTGCTTGTCTGTTTTAATAATAATAATAATAATTTTATTATTAGTAATAATAATAATAATAATAATAATAATAATAATAATTGTTATTATTATCTGGAATCTATTCCTAAGCATCTGGCCCAGGATAAAGCTTTGCAAAGATCCGCTAACTGAGTTGCGTAACTCAACACCAGGCTAAGAACCCCCAGCATTCCTGGGCAGCAAGATGCTCACCCTTAGAGAAACCCCCCAACCATAAAGGTTCTGCTCTTACATCTTTTATTGCCTTTCAGTTCTCAGGGTGATTGCCCCTCCCCGTTCCCACAATAGGAGTTAACAGGAATCTGCGATTAGCTTGGTTTTTTTTTGGTTTTTTTTTCTGTTTGTCTCCATCCCAGGGAAATTGCGCTTTCGTTCTGGCAGTTTGCAATTTGCAATTCGGCTCCTCTTGCTTTGAACAATGTTTTTTTTTTACTACCCTGCTTTAAAAAAAAAAACAAAACTATTTGTCAACTTTTCATAACTTTGTTTGCTTGAGATTGTTCTCTCTCTTTCTCTCTCTGTCTCCTCTTCCCTCCCTCTCTCTCTCTCCCTCTCTCTTTCTCTCTCTGTCTCCTTCTCTCTTTCCCTCTTTCTCTTTCTCTGTCTCCTGTTCCCTCCTCCCCTCCCTCTCTCCCTCTTTCTCTTTCTGTCTCCTCCCTCTCTCTTCCCCTCTCTCTTTCTCTTTGTCTCTCTCCCTCTGTGTCTCTCTCTCCCCCTCTCCTTCTCACTCCTTCTCTTTCTCTCCTCTTCCCTCCCTCCTTCCCTCCCTCTCCCTCTTTGTCTCCTCCTCCCTCCCTCTCTCTTCCCCTCTCTTTCTCTTTCTCTCTCTCTCTGTCTCCCTCACTCTCTGTGTCTCTCTCCCTCTCTCCTTCTCTCACTCCCTCTTTCTCTCTCTCCTCTTCCCTCTCTCCCTCCCTCCCTCTCCCTCTTTCTCTTTCTCTGTCTCCTCCTCCCTCCCTCTCTCTTCCCCCCTCTCTGTCTCCCTCCCTCTCTCCCCCTCTCCTTCTCTCACTCCCTCTTTCTCTCTCTCCTCTTCCCTCCCTCTCCCACTTTCTCTTTCTCCTCCTCCCTCTCTCTCTTCCCCCCCTCTCTCTGTCTCTCTCCCCCTCTCCTCTCACTCCCTCTTTCTCTTTCTCTCCTTCCCTCCCTTCCTCTTTTTCTTGCTCTGTCTCCTCCTCCCTCCCTCTCTCCCCCTCTCTTTCTCTCTCTGTCTCTCTCCCCCACTCCTTCTCTCACTCCATCTCTTTCTCTCTCCTCTTCCCTCCCTCTCCCTCTCTTTCTCTGTCTCCTGCTCCCTCCCTCTCTCTTCCCCTCTTTCTCTCTCTCTGTCTCCCTCACTCTGTGTCTCTCTCCGCCTCTCCTTCTTTCACTTTCTCTTTCTCTCTCTCTCCTCTTCCATCCTTCCCTCCCTCTCCCTCTCTCTGTCTCCTCCTCCTCTCTCTCCCCCCCTCTCTTTCTCTCTCTCTCTCTCTCTCTCTCTCCCTCTCCTTCTCCCTCTTTCTCTCTCTGATAAGCTAGTTGCATCCAGGCTGAGAAAAAAATCCTGTCCTAAATATTTAGCTTATCAGTCTCTCTGTGGTAGGTAAAGCCAAGGGTCTTGACCAAGAGAATGGGAAGAATTTGAAAACCCGGGAAGGAACGAGGAATTAGTTTTCTGTTTTAACCCACCATTTCCCGACAAGTAGAACAATTAACCCCTGGCACAGCTTCCCTCCAGAAGGAGTGGGTGCTCCCTCCCTGGAGGTCTTCAAGAAGAGCCCTGGAGAGCCCTTTGTCTTGAGCAGGGGGTTGGACTAGAAGACCTCCCGGGTCCCTTCCAACACCATTATTCTGTTTTCTGGAGTAAGCCTTCACTCGATGTTCTCCAAAGCACCAGAGGGCAGAACAAGAAACTCATCCAGGAGAGAAGCAAGCTAGGATGAAGGAAGAATTTCCTAACAGGGAGAACAATTAACCAGTGGAACAACCTGCCCCCAGAAGTTGTGGATGCTCCTACACTGGAGGTTTTCAAGAAGAGACTGGACAGCCATTTGTCCGGAATGGTGTAGGGTTTCCTGCTTGAGCAGGGGGTTGGACTAGATGACCTCATAGGTCCTTTCCAAAGTCTTTTATTCTGTTCTCTCTTGGTTTTGACTGTCTTCTGTGTTTTCCAGCAGGGGAGAATCTCAGCCCGAGGTGGGACCCGAGTTCCGGTTTTGCCATGAAAAAAGTCCGTTACCGTTTGGCAGAGATACACGATTTTACTTCGGAGGAGGTCCAGCAGCTGCTTCACAACAAATTTGTGGTTGTGATAGGAGACTCTAGTAAGCATGGCTAGGAACTGGGGGCTGAAAAGGGTATCGCCAAAGGTTGGGTGTAATCCTCGCCTTACAACCGTCAGTTTAGCGACCGTTCAAAGTTAGAACGGAACTGAAAAAAGGGACATGACCAGCTTTCACACTTATGACCCTGGCAGCATCCCCATGATCATGGGATCAAGATTGGCCACTGACTCATATTTATGACGGTCACAGTGTGCCAGGGGTCACGTGATATCCCTTTTTTTGATCTTCTGACGAGCAAAGTAAACGGGGAAACCAGGTTCGCTTAACGACCGTGTTGCTAGTCAAACAGCTGCGGGGATTCACTTAACAACGGTGGCCAGGAAAGTCGTAAAATGGGACAAAACTCACTGAAGAAATGTCTCACTTAGCAACAGAAATTTGTCGTCGTAAGTTGAGGACTACCTGTATTTATGACGTGATCCCCATTGGCGACCTTCTGACAAGCTACGTCAATGGGGAAAGCCAAATTCCGTTAACAACCATGTGACTAACTTTTACAACTGCAGTGATTCACTTAACAACGGTGGCAAGCAAGGCTCCAAAATGGGGCCAATCTCAGTCAACCTCCCGTCTTGTTCGAAACGGGAATTTTGGGCTGTGCAAAAAGGTCATCGGTCCCTTTTTTTTCCCCCAGTGTCGTTGTAACTTTGAACGGTTGCTAAATGAACTGTCGTAAGTTGAGGACTACCTGTGTAGGCTCGAGCAATCAATCTGAGTTGTGAGGTCGTAAAATGGGGCAAAACCCGCTTAACAACTGCCTCACTTAGCAACGGAAATGTGGGGCTCGATTTGTGGTCGTAAGTCGAGGACTACCTGTAGTTTTATATAAATAAATATATTTTACATTTATAATTATAGCAAATTATAGTGGCCCATCGCTACATCCTGAGGTAAATTGTGAGGTAAATCGCAGAACAGCCTGCGGAGCACACAGAAGTTTTAAAAAAGGCGGGGAAAAAGGGAACCTCCCCCTTCTCGCCCAGCAACCAATCACAACGTAGATTCCCTCATGCAGGCGCCCGCACTCTCCAATCAGTCAACCGTAATTGTGTCTTCTGGTCCATTGTACTCTTCACTGTTCTGGCTATTAAATTAAATATCTTAATAGCTTTTCACATTTATGACCGTTGCAGCATCCCCAGGGTCACGTGATCAAAATTCAGATGCTTGGAAACTGACTCGTATTTACGACGGTCGCCGTGTCCCAGAGGGTCACGTGATCATCATCTCTAACCTTCCCAGCTGGCTTCCGACAAGCCAAGTCAGTGGGGAGAATTTGGATTTGTTTAACGACCGTGTGATGGACTTAAGAACTGCAGGGATGTGCTTAATAGCGGTGGCCCAACATGTCGTAAAACAGGGCTCCACTCGCTTTAAATCTGTCTTGCTTTGCGAGGGAAATTTGGGGCTTCACCTGTGGTTCTAAAGTGAGGATGAACCGTATGGAAATTCCTCGATTTACCACCACAGTGGAGCCCAACATTTCTGTCGCTAAACAAGACCGTTGCTAAGTGAACGTTGCCCCATTTTACGACCTTCCTTTCCACAGTCATTAAGTGAATCGCCGCTGCTGTTGTTAGCAACACGGTTGTTAAGCGAACCTGGCTTCCCAATTGACGTCGCAAAAGGGGATCATGTGACCTCAGGGCACAGCAACCGTCACGCCAGTTGCCAAGCATCTGAATTTAGATCACATGACCATGTGGGGATGCTGGGACGGCTGTTTAAGTGTGAAAAACGGCCCTTAAGTCACTTTTTTCCCGTTGTAACTTTGAACGGTCACTAAACGAGCTGTCGAGGACGACCCCGTACAGACCATGCAAATCTACTTCAGGAAAAGCGATTTTCTTTACTCCAGCGAGCAGATAAAGTCTCCATTTTGGAACAATTCGAGAGTGCGACATTTTCTTTCCCCCCTAGTTCCTCAGATGTGGTTGTGGAAACCGCGCAGAGAAGGGTCATGCTGACCTGTCCTTCAGCATGACGGACGTCAAAGTCCTATGTTCGCCCCATTGCATTTTGACAAGACCAGGCTGCATAGAATTTTGTGCAAAATAAAGCAGAATTGCCCTAAATTAGCCCTGCAACTTCTTCCTTGGCCTGGAAAAACAGCGGCAGCTGGAAGCTGAGAAAGGGAGATTAAACAACCTTGAATCCTTCCAAATTCCAGCCCCAGCCTCACAAAATAAAACTGAGATAAAAATGACATAAAAAGCTACTGCCTCTAATCGAGTGAAGTGAAGAAATAAAATAATAAAGCAAAACAAAACAAAATTCTACTGTCTCTAATCAAGTAATGTGAAGGGAAGAAATAAAAATAAAATAAAATAAAAAAGGGACCGTGTCTAATCAAGTAACGTGAAGAAATAAAATAAAATAAAAAAAATAAAATAAAATGGTACTGCCCCAATCAAATAATGTGAAGTGAAGAAGTAAAGTAAAAATAAAATAAAATAAAAAGGTACTGTCCCTAATCAGTAAAGTGAAGTGGAGAAATAAAATAAAATAATAAAATAAAATAAAATGGTACTGTCTTTAATCAAGTAATGTGAAGAAATAAAATAAAAATAAAGAGGTATTATCCCTAATCAACTAATATGAAGTGAAGAAATAAAATAATAAAATAAAATAAAATTGTACCGTCTTTAATCAAGTAATGTGAAGAAATAAAATAAAGAGGTACTGTCCCTAATCAAGTAATATGAAGTGAAAAAATAAAATAAAATAAAAAGGTACTGTTTTAATGAAGTAAAGTGAAGAAATAAAATTAAAATAAAATGTACTGTCCCTAATCAAGTAAAGTGAAATAAAGAAATAAAATAAAATAAAAATGAAAAGGTACTATCCCTAATCCAATAAGGTGAAATAAAGAAATAAAATAAAAATAAAAAGGTACTGTCCCTAATCAAATGAAGTGAAGAAATAAAATAAAATAAAAAATAAAAAGGTACTGTTTTAATGAAGTAAAGTGAAGAAATAAAAATAAAAATAAAAATAAAAATGTACTGTCCCTAATCAAGTAAAGTGAAATAAAGAAATAAAATAAAAATGAAAGGTACTATCCCTAATCCAATAAGGTGAAATAAAGAAATAAAATAAAAATAAAAAGGTACTGTCTCTAATCAAGTAAAGGGAAGAAATAAAATAAAGGTAAAATAAAAGGTACTGTCTCTAATCAAGTAAAGGGACGTGAAGGAATAAAATAAAAATGAAATTAAAAAAAAGGTACTGTCTGCATCCAGATGTACAAACCTTGCATCGGGGTTTGGGTTTGTTTCTTTGCTTTTCCCACATGCAGACTATCGAGCAATATATACAGATCTGGTCTATCTTCTGCAGACGGATGAGATGCTGACGGAGGCCCAGCTGAGGAGAAAGGTACCCTGTCTGACCAAGGGCAAGGTGGGCTGTGGCTCAGGGCTGAAGGGAGGGGTGCAGGGTGCTCTCCGAGCTTTGGTGGACCCCTTAGGACCCAACTAGGCAACATCTCAGGGCTGGAAGGGAGGGGGGTTTGCAGAGAGGGGGAGGGGGAGGACGACGACTGTGGAGTCCTTGATGCTCTCTGACCTCAGTTGTTTTCTTGCAGATGTTTCATGACCCAACTAGGGAACATCATCAGTGCTAGAAGGGAGTGGGGTGGTGATGCTGCTGGTGGTGGTGGTAGTGGTGGTGTGGAGGAGGAGGTGGTGGTGATGGAGGAGGTGGAGGAGGAGGAGGATGACTGTGGGGTCCTTGGTGATCTCTGAGCTTGCTGGTTTCCTTGCAGACGTTTCATGACCCAACTAGGGAACATCATCAGTGCTAGAAGGGAGAGGAGTTTGCAGAGAGGAGGAGGGGGGAGGGGGAGGAGGAGGAGAACTGTGGGGTCCTTGGTGCTCTCTGAGCTTGGTGGTTTTTTTGCAGATGTTTCATGATCCAACTAGGGAACATCATCAATGCTAGAAGGGAGTGGGGTTTGCAGAGAGGAGGAGGAATGGGGGGGGGGAGCAGGAGGAGGAGGAACAGAAAGAGGAAGAGGGGGAGCAGGAGGAGGAGGAGGACAACGACTGTGGGGTCCTTGGTTCTGAGTTCCATTGTTTTCTTGCAGATGTTTCATTACCCAACTAGGTCTCATCATCAGTGCTACAAGGAGATAGGATAACACTGATGAGGTGATCTAGTTGAAACGTCTGCAAAAAAAAAGAAACCCACCCAGCTCAGAGAACTTCAAGGACTTCACAATCCCCTTCCCCCTCTTCTTCTTCTTCTTCTTCTTCTTCTTCTTCTTCTTCTTCTTCTTCTTCTTCTTCTTCTTCTTCTTCTTCTTCTTCTTCTTCTTCTTCTTCTTCTTCTTCTTCTTCTTCTTCTTCTTCTTCTTCTTCTTCTTCTTCTTCTCCTCCTCCTCCTCCTCCTCCTTCTCCTTCTTCTTCTTCTTCTTCTTCTCCTTCTCCTTCTCCTTCTTTTTCTTCTTCTTTTCTCTTCCTCCCCCTCCTCTCCACAAACCCCACTGCCTTCTAGCCCTGATGATGTTACCTAGTTGGCTAGTGAAACATCTGCAAACACCCCCCCCCCAAGCTCAGAGAACCGCCAGGACCCCACAGTTCAACCCCGGGCAACAACTATTTTCTCCTTTTGGTACACTGGATGTTGGTTAAATACCAAAGTGGTGTGTGTGCGTGTGCGCGCCCTGCTTCCCAATAGGCTGGGTCTGCTGGCCCTTCTGACTTCAGGGCTCTATATTTGTATTTCCTGAGACTTCCTCGGAGTCTCTGGCCGTTCCAACGGTGCCGATCTTCCCTCGCAGGATAAAGAAACTTTTCTAAACGACTGCGAAGTGGACTTGAAGGAGTCTTCCCAAAACGATTACCGCCAGGTGCGCCAGTACCGCCGCCGACACCACCTGGTGCGCTTCTACTTCATCACCCGCGTTTATTCGCCCTACGTGGAGAAGATCCTGAATGACCTCAGGGCGGATCTGAAGGCGGATCTAGTCCCAGATGTTGTCATCCTGCATTCTTGCCTCTGGGATCTGAACAGGTAACCACACACCTGCCTGTTCAGTCCAACCACACACACACACACACACACAGACAAACGGATCGGGTTGGTTTGCGGAGATGTGGATGCTTCTTTGATAATAGGGTTTTCTCTCATACAGGAAGTCCTTGACTTATGACCACAAACGAGCCCAGAATTTACGTCGCTAAAGTGAGAAATTGGTTCCGTCAGTTTTGTCCCGTTTTTAGGACCCTTTCTGGCCAACGTTGTTAAGGGAATCGCCGCAGTGGTTAAATTAGTAACCCGGTCGTTAAGTGGATCTGGTTTCCCCCCTGGGCCTTGCTGGTCTCAGAAGATCACAAAAGGGGGGGATCACGTGACCCCGGGACCCTGCAACCGTCATAAATGCAAATCGGTGGTCAAGCGTACGAATGTTGATCAAGTGACCGTGGGCTTGCTGCAACGGTTGTGTGAAAAATGGTCATTCTTTTTCCAGTGCTGTTGTAACTTTGAACGGTCACTAAACAAGAAGGGTTTCCGGCTTGAGTAGGGGGTTGGACTAGAAGACCTCCAAGATCCCTCCCAACTCTCTTATTCTGTGATTCTTTGACCCTTGGGGGCAGTGCGAAAGGGTAAAATCTATCCACATTTGCCCACTTTAAAAGCTAGGCATTTTAAGAAAATAGGAAGCTTTATGAGCAATTGTGACTTGCTCTGATTTATTCCTGGACAACACCAGAAGATCATGTTTGCACCCTGTTTGCACCCTTGAATGTGAGTGAGAAATTCAGATTTTTGAATTCAGCTGTTTTTTTTTTAAAAGGAAAAATAAAGGATGAATGCTCTTCCCTCCCATTAGGAATAACTTAGTCTAAAGTGCAAAAGTCTTCCATAGTTCACTTGGTATCCTTTCTGGAATAACAGAATAACACAACTGGAAGGGACTTTGGAGGTCTTCTAGTCCAACCCCCTGCTCAAGCAGGAGAACCTATACCAGGAGTAGGCAAACCTTAGCTCTTTTATGATGTGTGGACTTCAACTCCCAGAATTCCTGAGCCAGCCATGCTGAGGGGAAAGGGAGAGGTTTCCATGCTGAGCCAGGCTGGATCAGGAATTCTGGGAGTTGAAGTCCATGAGTCAGAAAGCGGCCTAAGCGTAGGCCAGAGGTAGGCAAGCTTGGCTCTTTTATGACTGGTGGACTCCAACTCCCAGAATTCCTGAGCCAGCCATGCTGAGGGGAAACGGAGAGGTTTCCAAGCTAAGCCATGCTGGCTGAGGAATTCTGGGAGTTGAAGTCCACAAGTCATAAAGCGGCCTAGGCCTAGGCCAGAGGTAGGCAACCTTGGCTCTTTTATGACTCGTGGACTTCAACTCCCAGAATTCCTAAGCCAGCATGGCTCAGCTTGGAAACCTCTCCCTTTCCCCTCAGCATGGCTGGCTCAGGAATTCTGGGAGTTGAAGTCCACCAGTCCTAAAAGAGCCAAGCTTGCCTACCCCTGCCCTATACCATTCCAGATAAATGGTTGTTCTGTCTCTTCTTAAAAAAAACTCCAGGGATGGAGCACCCACAACTTCTGGTGGCAAGCTGTTCCACTGGTTAACTCTTCTCACTGCCAGGAAGTTTCTCCTTAGTTCCAGGTTGCTTCTCTCCTTAATTAGTTTCCATCCGTTGCTTCTTGTCCTGCCTGGCTGAGGAATTCTGGGAGTTGAAGTCCACCAGTCATAAAAGGGCCAAGTTTGAAGACCCCTGAGCTGAACAAAGACGGCCCCTTTAAAGGAAAGGAAGCCAGGGACAATAACAGATGCTCGTGTTTTTATTACATAGGTAATCCACCCAGCAAAGCTGGCCCACTCTAGATAAGATAAAAGAGTAGAGAAATAGCTAACGATGTTCCCAATACTTTGGGGTGGTTCCCTAAGGAAGTGGGTGTGCCCGGGTATCTTAGGTGTTCCCCCCTTGGTGACTTGCTATGGCCCTGCAGGTAGCCAGCGATAAGGGGGGCATCTGCACGTGGACGCCTTCTACGCTTTCTCCAGATGCCTGGTCAACAAGTCCAGGGGAGGTTCCCTGCTTCAAAAAAAACCCGGTTACCCTACAGTGCACCGTTTCACCCCGTTACCGGTTACAGGCAGACAGGAGACTTTTAGTGAGTGATGGACAGATGGACGGACAGACAGACAGACACAGACAGATGATAGATAGATAGATAGATAGATAGATAGATAGATAGATAGATAGATAGATAGATAGATAGATAGATAGATAGATAGATAGATAGATAGATAGATATGGATGGATAGGTATAGATAGATAGATAGATAGATAGATAGATAGATAGATAGATAGATAGATAGATAGATAGATAGATAGATAGATAGATAGATAGATAGACAGACAGACAGACAGACAGATGATAGATAGACAGACAGACAGACAGACAGATGATAGATAGATACAGCAGACAGACATGATAGATAGATAGATAGATAGATAGATAGATAGATAGATAGATAGATAGATAGATAGATAGATAGATAGATAGATAGATAGACAGATAGATAGATGATAGATAGAATTGATGGAGACACAGATAGATAGATGATAGACAGACAACAGACAGATGATAGATTATAGATAGATAGATAGAATAGATAGATAGACAGACAGGTAGATGATAGACAGATAGCAGACAGAAGATAGATAGATAGATAGATAGATAGATAGATAGATAGATAGATAGATAGATAGATAGATAGATAGACAGATAGACAGACAGATAGAGGCAGACAGTCATGATAGACAGACAGACAGACAGACAGACAGACAGACAGACAGATAGATAGATAGATAGATAGAGGCAGACAGTCATGACAGACAGACAGCAGATAGACAGATGATAGATGATAGATAGATAGATGATAGATAGATAGAATAGATAGATAGACAGACAGATAGATGATAGACAGATGATACAGCAGACATAGATAGATAGATAGATAGATAGATAGATAGATAGATAGATAGATAGATAGATAGATAGATAGATAGATAGAGGCAGACAGTCATGATAGACAGACAGCAGATAGACAGATGATAGATAGATAGATGATAGATAGATAGAATAGATAGATAGACAGACAGATAGATGATAGACAGATGATACAGACAGCAGACAGACATAGATAGATAGATAGATAGATAGATAGATAGATAGATAGAAAGAATTGATAGACAGACAGATGATAAACAGACAGCAGACATGATAGATGATAGAGACATGATAGACAGACAGCAGATAGATGATAGATGATAGATAGATAGAGAGATAGATAGATAGAAATAGATAGATGATAGAGAGAGAGATATGGATAAATAGATAGATGATAGATAGACAGATAAATGATATGATTGCTAAGTGATTTTTGCCCCATTTTACGTCCTTCCTTGCCACCGTTGTCTGCAGCTGTTAACTTAGTAACACGGTCATAAAATGAATCCGGGCTTCCCTTCATTGACTTTGCTTGCCAGAAGGTCGCAAAAGGGGATCACGTGACCCCCCTGGGGCACGGCGACCGTCGTCAATCCGAGTCAGTTGCTCAGCGTCTGAATTTGGATCACGTGACCCCCGGGGTGTTGCAACGGTTGTTAAGTGTGAAAAGCGGTCGTAAGCCGGCACATTTTTCCAGTGTCGTCGTAACTTCGAACGGCTGCTAAATGAACTGTCGTAAGTCGAGGACTACCCGTACTTCTTCGTGAGCATTATCCTGGTTCTCCCTTCCATGCAGATATCACGATAAGTTTCCCACGGAGCCCCCGATGCCCAAAGCCATCCGAGAATACCGCCAGAACACGGAGAAGCTCTTCCAAGCGGTGGACGAAGTTCTTCCTTCCAGCACTCTCGTCATTTGGAACACGGCCTTGGCCATCACGGAAGACGCCCGGGGATACATCTTTGAGGTGAGAGGACCTGTTGCTTCCTTGGGGTGACCAAGTCAGATCCCATAGAGCAGGGCTTTTCAACCAGTGGTACGGGTACCACCTGTGGTACATTGGCACCTGGCAGGTGGTACGCGACCATCCTAGAAAAGGGGTAGCGGGGGAGGGGAATGAGCTGAACCGCTGGCAGCACCGCACAAGCCTGAGCGAGAGACGGCTGGAGCTGCAGGGCTGTCAGGGCTCAGCGGAAGCCCCAGGATCAGTGCCGCATTCCAGCTGATCGGCGCTTCTTCGGGGCTGTCAGGGCTCAGCGGAAGCACCAGGATCAGCGCCGAGCTCCAGCTGGACCTCAGCACTGATCCTGGCGCTTCTGCTGAGCCCAGAAGAAGTGCCGATCAGCTGGAATGTTGCAGCCTCTCCAGGCTCTTGTGATTTACATTCAGATGCTTGGCCACTGATTCATATTTATGACGGTCCCAGTGTCCCAGGGTCATGTGAAGGGACCAAAACCTGCTGCAACCACCCAGCAGACGGGGGGAATAAAAACCAAACCCCCCCACCCCAGCCTCGTTGCCAATCCTCAACAGAAATGCTCACAACAATGAAAACCTCGGACAGGAGGAAGAGCGCCTCCGGGCGGGCAGGCAGGTGTCTTGCTCGGCTGTGGCTTGGGGGGCCCTTTTTTCAGTGCCATTGTAACTTCGAGCACACAGTCACTAAGCGAACCATTGTAAGTCGAGGACTACCTGCACTTTATCCCTTTTTTCCTTTTTTTTTTTGGGTCATCAAGTTTTTGACCCCTTGCTAGGCGACTGGTGGTCCTGGGATGTTGCCCTATCCTAAAAGTGGCACAATGGGTGAAAAAGGTTGAACAGCCCTGCCATAGAGAAGCCAAGTGACGTCTCCTGCAAGGACGTGGAGCTCCATGTATCAGGGGTCTTCACACAACACAAAGCAAGGGGAGAAGCGACCTAGGATTGAGGAGAAATTTCCTGACCGTGGAGGACAATCGATCAAACCACCGTTTGCTTGGAATGGCATAGGGTCTCCTGCTTGAGCAGGGGGTTGGACTGGATGACCTCCGAGGTCCCTTCCAACTCTTGTCATTCTGTTTTATTTCCTGACCGTGGAGGACAATCGAGCAGTGTTCTGGTTTCCCTCCAGAAGTTGTAGGTGCTTCATCTCTGGAGGTTTTTTTTTTTGTTCGTTTGTTTCATTTTTTATTTTTTTTCTATTAAACGTTTTTAAAATTTTACAATAAAAACCCCTTCCTCGATCCCTCCCAACCCACCCCAAAACCCTCCCCCATTCTTCCCAGAGCTGAATACAGGCTTAACTAGAACTTAAAAGAAAAAAAGTTTTAAGCCCAAATAAACCTTAAGCAAATATAATTACACTCAATAAACAAGTTGTAAAATACTTTAACTCCATTATATATAAAAAACAAAAAGAGGGAAAAAAAAAGGGAAGATAAAAAAATAAAAAAAAAATAAAAAATGAAAGAATAATAATAATTACACTTCTAGATAATATCTTAAACTTTAAATATAAATGATTCAAAAGCTAGATAATATTTTCTTGTATCATACTTATATTGTATAAAATTTATCCATCTTTTCCACACCAAGAGATACTTCTCTTGCGATTGATCTTTCAAGAAAGCCATTTCCGCTAAGTAAGAAACTTTAAAAAACCATTCTTGCAAAGTAGGCAAAGATTCCTTCTTCCAATATTGCCCTATTAACAACCTAGCCGCAGTAATTAAATTTAACATTAAGATAATCTCTTTGTCATCACAATCCGGAACAATACCCAATAAAAACAATTGTGGAGTAAATTTTATCCTGACATGGTAGACTCAGCAGTGTTTCTCAACCTTGACCATTTTAAGGCCTGTGGACTTCAACTCCCAGAATTCCACAGCCAGCGTTGCTGGCTGTGGAATTCTGGGAGTTGAAGTCCACAGGCCTTAAAATGGTCAAGGTTGAGAAACACTGTGGTAGAGGGTGACTCCCCTTTTGGTGATCTTCTGATGGGGTCAGGGGACCCCCTTTTGCACAACTTCTGACACCGCAAGGTTGTCCAATGGGGCAAAACTGCACTGAACAATCGTCTCACTTAGCAAGGGAAAGTTTGGGCTGAATCGTGGTCGTAAGTCGAGGACTACCCGTATAAGGGGGAGGCCTTTACTTCTGCCTCCGGGCGTAAACACATGCCGAGGCCTCTGAGGCAGGCTGGTGGTGAGAGTCTCCGGGAGATAAGGGTGTCATGGCAACTGGGGAGGGGGGGGCTGAATCTTTAGCCCCTGGGAAAGTCAGAGCTTATCAAAGGAAGAAGAGCTGAGCGTTGTCTTTCAACTCAACTGGGGCTGAACGGTGTAGTAGGGGTTCAACCCCCACGGTCCCCAATCTAGCACCTGTTCTTTCTTTCTTTCCTTCCTTCCTTCCTTCCTTCCTTTCTTCCTCCTTCACTTCCTTCCTTCTCTTTCACTCTCTTTCTTTCTTTGTTTCTTTTTTCTTTCTTTCTTTTCCTTCCTTCCTGCTTCCCTTCCTTCCTTCCTTTCCTTCCTTCTCTTTCACTCTCTTTCTTCTTTCTTTTTTTCTTTCTCTCTCTTTCTTTTTCTTCCTTCTCTCACTTTTCCTTCCTTCTTTCCTTCCTTCCTTCCTTCCTTCAATGCCTCCCTACTTCTCTTTCACTTTTTCTTCCTCCAATCTCTTTCCCCTTCGTTCCTTCTTTTGTTCTTTCTTTTCTTTTCCTTCCTTCCTTCTCTTTCACTTTTCCTTCCTTCCTTCCGTCAATGCCTCCCTTCTTCTCTTTCACTTTTTCTTCCTCCAATCTTTCCCCTTCCTTTCTTCTTTCACTCTTTCTTTCTTTCACTTTCTTTCTTCTTTTCTTTCTCTCCCTTTCTTTCTTTTCCTTCCTTCTCTCTTTTCCTTCCTTCCTTCAATGCCTCCCTCCTTCTCTTTCACTTTCTTCCTCCAATCTCTTTCCCCTTCCTTCGTTTTCTTTCTATTCTTTTTCTTCCTTCTCTTTCACTTTTCCTTCCTTCCTTCCTTCAATGCCTCCCTTCTTCTCTTTCACTTTTTTTCCTCTAATCTCTTTCCCCTTCCTTCCTTCCTTCCCTCCCTCCCTCCCTCCCTCCCTCCCTCCCTCCTTTCTTTCTTTCTTTCTTTCTTTCTTTCTTTCTTTCTTTCTTTCTTTCTTTCTTTCTTTCTTTCTTTCTTTCTTTCTTTCTTTTTCTCTCCTTGTTCAATCACCCCCTTTTTTGGGGTGACCTTGTGAGGTTGTGCCCTGTCTAACCAACCATCCATAAAATACAGCTTTCTAAAACTCGGTGACACACTCAGGGCCTTATCGAGTTCAAAAACTTCACTGCTACCGCTGGAAATGGACATCTCGTCCTTGGCTTAACGACCATCCGTGTGTCCGACAGTGTGCCAGACAGTTAAGCGAGTTTTGCCCCATATTACGGCTTTCCATGCCACAGCCGTTAAATAAATCCCTGCAATTGTTAAGTGAGCAACATTGTTGTTCAGGGATTCCCCATTGACTCGGCTCGTCCGACGGACACAAAGGGGGAAAAGACACTGCAAACCATCATAAATGTGAGTCAGTCCCCCCAGCGTCCGAATTTTGATCACATGACCGCGGGGAGGCTGCAACCGTTGTAAAGTGCGAACGATGCTCCTAAGTCCCTTTTCCCGGTGCCCTTGTAACCCTGAACGGTCAGTAAAGGAACGGCCGTAAGTCGAGGGCTGCTTGTAACGTGAGGAATGCCTCCGTTTCGGGTTTTCCGGCAGCAACCGCACAAGGTGTCGGCCCGGGACATGATAGAGGCCAACTTCTACAGCGGCAACCTGGCCCGACAGTTCTGGTTCGACGTCGTGGACCTCCACTACCACTTCCGGTTTCTGCAGGACCTCCATGCCACCGACGGCACCCACTGGAACCCCCGGGCCCACCGCCACCTGACCAAGGTCTTGCTCACCCACATGGCCGACGCCTGGCAGGTGGAGCTGCAGAAGAACAGGCCGCTGATGAGTGAGTGGGGGGCCGTTGGGAGGAGGGGGAGGGGGCAAAAGAGGGAGGGGGGTCAGAAAGCTGGGGCTGCAGTGCTGGGGGAGGCTTCTGGGGTTACAGCCCCCCCTCCCCCATGCCCGGCCAGGATGCAGAGCCAGGCTGTGAAAGATGATGGAGAATAATGGCGGGGGGGGGGGGGGAGATGAACTGGATTGAGGGGTCTGATGCTTAGAGAGAGGGACTGTGGGGAGAAGAAAAGGAGGGGGTCAACTCTTCCCTCCCTTCTTTCTTTGCCCCTCCTCCTTCCCCTACCATCCTCTTTCTTTCTTTCTTTCTTTCCCTCCCTTCTTTCTTTTTCTTTATTTCTCTCCCCCTTCCCTTTCTTTCTTTCTTTCTTTCTTTCTTTCTTTCTTTCTTTCTCCCCCTTCCTTCCTTCTCTCCCTTCTCTTTCCTTTCTCTCCCTTTTTCCTTCCTTCCTTCCCTCCCTCCTTTCTTTCCTTTCTCTCCCTCCCTCCCTCCCTTTTCTTTCTTTCTCTCCCCCTTCCTTCCTTCCCTCCCTTTTCCTTCTTTCTTTCTCTCTCCTCCTTCCTTTCCTTTTTTCTTTCTCTCCTTCCTTCCCTCCCTCCCTTTTCTTTCTTTTTTCTTTCTTTCCCCCTTCCTTCCTTCCTTCCCTCCTTTCTTTCCTTTCTTTCTCTCCCCTTCCTTCCTTCCTTCCTTCCTTCCCTCCCTCCTTTCTTTCTCTCCCCCTTCCTTCCTTCCCTCCCTTTCTTTCCTTTCTTTTTCTCCTTCCTTCCCTCCCTTTTCTTTTTCTTTCTCTCTCCTCCTTCCTTTCCTTTTTTCTTTCTCTCCTTCCCTCCCTCCCTTTTCTTTCTTTTTTCTTTCTTTCCCCCTTCCTTCCTTCCTTCCCTCCTTTATTTCCTTTCTTTCTCTCCCCCTCCCTTCCTTCCTTCCTTCCCTCCCTCCTTTCTTTCTCTCCCTCCCTCCTTTGTTCCTTCCTTCCTTCCTTCCTTCCTTCCTTCCTTCCTTCCTTCCCTTCCCTTCCCCAACCCCAATATGACCCCCCACCCCATCCCTTGGACCCCCAGGCCAGCTGGCAGAGCCAGGTCTTTAAGCTCTTGCAAAAGGTCAGGAAGGTTGGAGCTGACCCCACTTCCGGGGTGTGTCTGTGTTAGGTGTTCCAAAGGGCAGATGCAACCCTGATCCTTCAGCAGGGGCGGGGGGGGGGGGGGCTCCACCGTGTCTGTTCTAGCTGCAGCACTTCCCCCAAACGGATCACAGGAGCTGCAGAGGGGGCACCGTGGCTCAGTGGTTAAAGACGCTTAGCTTGCCAGCTGGAAAGCCAACCGTTCTGAGTTTGAGACCCAGGTGCCGTGCGACAGGGTGAGCTCCCGTTCCCTGGCTCAGCTCCCAGCAGTTCGAAAGCCAGCAAACGCCAGCAGATAAATAGGTACCACGTTGGTGGGAAGAGCGCTGCATGCGCCTCGGCATAGACAGGCAGTCCTCCACTTACAGCCACAACCGAGCCGCAAAATTGACGTTGCTAAGCGAGAAAAAAAATCTGTTAAGGGCGTTTTGTTACAGGGATCCCCACCGTTCTTCCATTAGTCACCCGGTCGTTAAGTGAATCCGGATTCCCCCATGGACTTCGCTCAACAGATTCCCCCATGGACTTCGCTCAAACAGGTCGCAAAAGGGAATCGCGTGACACCCCCCCCCCAACCCCACCCCCTGGGACCATCCTAAATAGGAGCTGATTGTCAATCATCCGAATGTAAATCACGTGACCCTGGGGATGCTGCAAGGGTCATAAGGGTCATCAGTGCCGTTGTAACTTTGAACGGTCACTAAATGAACTGTCGTAAGTCGAGGACTACCTGTATTTAGGCTGGCCAGGTGACTAAGAAGTGTCTTTAATGCTGGCTCCTTCAGCCAAGAAACGGAGAGGAGCGCTGCCCCCTAGAGGCGGATACGGACAGGACAGGGGAAATCTTGATGGGGACCTTCTGGTGTTGGAACAGAAGCTTCCTCAGTATCCGTCTGTCTTCTTCATTACAGGCATTCCGAAGTTGGCAAAGACCCAGACTCAACAGCCTTCTCCCTGGAGGAACGTGGAGTCCAACGCTCCACGGCCGATCCCCAGCCTCTGGACCAACGGCTCGGCCCGTGACCCCTTCTATTTCAAGAGGTCTTCTCACCTCCATCGTCATGCCCACTACAAAAAGAGGCTCAGAGCAAGGTCGGGTCAAGTGGACCAGTTCCCTGGAAGCCTCCCCAGCGGACTTTACCACGAACACAACCCCTTGCCCTCTGTGGGTCTCCCCGACCCCAGGAATTCTCCCCCTGGCTTGGACAGCAGGCCCATAAGTTCCTTTGAACGCCCTCAACCCATTCCAGATTATTATCCTCCTGCCCCAGAACATGGGGGCTACGACAGGTGGCCCGTAGGTTCTTCTGAACAAGAGCATCCCCCTCAACCCGATCCAAATTTTAATCCTCACGCCCCACGTTGCGTTGGCCATGATAGTTGGCCCATACCTTCCTTTGAAGAAGAACAGTGCTTTCCACGCCACGACGATGGTCATTCTCACGACCCATTTCATGCTGGCTGTGATGCTACACCCATTACTGGTCAGGAACATCACCCTCAACCCAATGCAGGTTATTCTTGGGTCCCAGATAGTATTGGGGCTGATAGCAGACCCATATGTTTTTTAGAGCCAAGTGCCCAATTCTATCTCTGCCCTTACGTTCATCCCTTCCAAGATGGTAGGCCCACCAGCTTCGCTACGTGGGAGTCAAGATTCCACCCCAATAGTCCCCCTCATTTCCCACAAGATGTGGGTGATGCCAACAGGCCCAGTATTGTCGAAGAGGAGCTGTATCTCCAGCCCTTCCCCCATAATTATTTCCAGGCCACCCATGGACCTGACGATGACAGTTGGGTCATGGGTTTGCCCGAGCAGGCCCAGTGGCCCCCGCCTCATCCTAGGAGAGACCTTCCTGTCCATCACAATGTTAGGAACGGCCCTTGGTCCAGAGATGGAGATGAAGGAGACCAGAGTTTTCCACTCCAAATGGAAGGTACGTTCCTGGTTTTCTGCCAATTATTTCAGGGTGGGGAAAAGCTGACCCCAAGTTTTGAGCTGGAAGTAAGTTAGAAGCAAAGTTCTAGAGAAGTATGAGTTGGGCGTTGTAGCAAAGTTCTAGAGAAGTATGAGTTGTATCTCCGAAATGGTGTTCCTCAACTTTGGCCACTTGAAGCTGAGTGGACTTCAACTCCTCGGAGAAGCACAAGCACAAGATAGGTGACTTCAACTCCTAGGAGAAGGACAAGTACAGGATGGGTGGACTTCAACTCCTAGGAGAAGCAGAAACACAAGATGGGTGGACTTCAACTCGTAGGAGAAGCAGAAACACAAGATGGGTGGACTTCAACTCCTAGGAGAAGGACAAGCACAGGATGGGTGGACTTCAACTCCTAGGAGAAGGACAAGCACAGGATGGGTGGACTTCAACTCCTAGGAGAAGCAGAAACACAAGATGGGTGGACTTCAACTCCTAGGAGAAGCAGAAACACAAGATGGGTGGACTTCAACTCCTAGGAGAAGCACAAGCACAAGATAGGTGGACTTCAACTCCTAGGAGAAGCAGAAACACAAGATGGGTGGACTTCAACTCCTAGAAGAAGGACAAGCACAGGATGGGTGGACTTCAACTCCTAGGAGAAGCAGAAACACAAGATGGGTGGACTTCAACTCCTAGGAGAAGAACAAGCACAGGATGGGTGGACTTCAACTCCTAGGAGAAGGACAAGCACAGGATGGGTGGACTTCAACTCCTAGGAGAAACAGAAACACAAGATAGGTGGACTTCAACTCCTAGGAGAAGGACAAGCACAGGATGGGTGGACTTCAACTCCCAGAATTCCTGACCTAGCCACGCTGAGGGGAAAGGGAGAGGCTTCCAAGCTGAGCCATGCTAGCTCAGGAATTCTGGGAGTTGGTCCACGAGTCATAAAAGAGCCAAGGTTGCCTACTCTGGCCTGGGCCGCTTTATGACTCATGGACTTCAACTCCCAGAATTCCTGAGCCAGCATGGGGGAACTATGGCCCCCTCATGACTCGTGGACTTCAACTCCCAGAATTCCTCAGTCAGCACGGCTCAGCTTGGAAACCTCTCCCTTTCCCCTCAGCACGGCTGGCTCAGGAATTCTGGGAGTTGAAGTCCACGGGTCATAAAAGAGCCAAGGTTGCCTACCCCTGGCTAAGGTTGAGAAACACTGGGTAAACAAGAGAGATGCAAGGCTGGCTGGGGAATTCTGGGAGTTGAAGTCTATTCAGCTTGCTCAGGTTGAGAAGTTCTGCTCTGAAAGTAAGAGGCAGGAAGAAGAAGCCTCGAGAAGAAGACTTTTGAGGAGAAACCCATCTGGTTTGCAAGTGGGAATGACCCAAATGAACCACTCCTAGATGTTAAGGAAGGTGCCTTGCCCTGATCCTTGCCTCACCCATGCCCAGCTGCCTTCTGGGCAAGCGGGCTGGGGCAGGCAATGGACTTCCACTTGCGACATGTTGGCTGCTTTCCTCCTTGAGTGCATACTAGGATGGGAAACAGTTCATCAGAAGTCTTCCAGACAATCAAAGGATCAGCGCTGACCAAGCTCCATCCTCACCTCCAAGGTACCAGCATACGTAGGTGTCTAGCTTTGATATCTTCTGTGAGGTGCTGGGTGCTCTCTGAGCCTGGTGGTTTTCTTGCAGATATTTCATGACCCAACTATTTAACATCATCAGTGCTAGAAGGGACTGGGGTTTTCAGAGGAGGAGGAGGAGGAGGAGGAGGGCGAGGAAAAGGACTGTGGGGTCCTTGGTGCTCTCTGAGTTTGGTGGTTTTCTTGCAGACGTTTCATGACCCAACTAGGTAACATCATCAGTGCTAGAAGGGACTGGGGTTTTCAGAGGAGGAGGAGGAGGAGGAGGAGGAGGAGGAGGAGGACAGTGGGGTCTTTGGTGCTCTCTGAGCTGGGTGGTTTTCTTGCGGACGTTTTATTATCCAACTAGGTAACACCATCAGTGCCAGAAGGGAGTGGGGTTTACAAGGAAGAGGAGCAAGGACTGTAGGGTCCCTGGTGCTCTCTGAGCTTGGTGGTTTTCTTGAAGACATTTCACTACCCAACAAGGTAACATCATCAGTGCTTGAAGGGAATGGAGTTTGCCGAGAAGAGGAGGAGGAGGATGATGACGACGACAAAAACGACTATGGGGTCCTTAATGCTCTCTGAGTCTGGTTTCAGATGTTTCATTACCAAACTAGCTAACATCATCAGACTTTGGTGTCTGCTTCTCTTCCTAAGGTCTCTTCTTGCTTTCCAACAGACATTCATCCCAACGGCTTCTTCGGGCCGGAATCCTTTACTCGTGAGGAAGGCTGGGCTCCTTACAATCTGCCCCGTAGAATACCTCGAAGCGCCTGGCTCAGGTCCCGGAAGATGCTTTCAAGGCGCCCTCGATAAGCCCACCATCGACGCCACGCCTGCGCCCCTCATGGCACCAGCCGGAAAAACTCCAGGGACTCTTTTTAGTCTGGCGCCCATCCCACCCCAGGGCCGTTCTCAGGGGACAAACGTGGCAGGGCCGATTTTTTCTCTCTGCTGCAATTCCATCTTTGCTCACTGTTGTTGTTGTTGTCGTGTCCGACCCATCGCAACCCCATGGACAACGTTCCTCCAGGCCTTCCTGTCCTCTACCATCTCCTGGAGTCCATTTAACCTCACACCTACTGCTTCAGGGACTCCATCCAGCCATCTCATTCTCTGTCGTCCCCTTCTTCTATTGCCCTCCATCTTTCCCAGCATTAGGCCATTCTCCAGGGAGTCCTTCCTTCTCATTAGGTGGCCAAAAAATGACAATTTGGAGTTCAAGGTCCTGTTTGGGATTTCTTTTTTTTTCTTTTTTTTAATACAAATTTTATTTATAATATAGTGAAAGACAAACCAACATTGGATTTAACGCGACATTCCAGGATATACATTCTTATCAGATTATTCCGCTTTTTACAATCAATTCTTCATCTCTACATATCCATCTAAGTTTTATATACAATACTTGTTCTAAAACAGGGGTTCTCAACCTGTGGGTCGGGACCCCATTTGGGGTCGAACGACCATTGCACGGGGGTCGCCAAACAACGCAGTCCGCCATTTTTTCCCCCTTTTCCTTAGCTGTGCTACTCCCTTTTATTCTATTGGCTTTTGAAAGCCAATAGAAGAGACTCTCTTGAATAGAGTCTCATTCTATTGGCTTTCAAAAGCCAATAGGAATTGTCCAGGCTGTCTCTGCCCTGCTGAGCCCGCCAAAAGTCCCCTTCTGCAAACGGTGCTGCACCAGTTGAGTAGTCCTCGACTTACGGCCGGTTGAGTAATCCTTGACTTACGACTGGTTGGGGGTCGCAGCATTAAAAAGGTTGAGAACCACTGTTCTAAAATAATATATATTTCTATCTTAACATTCCTCTTTAATCCCGACCGTCCTCTTCAAAATTTATCCCAGGTTTCATAATAAACTGATCCACATTTGTCTTTTAATATCATTATGAGCCTGTCCATGTCCGCACATGCTAATATTTTATGTATTAACTCTTCCTCTGTGGGAATTTCCTTGCTCTTCCATTTTTGTGCTAAAGCAAGCCTAGCTGCAGTCAGGATGTGTAGCAGCAGGCAGATTGTTCCCTTGTCGTATTTTTCTGTCGTTATTCCCAACGAGTAGAGTTCAGGTTTTAACTCGTAAGTCCAACGTTAATATATCCTGCTTGGGATTTCTGATGCTTTCGAACCTGGCCACGTTTAAGATCTGTGGACTACAACTCCCAGAATCCCCCCGCCAGCATGGGGTATTCCGGGAGCGGAAGGCCACACATCTGAAAATGGCTGAGTTTGAAAAACACTCCTAGCAAACAAGGGGTGTGTGTGTCCAACCTGGGCAACTTTAAAACTTGTTGACTTCCAACTCCCAGAATTCTCCGGCCAGCTTTAAAACTTGTGGACTTAGACTCCCTAGGCTGCATTAACAGAGGGACATAATCAAGATCACGTGAAGTATTAACACCAACATACAATGCCTTGGTAAGGCCACACTTGGAATACGGCATCCAGTTTTGGTCACCATGATGTAACAAAGATGTGGAGACTCTAGAAAGAGTGCAGAAAAGAGCAACAAAGATGATCAGGGGACTGGAGGATAAAACATACAAGGAACAGTTGTTGGAATTGGGGATGTCTAGTTTAATAAAGAGAAGGACGAGGGGGGACATAATAGCAGTGGTCCAGTATCTCAGGGGCTGCCCCAAAGAAGAGGGAGTCAAGCTATTCTCCAAAGCGCCTGAAGGCAGGACAAGAAGCAACGGGTGGAAACTCATCAAGGAGAGAAGCAACCTAGAACTAAGGAGAAACTTCCTGACAGAACAATTAACCAGTGGAACTACCTGCCTCCAGAAGCGGTGAATGCTCCAACACTGGAAGTTTTTAAGAAGAGACTGGACAGCCATTTGTCTGAAATGGTGTAGGGTTTCCTGCCTGAGCAGGGGGTTGGACTAGATAACCTCCAAGGTCCCTTCCAACTTTGTTCTGTTCTCCAAAGCATCAGAAGGCCGGAGAAGAAGCAACGGATGGAAACTCATCAAGGAGAGAAGCAACCTAGAACTAAGGAGAAACTTCCTGACAGTGAGAACAATTAAACAGTGGAACAACCTGCCTCCAGAATGTGTGAATGCTCCAACACTGGAAGTTTTCAAGAAGAGACTGGACAGCCATTTGTCTGAAATGGTATGGGGTTTCCTGCCTGAGCAGGGGGTTGGACTAGATGGTCTCCAAGATCCCTTCCAACTCTTGTTATTCTGGGCTTTGTTCCTGTGTGAAATTCAGAAAGGAAATTTGCCCTCCCTATGGATTTATTGAGGGATCTGCTGTCTTCCTTACCCTGAGGGGGACTTCCTGTTCTTTGGTGAAGTCAGTGAGATTCAAGAAAGGGGGTGGGGGTGGGGGGAGCAGATCAAAGGCCTTGTAACTTCCACAAGGAGATCTTAGATGCCTGGTTGAGGACTTTTTAGAACCAGGTGGAAAATCTGCAATTCTGCTAGCTTTCTGATGCTCCTGGATCTCTGCTGGGCCGTCTTGTCTCGTAGAGCCCATGATTCAAGGACATTCAGTACGTCAGGAAAATTAGATTGCAACCCCCACCCCCTGCTCCCAAAAGCTGCTAAATTCAAAATGTCCACAGCTGCCTCCTTATCAAATGTACTTTCTGTTTAGACTGCGGTTGAACCTCCATTTTCCTCCCCCCCAACTGTGCATCAGATATCTGAGTTACACCAATTGTTTCCACTTGGATAAAGTTGTAATTGCAAATGGAAAAAAAAAGGGGGGGGGGAATGGAAAATCAGAAATTCACGAAAACGTCTGCCTTTTCATTAAACGCATTAGAAAAACAAATCGTGTTATTGTAAGGAGTTTGTCTGATTTTTTTATTATTATTATTATTATTATTGCCATTTGACTTCTGACATTGTTAGGAAGTTATCACTCCAGCGATTTCTCCAAGAGAGAGAAACAGTTTTGGAAAATCAGAAATTTTTCGCTCCCTCAATATTTAATAGTCAGGATACAAGAAGTCATTGGCTTACAACTCTATGCAACAGAGACAAAGTCCGTGTGTGCCTAATCACACTTGGCCAATAAAATGTTTTTATTCCAGGGGTTCTCCACCTTGGCAACTTTAAGACTTGTGGACTTCAATTCCCAGAATTCCTCAGCCAGCTGTGCTGGCTGAGGAATTCTGGGAGTTGAAGTCCACAAGTCTTAAAGTTGCCAAGGTCGAGAACTATTCGTTTAGCGACCGAAGTTACAATGGCACTAAAAAAAAGTGACATGACCATTTCTCACACGACTGTTGCAGCATTCCTCCCCCCCACGGTCACGTGACCAAAATTTGGGGGCTTGGCAACTGACTCGCATTTATGACGGTGGCGGTGTCCCCAATCACGTGATCGATCCCCTTTTGTGACCTCCTGACAAGCCAAGTCAATGGGGAAGCCGGATCCACTTAACGGCCGCGTTACTAACTTTATCAACGGCGGTGATTCACTTAACAACATAGGCAAGAGGTCATAAAAGGGGGCAAAATTCACCTGTCTCACTTTGTAGTGTCAAGGTTGTAAGTCAAGGGCTACCTGTGTTTCAAGAGGTCGATCCTCTCCTGCCACTGCCAAACCCCCCCCCCCACATATTTATTTATAACATTTATTACAGTGGTTCTCAACCTGTGGGTCGGGACCCCATTTGGGGTCAAACGACCATTTCACGGGGGTCGCCAAACAACGCAGTCCGCCATTTTTCCCCCTTTTCCTTAGCTGTGCTACTCCCTTTTATTCTATTGGCTTTTGAAAGCCAATAGAATAGACTCTCTTGAATAGAGTCTAATTCTATTGGCTTTCAAAAGCCAATAGGAATTGTCCAGGCTGTCTCTGCCCTGCTGAGCCCGCCAAAAGTCCCAGTCTGCAAACGGTGCTGCACCAGTTGAGTAGTCCTTGACTTACGACTGGTTGAGTAGTCCTCGACTTACGACCGGTTGGGGGTTGCGGCATTAAAAAGGTTGAGAACCCCTGCTTTATTATATTACATCATATAGTGCAGCCTGCAGATTTCTTTCGCCCTCGTTTTTGTACATCTAAAGCACCACTGATGCCTCCAGCAGCATCTCTTTTCCCCACAACAAGGCAGGCAGTTCCGAGAGGGAATGGCTGAGCAGAAGTCACCCTGAAGCAGGACTAGAACTCGCGTCTCCCAGTCTCTCGTCCAGCCCTTCACAGCTGCAGCAAAGCCGCGTGTGTGAACTGGACCGGGGGATTTTGCTTCATCGGGAGGATGCGAACTGCCCCGGATTCTGCCCTAGCAGAGGCTGATTTCAGTGTCGGGCGATAGGGGGCGCTGCGGAAGACAGCAGATGATGGACCTTTTCTTACGGCTATCGGCCAGCAGGGGGCGCGGCGGGCCTTGGCGGGCGTAGTTGGGCGCACGTTGCAGTTCACGGAGCTTTAGAGGCATCCGGCGAGGAGAAGCGGGCGGAGGAACTCCCGGGATCTCTCCGTGGGGATTTTTCCACGCGGGGCTTTCGCGCTTCTGGCCCCTGCTCATTCCTTTATTTCAGAGGCGTTCCGGGGAGGCTCTGGAGGTCTCCCCACAAAGCTTCCGGCGGACTGGATCTGTCTGTCTGTCTACCTACCTACCTCTATCTCCATCCGCCCACCCACCCAGCTAATCAATCTGTCTCCATCCATCCACCCTATCTACCTACCTATCTACCCACCCACCTCCCTCCCTCTATCCACCCACCCACCCAATCAGTCCGTATGTCTCCATCCATCCACCCACCCACCGACCCACCCAGCTAATCAATCTGTCTGTCTCTGTCCATCCACCCTATCTATCTACTTACCTACCTAATGTACCTATCTACCCACCCACCTACCTATCTATCTCCATTCGCCCACCCAGCTAATCAGTCTGTCTATCTATATCCAGCCATTCATCCACCCTATCTACCTACCTACTTACCTATCTAATCTACCTATCTACCCACCCATCTACCTACAAACCTCTATCTCCACCCACCCACCCAGCTAATCAATCAGACTCTGTCTCTATCTCCATCCACCCATCCATCCATCCATCCTATCTATTTACTACTTACCTATCTAATCTACCTATCTACCCACCCACCCAATCAATCAATCTGTCTCCACCCACCCACCCAGCTAATCAATCTGTCTCTCCATCCATCCACCCTATCTACCTACCTACCTAATCTAATCTACCTACCTCTCTCCATCCACCCACCCACCCAGTCTGTCTCCATCCATCCACCCACCCATCCAGCTAATCAATCTGTCTGTCTGTCCATATCCATCCATCCAGCCACCCTATCTACTTACCTACCTAATGTACCTATCTGCCCACCTATCTCTATCTCCATTCACCTACCCAGCTAATCAGTCTTATATCCATCCATTCATCCACCCTATCTACCTACCTATTTACCTATCTATACCTATCTACCCACCCACCTACCTACCTACCTCTATCTCCACCCACCCATCCAGCTAATCAATCAGACTGTCTGTCTCTATTTCCATCCATCCATCCAATCTATCTACCTACTTACCTATCTAATCTACCTATCTACCCACCCACCTACTTACATCTCCACCCACCCACCCACCCAATCAATCTGTCTCCATCCACCCACCCACCCTACCTACCTACTTACCTATCTAATCTACCTATCTACCCACCCACCTACCTACCTCTATCTCCATCCACCCACCCACCCAAAGTCTATCTCTATCTCCATCCATCCTATCTACCTACCTAATCTACCTATCATCCATCCATCCATCCATCCATCCATCCATCCATCCATCCATCCATCCATCCAATCTACCTGTCTACCATCCATCCATTATACCTACCTGGCTAAAGGTGGATCCAGCCTTTTCAATTTGCCGAGGGGCTGAAGCCTGGGCTGGAAAGGGTTAAAGCCAACCTGCCTCGGTTTAATTGACAGCGGGAACCACAGCTGCAGTCTTTAGGGCCCAGGATGATGGGGTGGGGTGGGGTGGACAAAGTCTATAAAGGTCAACAGCTGTAGCTCCAGGCTGGGTGGGGCTTCTGTCCGGGATCCCGCTTCTTCTCCCACTGGCTACAGGTACCTACCAGAAGTTGCTTAAATCATACGTTGAGATGTAATTTAGATTTTGACAGTTAAAATATATAGTTTTAGATTTCTTTCTCTCTCATTATTAATTGTCTCTTTCGCACTTTGGGGCTTCTCTGTGGAACAGGGGGTTAGAGTAGATGATCTCCAAGGTTCCTTCTATACCTTGTGTTGTGCAGGTAGTCCTGCACTTAACGGCCACAATGGAGCCCAAATTTTCTGTTGCTAAACAAGGTGCTTGTTGGGTTTTGCCCCATTTTATGACCTTCCCCCCCCTGTTGTTAAGTGAATCACTGCAGTTAGTCACGCACTTGTTAAGTAATGCTGGCTTCCCCTTTGTCTTTCACTGCAAAGTTAGCAAAAGGGGATCACCTGACTGGGGACATTGCAACGGTCATAAATATGAGTCGGTTGTCAAGCATCTGAATTTTGACCCGTGTGACCGTTGGGATACTGCAACGGTGGTATGGTATGAAAACTGGTCATAAGTGCTTTCTGGTGAGACCGGTCTATCAGGGCACCCTGAAAAAAATTGTCATAAGTCACATTTTCCGGTGCCGTTATAACCATGAACAGTCACTAAACAAACATTTGTAAATTGAGGGTTTCCTGTATATTGGAGGCTGCTTGCGTTCAGCCCTTTGGGAGACAGGTCTGGGCTGGTCCTCACTTAATGGGGCAGGGTCCTGTAAAGCGCCTGTCCTTAAGACTAACAAGTGTGTAACAGAAAGAATAACAGAGCTGGAAGGGACCTTGGAGGTCATCTAGTCCAACCCCCTGCTCAAGCAGGAAATCCTCTACCATTTCAGATAAATGGGGCTGTCCAATCTCTTCTTAAAAACCTCCAGTGATGAGGAAGGGAGGGAGGAAGGAAAAAAGAACAGCGGAATAATAATAATAAAGTTGGAAGGGACCTTGGAGGTCATCTAGTCCAACCCCCTGCTCAGGCAGGAAACCCTCTACCATTTTGGACAAATGGCTGTCCAGTCTCTTCTTAAAAACCTCCAATGTTGGAGCACCCACAACTTCTGGAGGCAGGTTGTTCCACTGGTTAATTGTTCTAACTGTCAGGAAGTTTCTCCTTAGTTCCAGGTTGCTTCTCTCCTTGCTTAGTTTCCATCCGTTGCTTCTTGTCCTGCCTTCAGGGGCTTTGGAGAATAGGTGGACCTCCCCCTCTTTGTGGCCACCCCTCAAATATTGGAAGACTGCTATCATGTCACCCCTAGTTTTTCTTTTGACTAGACTAGACTAGAGCTGGAAGGGACCTTAGAGGTCTTCTAGTCTAGCCCTCTGCTGAAGCAGGAGAATCTATATCAGTGGTGGCGAACCTATGGCACGGGTGCCAGAGGTGGCACGCAGAGCCCTCTCTGTGGGCACATGCGTTGTCGCCCCAGTCCTAGGCCTTCAGCTGGATTTTATAAAACCTTTTCGCTTTAGGCCTCCGCCGCCGTGTACAAAAAAAAAAGGTTCAATCAATCAGTCAATTTCAACTTCTCATGGGAAAAAAAAGATCTTGCAAAGTTGGAATTGATGGATTGAACTTTTTAGTTCCACCCAGTCTGCCATTACCGCCCCAGCCATGCCCACCCACACCCACCTGGCACCTGCCAATACATAAGTGGGTTTTGGGTAGCAGTTTGGGCACTCAGTCTCTAAAACAGTGGTTCTCAACCTGTGGGTCGGGACCCCATTTGGGGTCGAACGACCATTTTATGGAGGTCGCCAAACAACGCAGTCCGCCATTTTTTCCCCCTTTTCCTTAGCTGTGCTGCTCCCTTTTATTCTATTGGCTTTTGAAAGCCAATAGAATAGACTCTCTTGAATAGAGTTTAATTCTATTGGCTTTCAAAAGCCAATAGGAATTGTCCAGGCTGTCTCTGCCCTGCTGATCCCGCCAAAAGTCCCATTCTGCAAACGGTGCTGCACCCGTTGAGTAGTCCTCAACCTACAACTGGTTGAGTAGTCCTCGACTTACGACTGGTTGGGGGTCGCGGCATTAAAAAGGTTGAGAACCACTGCTCTAAAAGGTTCGCCATCACTGACCTATATCATCTCAGACAGGTGACTGTCCAGTCTCTTCTTAAAAACCTCCAGTGATGGAGCACCCACGATTTCTGGTGGCAAGCTGTTCCACTAGTTAATTGTCCTCACTGTAGACTAGACAAGACACACCCAATTCATGCATGGATGGAAACTAATCAAACAGAGAAACAACCTAGAACTAAGGAGAAATTTCCTGACAGTGAGAACAATTAACCAGTGGAACGAAGTTGCCTCCAGGAATTGTGGGTGCTCCAACACTGGAAGTTTTTAAGAAGGAATTGGACAGCCATCCGTCTGAAACAGGAATAGGGTTTCCTGCCTGAGCAGGGGGTTGGACTAGATGACCTCCAAGGTCCCTTCCAAACTCCGTTATTCTGTATTCATATATTTTAGCCGCCAGCCCCCTGATCCTCTTTGTGGCTCTTCTCTGCACTCTTTCCAGAGTCTCAACATCTTTTTTTACATTGGGGTGACCAAAACTGGATGCCGTATTCCAAGCGTGGCCTTATTCTTTGTTTGGAGGCCACTTCGACACTCTGCCACTACGATGCCACCCCCACCGTAAGGCACTGCTTCCAGGGAGTGAAAGTTCCACGGTCCTTTCCCAGCCCTGTCTCAAGGCCAGCCGCTTGGGAAACCGAGTCAGCCGCTTGGGAAACGGAGTGCCCGCTGCATTCCTCAGAGGACGGTTCCAAAAACAAGTCTTCTAAATTGGATTGGACTTGTGAGGGACCAGCTGTGGGAGGCACCTCGGGGAGGGCAAAGTTGCACTAGGTCAGTGGTTCTCAACCTTTTTAATGCCGCGACCCCCCCCAACCGGTCGTAAGTCGAGGACTACTCAACCGGTCGTAAGTCGAGGACTACTCAACTGGTGCAGCACCGTTTGCAGAATGGGACTTTTGGCGGTCTCAGCAGGGCAGAGACAGCCTGGACAATTCCTATTGGCTTTTGAAAGCCAGTAGAATTAGACTCTATTCAAGAGAGTCTATTCGATTGGCTTTCAAAAGCCAATAGAATAAAAGGGAGTAGCACAGCTAAGGAAAAGGGGGGGAAAAATGGCGGATTGTGTTGTTTGGCGACCCCCGTGAAATGGTCGTTCGACCCCAAATGGGGTCCCGACCCACAGGTTGAGAACCGCTGCACTAGGTGTTTCGGGCGTGGGAATTTCAGTTCTGTTGGCTTTGTCCTTCTGTGTAATCCCTTGACTTCGAGTGAATGCTACAGAAGAGGGCTGAGTTGGGAAGGGAGCCCCTAGAGGTCCTGTAGTCCAACCCTCCGCTCTCAGGCACCAAGGGTGTGTAATTCTCACCCGAAGGGGGTGTGTGTGTTTGAAGGATCGGCCTTTCTTAGGAGCCTGAGTTTGAGGCAGGACTGACCGTGTTGCCGTTCCTTCAGCAAACCATGGCTTAGCACCAAAAAGCACAACCCGCTCTCGTCATACAAGCCAGACTGGACAATTTGGGGACGGTTTTCGGCAACGGACAGAGAGCCATGTCGCTTGCTCGGATCAAGTGATGTCTCAGTTAAGTAACTGTTTGTCTCTGGTTTTGAGTTTTAGCAAGGAGCCCGGTTGTGCTCACGGTCCAGGTGATTAGATTGTGAGGGTGTGTGTGTGTGTATGTGAGAGAGAGAGAGAGAGAAGGTGATTAGAAGCAAGGGGGTGTGAGTGTAAAGTTGGGTTTTCGCCTTGCCTGTCTCCAAGGTCAAGAGAAGGCCAGAACGGGGAGGGCAGGCGCAAGGGAAATGTGAAAATTGTTGTGTGTGTGTGTGTGTGTTTGTGTGTATGTGGACGTGGGTGGGCGAGGGAAGGACCCGTCCTTGGAAAAGGCTAAACCACAAAGGAGGAGCAGCCAAGTGATCTAATTATGGTAGACTTGGGGGGGGGGGGGAACGTTCAGGCTTCTGTGCTTTGCAAATGCTGGATAGACCATCACACGCCAGGAAAGGAATAATTAGGTTTCTGATTCTGGGTTTTCGTAAAATATTCCTAAGGTTGATGAAAACTCTTGTTGAATCTCTCTCTCTCTCTCTCTCTCTCTCTCTCTCTCTCTCTCGCATTTTTTCAACATATTTTCAACTTATTTATTATGTATCTCTTTTATTCTTAATTTTTATTTCTTTTCTTCATTTTATTTATTGTCTATTATCTATTTTATTTATCGAATTTATTATCTATTTCATTAATTATTTTATTTTATCTATTTTGTTTTATTGTCCATTATGTTTTATTCATCTAATTTATTATCGGTTTTATTGTTCATTTTTATTTTATTTATTTACTTTCTTTTATTTATTTTATTGTCCATTATCTGTTTTATTATCGAATTTATTATCTATTTGATTAATTTTATTATTTATTTTTTTCATTGTTCTATGTTATTCATTGTTTTATTTATTTTATTCTTTATTAGCTATTTGCTTTATTTGTAAAATAAAAAATCTAAAAAGTTGAAAAATAAATGGATTTTAAACATACATACATATATATATATATATACATACATACATACATACATACATATATATATATAAAACAGATAAAAAAACATGATCACCAGAAGAATATAGGTATAAAAATATACTTTACTAAAAAATAAATATATATATATACTAAATATATATGTAGGTCTTTGATTGTTCGGGTTTTCTCCCGCATTTGTTTTCTGAGGTTTTCGCGGGTGTTTGCATGTAGGTCTTTGGTTGTTCGGGTTTTCTCCCGCGTAAAATTGGAAGTGTCTTGGTGACGTTTCGACGAAGTCCCATTCGTCATCTTCAGGCTGGTGTTTTCAGCTTCGTGCTTCGAGCAGCAATGCTTCTTTTATTTATTTATTCAACTTATTATCCAAAGCACCAGAAGGCAGGACAAGAAGCAACGGATGGAAACTAAGCAAGGAGAGAAGCAGCCTGGAATTAAGGAGAAACTTCCTAACAGTGAGGATAATTAACCAGTGGATCAGAAGTTCCCCCCAGAATTTTCTAAAAAGAGATTTATTTGGAATTAGTATAGGGTCTCCTGCCTGAGCAGAGGGTTGGACTAGATGACCTCCAAGATCCCTTAAGTCATATTCTGTTATTCTCTTGTTTCTCTCTCTCCATTTTCTCTCTCTCTCTCTCTCTCTGACTCCATCCATCCATCCGTCTATCTCTCTGTCACTCTTTCTGTCTCCATTTATTTCTGTCCCCCCCTCACAGCCCTGAGTGCTCCTGTCACTCCAGGTGCTCCTGACTTACGACAGTTCATTTAGTGACCTTCCAAGGGCACTGCAAAAAGGGACCGTTTTTCACATGACTGTCACAGCATCCCCGTTTTTCACACTTACGACGGTCACAGCATCCCCAAAGGCATTTAGTGACCGTCCAAGGCACTGAAAAAACGGACTTACGACCGTTTTTCACACTTACGACCGTCACAGCATCCCCGGTGGTCAGGTGATCAAAATTCAGACGCTGGGCAAATGACTCATAGTCATGACGGTCGCAGTGCCCCCGGGGGTCACGTGATTCCCCCTTTTGTGACCTTCTGACAAGCAAAGTCAAGGGGGGAAGTCTGATTCGCTTAACGCCCAGATTACTAAATTAACAAGTGCAGTGATTCACTTAACAACGGTGGCAAGCAAGGCCGCAAAACGGGGCCAAACTCACTCCACCTCCCGTCTCATTTGGAACGGATATTTTGGGCTGTGCAAAAAAGGTCCTAAGTCCCTTTTTTTTCTAGTGCCGTTGTAACTCCGAACGGTCACTAACTAAATGACCCGTCGTAAGTCGAGGACTACCTGTGTAGGCTCGCGCAATCAATCTGAGTTGTAATCTAGCCTACGGTCCTGATTCCTATCGCTCGACAGCCTCTTCCTCTTTGCAACCTGGGGGGGGGGGAGAAATCCATCCGAACGGAAAAAATCCATCTGGAAGGGACCTCAGAGGTCTTCTAGTCCAACCCCCTGCTCAAGCAGGAGACCTTAGGCCAACGTTTTCGCCTTCTGAGATCTTTCCGGTTCTTCGCGATGAGAATTTGAATTGTGGTCTGAGGAAGCAGCAGCGTTGGGACTTTGGAACGAGCCCTTGAGAACGGGGGTGTCTTTTCTTGCAGGCCCCCGGATTCCCCGTGTGCCGAAAACCACGTCGTTCCTCAAGAGATGCTCCGCTTGAATTCAAAGGAGGTCCGTCAGCTTCTACACAACCAGTTTGTGGTCATCTTAGGCGACTCAAGTGAGTGCAGCCTTCGGAGAGAGGCGCTCCCAGCTCTCTTGAAGGCATCTGAGGGAGCTTTCCCCAGCCTTGGTGCCCTAGATCAGTACCCTGGACGACAGGTCCCATGGTGGCCGTGGAAAAAGGATCAGCGGTTGCTTGCTCATGATGGGCTTGTGAGTCATTCAGGTCCAGCACCATGGGATGGGGAACCTATCTGGAATGGTGGGGGAGAGGGTCAAGGATGGTGGGGGTTATAGTTCAACGTGGAAAGAGCTGGATCTGCTTTCTGCTGGAGAAGAATGAAAAAAGGTCACGGACCTTCTCTGTTCTGCCTTCTCCTGGGAGCGTGGATTTCATATAGCATCCAAAAGCTGGAAGGGACCTTGGAGGTCTTCTAGTCCAACCCCGTCCTGCAACCCTTTATGGATAAAATCACCAAAGCTGGCCACTTTAAGACTGGTGGACTTCACCTCCCAGAATTCCTCAGCCAGCAAAGCTGGCTGAGGAATTCTGGGAGTTGAAGTCCACCAGTCTTAAAGTGGCCAGCTTTGCAGACTTCGCTCAAGGCTTCCAAGATGGGCAACGTCCAATTGTGTGGCTCAACTGCCGGAATCCTCAGCAACGGTGATGCTGGCTGAGGAATTCTGGGAGTGGAAGTTGAATGACCGTCGCGGTTTAGGCCCGTAGAGGGTGGGGCAGGCTCCCTGGCGGTCGTAAATTGAGTTTGAGGTGCAGTTCCATTCTCCTCTCTCGTCCTCTTTCGGCAGTCCAGCGATCTGTGTACAAGGACCTCATTCAGTTGCTGCAGAGTGACTCCTTACTCACTTCGTCCCAAATGAAGACTAAGGTAACGAACGAGGTCTGGTGGAGCTGTTTTTTGGGGTGGGGATGGAAGAGGGGGCAGCTCTGCCTTCAGCGTCCTTCCTTGGTGCCTCCATTGCCAGCTTTCGCTAGGTTAGGACATATAACAGGGTTGTTGAGGGCACTTCAGAGGTCCTCTAGTCCAGGGGTCTCCAATGTGTGGACCGCAGCCTCTTGGCCACCGGGCCACGTGAAGGGATGGCCAGTCCACACGCGTATGTGCTTGCGCTCACTCCCCACACTGGCGCTAGCGCCGCTCCGAGCACCCCACTGGCGCTAGCCCCGAACATCCCACCAGCACGAGCACAGCACAGGTAAGTCCAAGCACAGGGAGGGGGGGAGGCAGCCAATCCCGACATGCCGCCCGCTCCGTCCCACCGTCTCTCGGCTTGCCCGCGGCCACCTGGTGCATTGGGATCACCTGCCTACCCCTTGTGCATGCGCTGGAGGTGGGTCACCGGGCCAGGCTGATCACCCTGATATCGTGTTTCCCCGAAAATAAGCTCTAATGCGTCTTTTGCTGCAAATAAAATAAAATAAGACCAGGTCTTATTTTCGAGGAAATATGGTCTCTCTCTCTCACACACACACACATGCCTGCCTGCCTATCTATCTATCTATCTATCTATCTATCTATCTATCTATCTATCTATCTATCTATCTATCTATCTATCTATCCTATCTTCTATCTGTCTGTCATCTGTCTTCTATCTATCATCTATCTTCTATCATTTATCTATTTTCTATCATCTATCTACTGTGTCTGCCTGTCTACTATCATCTATCTATCTTCTATCTCTCTATCACTTATCTATCATCTATCAATCTATCATTTATCTTCTATCATCTGTCTATGTATCTACCTTCTATCAATCAATCTACTTATCTATCTACCTACCTATCCACCCACCCATCATCTATCTATCTATCTATCTATCTATCTATCTATCTATCTATCTATCTATCTATCTATCTATCTATCTATCTATCTATCTGTCTTCTATCAATCAATCAATCAATCTACTTATCTATCTACCTATCCACCCACCCATCATCCATCTATCTATCTATCTATCTATCTATCTATCTATCTATCTATCTATCTATCTATCTATCTATCTATCTATCTTCTATCAATCAATCTACTTATCTATCTACCTACCTATCCACCCACCCATCATCTATCTATCTATCTATCTATCTATCTATCTATCTATCTATCTATCTATCTATCTATCTATCTATCTATCTATCTATCTATCTATCTATCTACCTACCTACCTACCTACCTACCTACCTACCTACCTACCTACCTACCTACCTACCTACCTATCATAGATGATACATGAGCCATGATGGCACAGTGGTGAGAATGCAACATGGCAGGCTGACTCTCCCCACTGCCAGGAGTTCGACCCTGACCGGCTCAAGGTTGACTCAGCCTTCGATCTTTCTGTGGTTGGTAAAATGAGGACCCAGATTGTTGGGGGGGGGGGCAAGATACTCTGTAAACTGCTTAGAGAGGGCTGTAAAAGCACTATGCAGTGGTATATAAGTCTAAGGGCTATTGCTAGTGCTACATCTGGAGCTTATCGAACGTCTGTTCTTTTCTCTCTCCAGGGGGAATTCACTTTTGAAAACGACCACCTAATCGAAGGTGGTGTGCTTGAGGGCCTACACAACGGAATTCATTACCGGGAAGTCCGTCAGTATCGCACCCGTTATCATCTCATCCGCTTCTACTTCCTGACTCGGATCTACTCGGCATATTTTGAAAGCATCCTCGACGATTTCCGGGCTGGCCCAGCGCCAGATGTTTTGATCCTCAATTCTTGTGTTTGGGATGTTTCCAGGTAGCCTGTCGTCCGTCGTGGGTGTCAACTATTTGATGACCTTCAGAGGGCTCTTGGTGGTTCAAATCCTGTAGGACCTCAGCAACTTTACCACTCCTGGACTTCAACTCCCAGAATTCCTGAGGCAGCCTGGCTCAGCTTGGAAACCTTTCCTTTTCCCCTCAGCACAGCTGGCTCAGGAATTCTGGGAGTTGAAGTCCACGAGTCATAAAAGAGCCAAGGTTGCCTATGTACCTCTGGCCTAGGCCGCTTTATGACTTGTGGACTTCAACTCCCAGAATTTCCTCTCAGCCAGCCACGCTGAGGGGAAAGGGAGAGGTTTCCAAGCTGAGCCAAGCTGGCTCAGGAATTCTGGGAGTTGAAGTCCATGAGTCATAAAGCGGCCTAGGCCAGAGGTAGGCAACCTGGGCTCTTTTATGACTCATGGACTTCAACTCCCAGAATTCCTGAGCCAGCTTGGCTCAGCTTGGAAACCTCTCCCTTTCCCCTCAGCATGGCTGGCTGAGGGGAAATTCTGGGAGTTGAAGTCCACCAGTCATAAAAGAGCCAAGGTTGCCTACCCCTGACCTATACCATTTCTGACAAGTGGCTGTCCAACCTCTTCTTGAAAGCCTGCAGTGATGAAGAACCCCCACCTTCTGAAGGCCACTTCTGTTCCACTGGTCGATTGTTCTCACTGTCCCAAAATTTCTCCTTATTTCTAGGTTGACTCCTTCCTTGATCAGTTTCCATCCATTGTTCCTTGTCTGCCCTTCGGGTGCTTTGGAGAATGTCCTCCTCTTCTTGGGGGCAGCCCTGCAAATATTGGAAGGCTGCCATCATGTCACCCTTAGACCTGATGTAGAATAACAGACTAGGAAGGGACCGTGGAGGTCTTCTAGTCCAGCCCCCTGCTCAGGCAGGAAACCCTACGCCATTTCGGACAAATGGCTGTCCAGTCTCTTCTTAAAAACTTCCAGTGTTGGAACATTCACCGCTTCTGGAGGCAGGTGGTTCCACTGGTTAATTGTTCTCACTGTCAGGAAGTTTCTCCTTAGTACCAGGCTGCTTCTCTCCTTGATGAGTTTCCCTCCGTTGCTTCTTGTCCTGCCTTCTGGCGCTTTGGAGAACAGGCGGACCCCCTCCTCTTTATGGCAGCCCCTCAAATATTGGAAGACTAATATCATGTCACTGCTAGGTCTTCTTTGCATTAAACTAGATATATCCAATTCCTGCAATCGTTCGTCGTACGTTTTAACCATTGTTGCTCTTCTCTGCTTTCTTTCTGGATTCTCAACGTCTTTTTTATAGTGTGGTGACCAAACCTGGATGCAGGATTCTAGATGTGGTCTTTATAGAGCAGTAGTTCTCAACCTTTCTAATGCCGCGACCCCATAATACAGTTCCCCATGTTGTGGTGACCCCCAACCACTTATACATCACCGGGTGCCAGGGGCGTGGCCAAAGAAAAGGGGGAAAAATGGCGGACAGCCTTGTTTGGCGACCCCATGAAATGGTCGTTCGACCCCAAATGGGGTCCTGACCCACAGGTTGAGAACCATTGTTATAGAGCAAAGTTTATTTATAGAGCGGTATAGAGGGTTTCAGATTCTGGTGAGTTTTTTTTGTCCCTGAGCAGATACGGCCCGTCTTCCATGATGGAATACCGCAAGAATCTGGAGATCGCTTTCAACAGATTGGATGCTGAGCTGTCATCCTCCTGTTTGGTCATCTGGAACATGACCATGCCTCTTGGACCCAGGATCAAAGGTGGCTTCCTTATACCAGAGGTATGAGAAGGAATCCCCCAGTCTGCTTCTTGTCTTAGAGGTGTGGTCTTGACGGGGGTTGTCAGTGTTGCTGTGTGGTTTGTTTCAGGTGCTCCTTTTATGGCTTCTCTGTGGTGTGCTGGGCTTTGGTTAATCTGCGGCGAGCCCCAAAAGCAGTGGTTCTCAACCTTTTTAATGCCGCGACCCCCCAACTGGTCGTAAGTCGAGGACTACTCAACCGGTCATAAGTCGAGGACTGCTCAACTGGTGCAGCACCGTTTGCAGAATGGGACTTTTGGCGGGCTCAGCAGGGCAGAGACAGCCTGGACAATTCCTATTGGCTTTGGAAAGCCAATAGAATGAGACTCTATTCAAGAGAGTCTATTCTATTGGCTTTCAAAGGCCAATAGAAGAAAAGGGAGTAGCATAGCTAAGGAAATGGGGGGGAAAAATGGCGGACAGCCTTGTTTGGCGACCCCGTGAAATGGTCGTTCGACCCCAAATGGGGTCCCGACCCACAGGTTGAGAACTACTGCCCAAAAGGTTCTCTACTAATTGGAATTAGCATTGGAATTTACATATAGTCCCTCTGCAGTGATGATGTTTCCTAGTTTGGTAATGAAACGTTTGCAAGAAAACCAAGTTCAGAGAGATCTAAGGACCCCACAGTTGTCATTCTCCTCTCCTCCTCTGCACACCTCCTCCCTTCTAGTACTGATGATGTTCCCTAGTTGGGTCATGACATGTCTCCAAACTCAGAGAGCACCAAAGACCCCACAGTCGTCCTCCTCCTCCTCCTCCCTCCTAGCCCTGATGATGTTCCCTAGTTGGGTCATGAAACGTCTGCAAGAAAACCAGCAAGCTCAGAGAGCACCAAAGATCCCACAGTCATCTTTCTTCTCCTCCTCCTCGCACACCCCACTCCTTTCTAGCACCGATGATATTACCTAGTTGGGCAATTAAATGTCTGCCTTTCATCATAGCACAGAACACAGACTGTAGGTTGAAGGGACATTGGAGGTCTTCTAGTCCAACCTCCTGCTTGGCCAACCAAGGGAAGTTTGCCCCTTATTTCCTACTGTCTCCCAGCTGCAGCACCTCAACCAGACCCTCCGCAAGGACATCATTGAAGGCAACTTCTACGGGGCCACGCTGGCTGCCCTCCACCTTTTTGACGTGGTGGACCTCCACTTCCACTTCCGCTTCGATGTGGGGAACCGGGTCAAAGATGGCATCCACTGGAACAATGTGGTGCATCGCAGGATCACCAACCTTCTCCTGACCCATCTGGCGGACGCCTGGGGCGTCGTGATCCCAGAGAAGGATCCTTGGGAGGGTGAGTAGAAGGACACCCATCTGCTATCCCTTGAATCTCCACCTGAGGCAGGGAGAGGGTGATAAAGCCAGGAGCATCTAATTCCGGAAGAAGTTTTTTTTTTTTTTTACCCCAAGGGTGCAGTGCTTTGGCGTAAACAGCCGAGGGCGCTGGTGAGGCCAAAGACAGCAATAGCCAGAGGCCTCTTTTCTCTCGACATCTACTACTCTCTAGTTTATACTACAGTAGCACTGATGATGTAACCTAGCTTGGTAATGAAATGTCTGCAAGAAAAGCACCAAGCTCAGAGAGCAGCAAGGACCCCACAGTTGTCTTTGTTCTTCTCCTCCTTTCTGCGTACACCCCACTCCCTTCTAGCACTGACGATGTGACCTAGTTGGGCAATGGAATGTCTTCAAGAACTCAGCCAAGCTCAGAGAGCACCAAGGACCCCACAGTCCTTCTCCTCCTCCTCCTCCTCCTCCTCCTCAAACCCCTCTCCCTTCTAGCACTGATGATGTTACCTAGTTGGGCAATGAAATGCCTTCAAGAAAACAGTCAAGTTTAGAGAGCACCAAGGGTTTTGCAGTTGTCGTTGTCGTCCTCCTCCTTTCTAGCACTGATGATGCTACCTAGTCGAATAATGACATGTCTGCAAGAAAATCACCAAGGACCCCACATCCTTTTCCTCCTCCTCCTTCACTCCACAAAAACCACTCCCTTCTAGCACTGATGACGTTACCTAGTTCGGTCATAAAACATTTTCAAGAAATCAGCCAAGCTCAGAGAGCACCAAGGACCCCACAGTCCTCCTCGTCTCCACAAATCCCACACCCTTCTAGCACTGATGATGTTACCTAGTTGGGTCATAAAATGTCTGCAAGAAAGCAGCCAAGCTCAGAGAGCACCAAGGACCCCACAATCCTCCTCCTCCTCCTCCTCCTTTTCTTCTTCTTCTTCTTCTTCTTCTTCTTCTTCTTCTTCTTCTTCTTCTTCTTCTCCTTCTTCTTTTCTTCTTCTTCTTCCTCCTCCTCCTCCTCCTCCTCTTCTTCTTCTTCTTCTTCGGAAGCTGGACTCGTTTAATGACCACATGGTCCACTTAATAACTGCTGCCATTCCTTCTGGCAAAAGGGCCATAAAATGAGGCCCAACTCATGTAACCATCTCCTTGCTTAGCTATTGACATTCTAGTGCCAATTGTAGCCGTTAAATCAAGGACGTGTTTCACGTTCCATGGTTAAACACCTGGAAGCACCTTGAGGGGCTATGGGGAAGTGCTGCCATAGATAGCGTAGTCGGCCAGAGTTTTCTCCGAGAGGCCTGGTGTGTTGTGAACCACTTGGTGTCCTCTTTTCCTTCAGAACAAACCAAGGCCATCAGGCTGCTAGCTGCCCCAGCGGACATTCTAGGACACCTCAATAGGAGCAGAAGAGAATATGAAAATGCCGCAGGCTTCCGGGAATGTCCCACACCGGCAACCCGATGGCGGCACAAAGAACGCAAGTACCTGTGGCTGGAGGGGTCACAGGGGCCCATGTGGTGGGTTCTAGCAGGTTGGAGGTCACCGTCCAGCCACGTGGTGCTTCTGGAGCCCCTGGCCTGGCCGATAAGGATGGGAAGGTCTGCACTGAGCGGGCATGCGGGCGGGACATGGTCAAAAAAAAACTCAAGATGGCGGCCACAGTGTAGCAATCCAAGCTCCCTCTGTTTCTTACGGACATCGTACTCAATGCTTAAGAGATGGATCCTTGATGATGTCATCATGGCCACCACCTTGATCTTTTGGGGTTACACCTTGGGGGACATCCTTGATACCGAGGGTGGTTGAAGAGTCCAGAATGGTCTCCCTTGATCCTACAGATCAAGTGACATTTGCTGGCCATTATGAAGCCGACGGGCGTTATCCAGAGCACCCCGTTTTCTATGATGACTGTTTACTCGTTCCCAGTGGTGGAGGGACATCGACGCCTTTCTTGGGATTTACCAGCTTTGAGGACTCCCAAGGCTTCTCCTTTTACCCAGACAACGTGTTCAGAGGTCAGTGATTATGTGCACATGTGTGTGCTCTCCCTCCCTCTCTCCCCCTCTTTCTCTTCCTCTCCCCCTCCCTTTCTCCTTCCCTTTCTCCGTCTTTCTGTCTCCCCCTCTCCCACCCATTCCTTTTCTCCCTCTCTCGCTCTCCCTTCCTCTCCGTCTTTCTCTCCCTCTCTCCAAGTCCCTCTTTCCTCGTTTCCCCTTCTTCCTCTCTCCCCCTCTCCCTTTTTCTCCCCCTCCCCTTCTCCCTCTCTCCCCATCTCCCCCTTTCCCTCTTTCCTTCCCTCTCTCCGTCTTTCTCTCCCTCTCCTCTGTCTCCCCCTCTCCTTCCCTCTCCCTCCCTCCCTCTCTCTCTTCCTTAATATTGATCTCAGCAGTTGCTAGTTTAACTGGAAACAGGCGTGGCCTACAAAAGAAACTTCTGGGGGAAGTGAGACTGGGGAAGAACTCACTTAATGACGGTAATTGGGACCAGACTGTCCATCACTAAGCAATGCAGTTGTAAAGGACAGCAGTTTTGGCAGTCCCCATTAACATCGTTAAAGTGAAACACCTTGGCTGATTATGTGAGTAACTCACATGATTGCAATGTCTGACTTTTTGCCAGTTTGTATATTGACTTTGGTTGTGGGAACCTGTCAGGGAAGATCAGAAATCGTGATTACGTAACCACAGGACACTTTGATAGTTGGTTGTGAAATGCCCAGATCCCCAGATTGCAGTCATGTGATCACATGGACCCTATAGTGGCCAAAACTCTTGAGGACCAGTTGTAAGTACTGCTTGTTCAGCGCCATTGTTAAGTTTGAAGAGATGAATGAATGGTTGTTAACTGAGGTCCTTTTGTACAAGCTAACAAGGATGAGGTCCCCTGGTTTGCACGCACAGAAAGCCCACTGATGGTCCAAAGTGACAAGCTGGCAAGGCACAGGCTGTGTTCACACAATGTATTTCACCGGCTCCGTAGTGTTTGGCTAGCTATGATTTGTTCTTCGTGGCTTTGTGCCAATACTTCCTGTTGGATTCATTTGTGCTTCGGAGCACTGTATGAAGCCTAACATGAGTTAATGAATTATACGTGGGTTGTGTGAAGATCTCTCTTTTGATGGCCAAAACTGGCTATGTGTTTGAGGTATGTAGCAAGGAAACTTTCTCTACTGCTTCTTCCTCTTTTTGCTTTTTCTGCAGACGTGGCCCTCGACAACTTTGATTGCCATCTGTGGGGCCCCCCAGATCCCTTCCTGCCTTACCCCTCCCACAACGAAGAAAACATATTCCCAAGCTCCAGGTGGCATCGAAAAAGAAGAACACATGTGGGCTCTCCCTTTGTCATGCGCCAAGAGCACTCTTATCGGGGAGATGTTACGCCGTATTGGAAACGCAAGGTCCCCTTGAAGCGCCACTGAAGATTGTCTCCTGCCAGGACAAGGAAAAGTATCTCTTCCAGGGTGTAGGAGAAGAACTGACCGTGGAGATTTTCTCTCCGTTCTATTTTCTGTGCACCAAAATTGAGCCGTGGAGATTTTCTCTCCGTTCTATTATCTGTGCACCAAAATTGAGCCGTGGAGATTTTCTCTCCATTCTATTTTCTGTGCACCAAAATTGACCCGTGGAGATTTTCTCTCCGTTCTATTTTCTGTGCACCAAAATTGAGCCGTGGAGATTTTCTCTCCGTTCTATTTTTTGTGTACCAAAATTGAGCCGTGGAGATTTTCTCTCCGTTCTATTTTCTGTGCACCAAAATTGACCCATGTGCTTGTGTCTGTGACAAAAGGATGCAACATCCTCTCCGGCCTGGTCTTGTCTTGGACAATTCGCCCTGACCACTTCACCCTCATTCCCCCTCGTCCCAGTTGACCCACCACAGCTGCCCTTCCTCGTCTACCCGTTCCGCGTCGCTCTCAACTACTGCTTCTCTCCGGGCAATTCACTGCAGGACAAATTGCTCCGGCCAATTCGCCACGCGGGACAATTAGCTCCGCGGGATAGTTCCAATCTGGGGCCCCACACTGCGGCCCACAGGGGCTGCAACTTCTGCCGTGCTGCCAGGACGGTGGGACACTGGTGGGCTCGGCTTACAAGGTGGCGAGAAGCCAGGAATTGGGTGGAAGGGGTTGGGTATCTATTTAGTGTCCGAAAGACTTCAGTTGTGTCCTGAGGTTCGAGGTTTGAGCCTGACAATTTAGCAACTATTTCTGAAACACCGTTCCAGAAGTGACTCCCTGGAGTTATGTTGATCTCAATATTGTTTTCCCCTACTCCAAGGTCGGGGTCTAGCCCACTCCCAGGAGGGTGTCTGGCCAGGGACTGTTCTCCTTGGCCCTCTAGGGACCCTGACTTACAAAAGGATTCCAACAGCCAGTGTAAGACGGACTGATGTGCGTCTGCTTATGCATGCTACGAAATAAAACGACACATCCCAAAATCATTTCTGGTGGGAAATATTAGAAGTTTATTTGTAACTGACCGATTCCGAAGCTGCTGATTGCAGACTCGGTCCTATATATTCTGCTTGTGTTTTTTTAGTTCTTTTTTTTAAAAAAATTAAAACGTGCCTGTTATTGTTTACATCTGGAGGGTTATTATAATCTTTGCTCTTGGTTTTACTTTATGGAAGTGTTTCTCAATCTTGGTCACTTTAAGAGGGGTGGACTTCAACTCCCAGAATTCCCCAGCCAGCCTAGCTGGCTGGGGAATTCTGGGAGTTGAAGTCCACCCCTCTTAAAGTGACCAAGATTGAGAAACTTTGATCTAACCCTATCTGGAGGGCGCAATATGGTGGAAAATGTTGAGAGGAGTCTCATTAAAAGGTATTAAAATCCTTACGATGGGGATATAAACGTATCGGAACTCTTTGAAAACATTTAACTGTGGGTAGGGAAGAGTTCCAATAATAGAAAAAGGAAGAAATAGTCTCAAATTTGAGTCCATTTCGTTCACTGAGCAAGACACTATGTCTCAGAAACTCTATTATAACATTTTAGCAGAATCCCTAGAAAGCAAAGCAAAACAAACCACTCCTGGATATATTTTTTTTCTTAAAGAAAAAAAGACTGAAAAAAAAAATTCAAAATAAAACCAAGGGCTGCCCGGTGAGATTGTGACAGGGTGGAGAAGATGCAAACAAACAAACAAACAAACAGAAAAAGAGCTTTGAATTTTAGGTGGAGGGGATGACCCACCAACCAGAAGGGCAATCTGTTGCAAGAGAGGCAGTCCCCTGACTAATGGGACCCGTAGTCCAAAGTATGTCCTATACCAGGGGTAGGCAACCCAAAACACTCAAAGAGCCACTTGGACCCGTTTCCCACCAAAAACAAAACACCGGGAGCCGCAAAACCCTTTTGATATCTAAAATGAAGATAACACTGCATATATCCTTTTTTACCTTTATTATAGGTGTGTGTGCATGTGTGTGTGTGTGTGTGTGTGTGTGTATATACATATACATATACACATACACGTGTGTGTGTATGTGTATGTGTGTACATACATATACACATACACACACAGGTAAAAAAGGGATATATGCAGTGTTATCTTCATTTTAGATGTCAAAAGGGTCTCTCTCTCTGTCTCTGTGTCCTATACTGTACATATAACCATAATTTTATTTTTATTTTATTTTTTGGTATGTATTTTCAGATTTTTTTGTAAAAACAGCATTTTAAGCGGCGGCAGGGGAGGGGGGGGGAACCTGCTCAACAGGAGCAAAAAAAAAACAAAATCCTGTTGCAAGAAGGGACCATCCCTATCAACACCCATCCCACCCCGGAGGTGGCTGATGGGACTTGTAATCCAAAGCATTCCTCAGTAGAAGCCCAAAGTCACCCTCTGGATCACTCACTGCTGCAAAAATGATGGGGAATATTTTAAAAACTGGGCCTTTGCAGCGGGGGGGGGAGGGGGAAGGAGGCAACCTCCAACCCTATTCCGGCCTCTCCTGCACAAGGGGAGACCCGCTGGCTGCCTGACGGATGGGATTTGTAGTCCAAGGGTCCCCGGGGTGGGGCGAAGGGTCCCTTGGGTGGGGCGAAGCCTCGAGGAGAAGGCATTACACACACACACACACACACACACAGAGTCGCAACCGCCTAATTGCTTTCACCTGTGCGGCCGAGGCCCACCTGGCCGCGATCAGGCGCCTCGCGCGCCGCGCCCGTCTCCATGGCAACCGCTCCGCGAGCCGAGCGATCACACCTGCGCGGGAACGAACGAGCGCGCGCCTTTCCCGCCCAGCGCCCTCGGACCGCCTCGCGGGCTCTTTTTCCGCACGCCCATTCTCGCCCGTTGATTGGCTGCTCAGAAAACGCAATCCCCTCGGATTGGCTAGGCGGTCTGCCCCTTCGATGAGAGGCGGGGACATTTAAAAAGTCGGCGGGCTCCTCAGGCTGAGCGCAAAAAAAAAAGAGCGAAGCGGGCGCGCCTCAGAGGCAGCAGACGCCGCTAGCCGCGTCTCTCGGTCCCCGAAAGGGACGATGCTGCGGGGCGCCGGGGGGGGGGAGTCTCTCTCCGGCGCTCCCGCGGCCCAAGTATTCGAGCTCGAGGCCGGGCAGGGCCTTTTGAGCTTTGAGGTAATTCTAGCGGAGACTTTTCTACGTTGTAAGATACTGAGGGGAGCGCGCGTTCTTTAGCTAATTAGTAGCTGATTGTTCTCGGGCAGTCAGGATAGCACCTGTGGTGATTTTGAGCGCGGCGTGTATTCTTTGGCGTAAAACGCCAGGGGTGGCTGAGGTAATCCTCTCAACGGTGGTCTATTCAAAGGACGCCAATAGCACAGGTCACTAAAGATACTTATCTCAGTTTTCGCAAACCGCTCGGTCTTGAAGTAATTCTAGTCAAAGCTCGCGTTCTTAAAATTTGGGTGGAACCTGAGGTAATGTCAGCCATGTCCTTTTTTTAAAAAAGGGACCAAACCGCCACAGGTGAATAAGAAAATGAACGTTAAAGATAAAATTGCCTCAGGAGCGGACCTTCCTCTCAGGAATAAAGTGAATTCTTGGGGCCTGAGGGAATTTTAGTTAGGACTTCTAGTACCTACCAGCTTACCTGCCTAATCTACCTAGCTACCTCTATCTCCTTCCAATCTATCTATCTATCTATCTATCTATCTATCTATCTATCTATCTATCTATCTATCTATCTATCTATCTATCTATCTATCTATCTATCTATCTATCTATCCTATCTGTCTGTCTATCTATCTATCTATCTATCTATCTATCTATCTATCTATCTATCTATCTATCTATCTATCTATCTCCATCCTGTCTATCTATCTATCTATCTATCTATCTATCTATCTATCTATCTATCTATCTATCTATCTCCATCCTATCTATCTATCTATCTATCTATCTATCTATCTATCTATCTATCTATCTATCTATCTATCTATCTATCTATCTATCTATCTCTATCTCCATCCTATTTATCTACCTACCTACCTCTATCTATCTATCTATCTATCTATCTATCTATCTATCTATCTATCTATCTATCTATCTATCTATCGACCTACCTACCTACCTACCTACCTCCCTCCATCCTACCTACCTACCTACCTACCTACCCCTATCTCCATCCATCCATCCTATCTACCTACCTACCTATCTCCATCCATCTTACCTACCTACCTACCTACCTACCTACCTACCTACCAACCAATCTGATCTATCTATCATCCATCCTATTAGAAATGAAATTTTAGCTCCTGGAATTCTCTTTTATATTCCTCACAGCCTCTTCTGGGGCTGCTTTGAGCTTTCATCAAAGGAAGGAAATGAAAGAACAAAAATAAGCCACTCCAGGGCTTCTTTGCCAAATGTTACAGCACACACTGGCCACAGGAGGGCAGACTTTGTTGTTTTGACTAAACTCAGTTTTATGGGCGTTTGCTTATTATGTATATTCCTTTATCAAAGGTGTACCCTGAGTGCCCCTAGGAAAAAAGCACAGAGTTGTTGTTGTTCATCCATTGATTTTGATGAAGATCTTGATATCTTGTGGGTTATGGGCCTACAGAGTTGTAGGAATCATAACAAGGCCCTAGAATTCTTGATCAGGGGTTGATGAAAGGTGTCAGTAAGGGGGCAGACTCTCCTGCTTTTACCAGCTGGGCTCGGGGTGAAGAGAATCAAATTCCTGCCCTAAGACCTCCCGTTTGCTATCGGTACAGCCTCCATAAAACAACACAACTCCATATTTTGAACTGGAGCAACAGGCTTGAACCAGAGGAGCCGGTTAAAGGGACATTTCCCCCGAACCCCGAATTAACCACAAAACAACAGCTAAAAGGGGAATACTTTCTCCTTTCTGTATCTTTTTCCTTCTTAACAGTGGAAGAAAATACAGTGAACAATTGCTTTGAGATTATAATTATAATAAAATAGAGCTGGAAGGGACCTTGGAGGTCTTCTAGTCCAACCCCCTCCCTACTCCGGGCAGGAAACCCTATTCCAGTGGTGGTGAACCTATGGCACGGGTGCCAGAGGCGGCACTCAGCCCTCTGTGGGCACGTGCACTGTTGCCCCAGTCCTAGGCCTTCAGTTGGATTTTATAAAACCTTTTTGCTTTAGGCTTCCGCCACCGTATGAAAAAAAAAAGGTTCAATCAATCAGTCAATTTCAACTTCTCGTGGGAAAAAAAAAGATCTTGCAAAGTTGGTATTGATTGATTGAACTGTTTAGTCCCACCCAGTCTGCCGTTACCCCCGCAGCAACGCCCACCCAATGGGCCACACCCACCCAGCACCTGATGATGCATAAGTGGGTTTTGGGTTGCAGTTTGGGCACTTGGTCTCTAAAAGGTTTGCCATCACTGCCCTATTCTATAGCAAATAAATTAGCTTGTAGGTATAGTTTATGACCTGCAGGGGGCAGTTGAGGTTTTTTTTTTTCCTCTTTGGTTTCTGTTGCTTGAAGATTAATAACTCTGCAAGAACTGAACTTGGTTTGAAAATCACTGTGTCAAGGGAAATAGCTGCATAACGGTAAAATTCAACCTTTTGCAACAAATGGCCCGCAGATGTGCTGGACCATTTACCTATCCCTGCAGTTTGTATGGGTGGGGAATGGTGAAAACACTACAGGTAGTCCTTGACTTACAACCTTGAGCCCAAAACTTCTGTTGCTAAGTGAACCATTTGTTCAGTGAATTTTATGAACCTTCCTTGCCACAGTTGTTAAGCAAATCACTGCAGTTTTTAAGTTAGTAACCCAGTTGTAAAGTGAATCTGGCTTCCCCCCATTGACTTTGCTTGTCAGAAGGTCACAAAAGGGGATCATGTGACCCCCAGGGACACTGGGACCATCAGTTGCCCAGCTTCTGGATTTTGATCACATTGACCGCAGGGATGCTGCAACGGTCGTAAGTGTGAAAAATGGTCATAAGTCACTTTTTTCATTGCCACTGTAACTTCAAATAACGAACGGTTGTTAAATCAAGGACTAACAACCGTCTGTTTGTACATTGCAACAATTAGGAAGTTCTTCCAGATCTAGAAAGCCGCAAAGTTATATTGTTGGAGGGAAAATAATCCAAACTTTAGGCACAAATAAAAATTCAGAGGGAGGGGAAATGGAAGGAACATTACATGCTGAGCAAAAATGTATAAGGCACCAATAAGGAAAGAGATCACACAAATAAGAGCCGTTGTGAATCAAAGTTTCTTTAGATAGTGTTTTTCAAACTTGGCTACTTTAAGATGTGTGTGAATTTCAATCCGCAAATTCCTCAGTTTGAAAAAACCTAGTGTAGATGTAGCATAGGAAGGACAGAATAACATGCTGATATTTAGTAAAATTTGACTGGATGTGGAAAAACGATTGAAATGCAAATTTTTTGCCAAAGAAAATGAGCAGGCTTTAAAAATTTCTTGGGTTCCCCCCCTCCCCAATCTTGTTGCAAGCAGAGTGTAACTGTAGAAAAGACACAAACTTGGGTGTGGTTAGCATAGAGATAAGGGGAAAAAATATTATTCTGGGGGAGGGAAGGGAAGATTTAGGCTTAGCTGAAGAATAAAGAGGACTGGCCCAATGTGGAATTTATTAAATTTTGAAAATGTTGGGTCTCGAGTTCGAGAAGGGAATAAAGTGAAACAAACTAAACAGAAGTAAAAGGCCTACATCTGAAGCTGTTTTAGCTCAATTCCAGATCAAAGCTATGCTAGCTTCTAGTTCCCATCAATCCAGCCTGCTTGACTGTGGATCATGGAAATTATAGTCCTAATGGCACCAAGGAAATGAAGCTCCTCCCAGTTTAAGACCAATCCCTGAGAGGACCTCTCCTTCCCTCCCCCTCTCTTTTTCTTTTTGTCTCTTTTTCTCTCTTTGTCTCATTCTGCTTTTCTTTTTGTTTTCTCTCTCTCTCTCTCTTTTTTTTTCTTTCTCCCCCTTTTGTTTCTCTCATTTTCCCCTTCTCTGTCTCCCTTTCTTTTTCTTTTTCTGCTTTCTCTTTCTCTTTTTCCTGTCTCTATCTCTCTGCCTCTTCTTTTTCTCTTTCTTGTTCTCTTTGTCTTTCTCTGTCTGTCTTTTCCCTCTCTGTTTCTCTGTTTCTCTCCTTTTTCTCTTTCTTGTTGTCTGTCTCTGTCTTTCTCTTTTTGTCTTTTTCTTTTTCCTCTCTCTCTCTATTTCTGTTTCTATTCCTTTTTCTCTTTGTTGTCTCTATCCCTTTCTCTCTCTCTGTCTCTTTGTCTTTTTTTTTCTCTTTTTCCTTTCTCTGTCTCTCTCTCTTTTCTACAGATTTGGCATTTGTGAGGAAGGGCCCGACATGTTTCTTCTCTTCCAAGCTGTTGGTAGATTAAGGAGAATAGGACTTAAAGAAGAAGACCTCTGTGAGAAGCTTATGGCTGGCAACCAACAGAGTGTAGGAACTTCCAAGGGCAGGCTGTGTTGGGACATGGGGTCAGTTATGTTAACCCAGTCGGATAACAGGAGTTCAAAGATCATTCCATTGGGAAACCCGATTTAGGCGGGGCGAACTCAGGTGACACAAAGCCTCTTCAGAGAGTTGGTTCAATTCCAACCAGGAGAAGGTTGAATCTGCATTCTTGCTGATGTAGAACTGAATGTAGAACTTAACTTCTCCTTTGGGGAGGTGACTGATGACTTCAGGTAGACCTCAATGAGTGTCTGGGATTTTGTAATAATACCAATGCGCAGAAAAACCTACCAGCTTAGCTATGAAAGAGGGATTTTCCTCCAGGACTTTGTGAAAGCCCATGTTCTCGTAGGCCCTATGAGCAATGTGTTGCACCATGGAGGTACCCAACACGACTTCTTCATAGCCATGCTCCTGAGAAAACTGGATGACCGTCTTGATTAGAGCCTTGGATAGCCCTTGGCCACGATGCTCCTTCTTCACGGACATCCGCTTCAGCTCCCGGGCGTTTCTCCACCAAGATGGGTTGTCAGGATGGGTGAGGGCCACCATGCCTACCACCTCCTCTCCAATGTCCACCACCCAGAAGCCGCAGTCCTCTGGCTCCAGGTAGGTCCCCTGGATGTCCAGCATGTCCGTAGTAAGGCTGTTTTGGAGATAGTCTTCATAGATGTTCTTCATGGAAAGCATGCCGACCACCAGGAGAATGGACACCACCACCAGGGAGATGATGTAGGACGCCGAGCTCAGGTAAGTCATGAGGAAGACAGCCAGAAGGCCCAGGTGTGTCTGAGGACGCCCGAGAAAGTGCCACAACGCCCGAGGAATGTGTTCCTTGATCCCTTGAATGTAGAAGGTGCGCATCATGTCATAGTCTCTGGCTTCGTACTTCCGGATGTGGTACTTGCCTGCGACCAAGTCATGTTTCTCCTGCCCTGCAAAACAGAAGAGGCAGACATCTGAGGATTCTCCGTCCTCCAGGTCAGGGTTGTCCCAAAGGTCCTTTTTCAAGAGACAACAGGACTTTCTTGTTTTTCTTTGAAGATGTTTCGCTTCTCATCCCAGAAGCTTCTTCAGCTCTGACTTAATGGTGGGGGATGAAAGGATTTATACTCCTTGCAGACCGCTGGTCATTTGCCTCCTTTTAGAGAGGCGTTGAGGCCACCTGGAGATTTACCTGTGTCCTCAGGTCACCTGAGTGGTGCAAATGGGTGTGGAGCCTTGGCTGCAGGATGTTTTCTGTCCTGGGTCTCTTCCCCGTTGAAGACAGGTGCAGGCTGTTGGGTATGAATCTATCGGGGTCTGCATCTCAAAACTGAAAAAACATCTTTGGGATAACCAGGACCTGGATGACGGAGACGCTTCATAGACATTTAGCCATGCATTTGGGATGGAAACCCTTTGAATGGTGCGGGAGGATGAACGGATTTCCAGAAAATATTGCAGACTCCAGGAACCATTTGCTTCAGTTTGAGATTCAGACAATGCAGACTCATCCCCAACAGCCTGTGCTGATCTTCAACGGTGAAGGGACCCAGGGCAGAAAACATCACAAAAACGATGTTGAGACTTTGGAAAAAGTGCAGAGAAGAGCAACTAAGATGATCCAAGGCCTGGAGACTAAAACATACAAAAAACGGCTGCAGTATTTGGGTTTGGCTAGTCTAAAGAAAAGAATAGGGAAGATATGATAGTAGTATTCCAGGGGCTGTTTTAGTCTCCAGGCCTTGGATCATCTTAGTTGCTCTTCCCTGAATTTTTTCCAAACAGCTTTTTTGTAGCATGGTGACCAAAATTGGCCTCAGTATTTCAGGTGTGGCCTTACTAGGGTTTTATAAAGCGGTACTAATACTTCGTGTGATCTTGATTCTATGATTCACTTAACAACTGAGGCAAGCAAGGTCGTAAAATGGGGCCAAACTCACCTAACCATTGTCTCATTCGGAACAGAAATTTTGGGCTGTGAAAAAAGGTCGCAAGTCCCTTTTTTCTGTGCCATCGTTAACTTTGACCGGTCACTAAATGACCTGTCCTTAAGTCAAGGGCTACCTGTGTCAGCTGGAGCAATCAATCTAAGCTGCAGCTTAACCTAGGAGTCCTGATTCTTATCACTTGAACCTCCCCTTTCTATTTGCAACCTAGGGAAAAATCAATCCATCAGAGTAGAGCTGGAAGGGACCTTGGAGGTCTTCTAGTCCAACCCCCCTGCTCATACTGTTAGGAAGGAGCAGTCACCCTTTCTCTCACACAAACTCTCTGAATTGTCTCTTGATCCTCTGGAAGGCAACCTCTCTCCTGGGAATCTGGACGGCATCCTAATGGGGTGTTTTTAATTCCATTTTTAAGCCGGAATTGTCCTTGCTGGCATTAAAAATATAGCTGGCCCAGTTTCTGGCTTGCAAAGGTGGACAGCTACTCCCCCATCACTTACCTGCTGCTAGGTGTCCAGGTGCTGGCCTCTCCTGATCATCTATGATTGCAGCCATGATCTTGCAAGGAAATCAGATTTGCACCAGGAAGCGACAAGCTTAAAAGGAAGAAATCCTACAAAGAATTATTTCCCTACTGTACAACCCGTGCCAGTTTCCTGTATAGTCACTCTAAACCTCTATTTTAGTCCAGGAGGCTGTTAAAAAAGGATCTTCGGGGATCAAGCTTGCTTTCTCTTAGCAGGATCCGGAGAGAGGGGAAAAAAAGTAATTCTATATATACATTACATCCTTTGAAACTGGACTAATATATAGCAAAACCCGGATCCGAGCTGCTGGACCTAAATCAGGTTTTGTAGATTAAATCAAATCCAAATTACTTTAAAGCGACTGCTTTGTGCCGTCCTTGAAAAAGAGCATTTTATACCCAACTCCCTGGCACGTCCATTGAAAACACGATTTGAATGATAAACCAATTAACCTTCAGATTAAGAGCCTCCTCCCCCCCCCCCTTTTTAGGTTGAGACAGAAGACAAAGTCCACACGCGCCTGGAATTTTAGTGCTTTATTATTGCAAGGAAATAAAATGTCGTTTGGTTTTTCTTTTTTTCCCCTTTTTTTAATATGAGGAAAGAGAGTTTTGTGGCTTGGAAGCTTGGTGAGAGATGAAGAGCGCCGTAAGATGAACAAGGATCAGGTCTAGAAACATTTCATCTTTATTGAAAAATCAAATGTATTTCTCCACACGGCACAACGTCAGTGCACAAACCTGCACAGGACAATAGGGTCACTGCTCGGACAGCGAGACGTTCAAAAATCAGCGGAGGCACAAATGGATTGAAGAGAGATGGACGCAATCCATTCAAAACAGCAGCACAACAATCAAAATTCTTCAACCGTGTGAGAGGGTTTTTTTAAATTTTTTTTTAAAAATTCCGCCTTTATTATTTTTAAATATAATTCAAGGTGGCAAAGATATCTAATAGTCATTTCTCCTATTTTTCTCACAACAACCCTGTGAGGTAAACTAGGTTGGAACTGAGCGACTGGCCTAGACACCCAGCCAGCTTTTGTGCCTAAGGTGGGACTAGAATTCACTATCGCCTGGCAATTGGCCCAAAGTCACCCAGTTGGCTTTTGTGTCTAAGGCAGGACTAGACTTCACCGTCTCCTAATGATTGGCTCAGTCACCCAGCTGGCTTTCGTGCTAAGGAGGGACTAGAACTCACCGTCTCCTGTGGATTGGCTCAAAGTCACCCAGCTGGCTTTCGTGCTAAGGCTGGACTAGAACTCACCGTCTCCTGATGATTGGCTCAAAGTCACCCAGCTGGCTTTCGTAGTAAGGCGGGACTAGAACTCACCGTCTCCTGATGATTGGCTCAAAGTCACCCAGCTGGCTTTCGTGCTAAGGCGGGACTAGAACTCACCGTCTCCTGATAATTGGCTCAAAGTCACCCAGCTGGCTTTCGTGCTAAGACGGGACTAGAACTCACCGTCTCCTGATAATTGGCTCAAAGTCACCCAGCTGGCTTTCGTGCTAAGGCGGGACTAGAACTGTCTCCTGGTGATTGGCTCAAAGTCACCCAGACGGTTTTCATGCTTAGGGCAGAACTAGAACTCTCTTGTCTCCTGGCTATTCGCCCAAAGTCATCCAGATGGCTTTCGTGCCTAAGTGGGGCTAAAACTCACCATTGCCTAATGATTACTCCAAAGTCACCCAGCCGGCTTTCACGCCTAAGGTGGGACAAGAACTCAGGGTTTCCTGATAATTGGCGCAAAGTCACCCAGCTGGCTTTCACGCCTATGGCAGGACTAGAACTCACCATCTCCTGGTTTTTTAGCTTGATGTGTTAATCAGCAGATCAACCTGACTCAAGCAGACTTCATCTTCCCACAGATTCTTTCCTATTAAGAAATTTGACAGGGAGCAACTGCTTGGCCACGATCTTGCCCCTACCAAAAATGGCTGACTGGATCTAAATCCAAAGAATCCTCACTAATCCAGCTCCATTTCCAGGCAGGCAAGAAGGAAGGAAGGAAAGGAAAGAAGGGCAGAGCAAGCACAATAGACTTAGATACCGCTTCCCAGTGCTTCACAGCCCTCTCTAAGCGGTTTACAGAGTCAGCCTATCGCCCACAATAATCTGGGTCCTCATTTTACCGAACTCGGAAAGACGGAAGCCAAGTCAACCTTGAGCCAGGGAGGCTTACCTTTTGCTTATATTCCACCTATCAAAGTGAGGCTCCTGCTCAACAGCAGAAGAGAGAAAGATGAACAGCAAGGAGGACCTGCCCATCCCCACCCAAGCTGGAGGCCCAGCTGATTTTTCTACAGACATTCTGTCCACATTGAACCTTGAACTTGTGCTGAGAACTAACAGCAGGTTAAAAAGCAACTTTAGCTAAACCGACTCTGTTGGATTTTGCCAGAATTTTGTACCGGCTTGCTGCTTTTTAAGATCCACCCCCCCCTTATTTTCATTTTCAGAATAAATTTCCTTTTTGTCTCTTAAAAGCTAAGAGTTCTTCGTCAGACCGAGGTCAGCCTGGCTCATGACCGATGCCGTGATAAACTTTAAAACAGGAATTCTTGAAAGAAATCGGAAGGCCAGCCAGAGAAATGTTAAATTGTCTCCCCTCTGGGAGAGCTGAGAAAAATGGTTGATTCCAAAGATTGAGGGAGCTCCCCCATAAAGCAGGGATAAAGAATTTGGGGACTTGTCTATGGAGATTCTCAGTCATCCAGGTATGTTTGTCCCAAAGGTGCTTCTTCAGGAGGCAACTGCACTTTATTTTTCTTTGAAGACGTTTAATGATAATAAAGTTGGAAGGGACCTTGGAGGTCATCTAGTCCAACCCCCTGCTCAGGCAGGAAACCCTATACCATTTCAGACAAATGGCTGTCCAGTCTCTTCTTAAAAAACGTTTCGCCATGACCTGAGAATCTCCATCGACATTTAGCGATGCACTTTGGGAATGAACACCCTTCGAAGGGTGCGGGAGTGTGAACGGATTTCCAGAAAAGATTGTAGACTCCAGGAAACATTTGCGCTTCAGTTTGAGATTCAGACAACCCAGACTCATCCCCAACAGCCTGCGCCTGTATTCAATGGTGAAAGGACCCAGGGCAGAAAAACATCCTGCAGCCAAGGAGACTCCACACCCATTTGCACCACTCAGGTGACCCTGAGGACACAGGTAAACCTCAACAGTGGCCTCAACGACTCTCTAAACGGAGGCAAATGACCAGCTGCCTGCAAGGAGTATAAATCCTTCCGTTCCCCACCATCCAGTCAGAGCTGAAGAAGCCTCTGGGATGAGAAGGGAAATGTCTTCAAAGGAAAACAAGTTGCTTCCTGAGAAAGCGCCTTTAAGATCTTCCTCCCTCCCATCCAGCCACCTATCCATCCATCCTAAATTCCAGACCTTTCTTTCATCCAGACCATCCATCCATCCTAAATTCAAAGCTTGTCTTCCTTCCTTCCTTCCTTCCTTCCTTCCTTCCTTCCTTCCTTCCTTCCTTCCTTCCCCACCACCCAGTCAAGAACTGAAGAAGCTGCTTGGATGAGAAGCGAAACGTCTTCAAAGACAAAGTGCAGTTGCCTCCTGAAAAAAAGCCTCTTTGGGATTTGGGGCTTGTTCATGTAGAGAAAAACACCTTGTTGGGGACATTTTCCTATAGGAATTAATTCCTAATCCTTCATTGACACCATCCAGATCGATACAGGAAGTCCTCAACTTAAAACTGTCTGTTTACTGACCGTTGGAAGTGATGCCACGATCAAAAAAGGTGACTTAAACCATTTTTCACAGGACCGTTGCGGTGTTCCCTGTGGTCAAGTGATCAAAATTCAAAGGCTTGGCAACTGGCATGTACTTATGACAACTGCAGCATCCCTGGGGGAGTGGTGATGTCACGTGATCCCCTTTTGCGACCTTCTGATGAGCAAAGTCAATGGAGGGAAGCCAGATTCACTTAACAACCCTGTGGCAGTGGTTCGCTTAACAACTGTGGCAAGGAAGGCCGTAAAGTGGGACAAAACTCACCGAATATGTTTCGCTTAGCAATGGGAACTTTGGGCTCAACCGTGGTCATAAGTTGAGGACTACCTGTATAAAAGGAACAGTACGTCCCCGTAATCTGGAGAAACAAGGGACAGGACTCCTCCAGCAGGAATATGGCTCAAAACAGACCCAGGGAGATAGAACTTAGTCCGAGGCAGCCCTTCTCTGCTCAGCCCTCCCAAGTGCACTCAGGATGGGGGCTCAAGCCGCTGAAACCCACCACAGCCAGAAGCTAGTCCAAGATATCCAAGCATAGGTGTTTGGGGGGGGGATCACTACCAATGCCGTAGTAGTAGTCGGGTTACTTTGCAGGCCTGAGAAGCAAGCCATAGATTGGGAAATAAAAAGACCACGTTGCTTGTGTCTCCCAGTCAGCAGAACGCCAGGGGCCGTGTACCCTGGAGAAGGGGGAGAAAATATTCTTTTTTCCAATGGGGCGAGATGAAAGAAACAGCTTCTGCTAATCCAAGCAGGGTAGGCAAAAAAGCACCCAGCCAACAGACTTCCCTGGCCCACTGGTGGTTAGCTGTCATGAGAACAGCTCTCCGAAAAGGGCCACATGGATGTGAGTTTAGAATGGTTAACCCCAAGGCCACAGCTCAATGGGGCAGATGGGAAAATCGCTTCTTCTCCGCCGAGAAAAATGTACATTTTCCCCCCCTCACTTGCAAAGACGCTGCGAGGAGACGGGGAGTTTTCCTTCCCACATTGCTAAAACTGTAGAAGGCCCCGAAAGCCGCCTTGGGGGAAAAAAAAATCAGCATCCGGAAATGGATATGCATCTTTGTTGTTGTTGCAGTGTGTGAAATCTTAACCGCTTCCCCTGCCCCTTTGTTGACTTTGCGGGGTGGCCCAGCTGCAGGAAGAAGAAATGGGGTGCGAGGGCGGATCCAGCCCATCGCCGGAGGACAATCCTCCGGCGGTTTCCTCACTCGGCGCTAGGCATGTCGTAGCGATACTTGGAAATCGTACAGTTGGCCAGCCTGCCGTAGACAGTGGGGAGGATGTAGTGGTGATACTTGCGGAAGCCAACTCCTTCGTACATTGCCCGGGCTTCGTGCTGGACCATGAGGGTGTTCAGCACCACGGAGGAGTAGCCGTGCTCCCGGGCAAAGCAGATCACGGTCTTGCAGAGGGCCTTGGCGATGCCAAAACCCCGATAGTCTTTCCGAACGGACATCCGTTTCAACATGAGTTCGTTGCGGTGTTCTTCAGAGGGTCTGACCCCAACCGTGGCCACCACGCTCTCATCCACTTCGGCCACCCAAAAGCATGAGCCTTTGTCCCCGAGGTACGTGGCCTGGATGTCCAGCAGGTCTTTCTGCAGGCAGTGGTCAATGTACATGGACCAGATGTAACCCAGGAGTTGCCGGCCCATGGCTAGCAGCAGAGTGATAGCCAGGATGGGTAGGAGCAACGACTTGGAACTGGTGAACAGAACGCTGAAGGTGCAAGTCAGGATCAGAATGACCCAAGGCTGTTTCAGCATGTGGATGCACAGAGTGGGCACGTACTCGCTCATCCCGGTGGCAAACAAGTCCCGCACCGTCTCGTAGTCCCCGGGACGGTACTGGCGGATGTGGTAAGACACCATGGTGTGCCAGGCAGGGATGGGTTCAAGAGCAGCAAGGAGGATCCGGAGACCCCTTGATTAAAAAAAAAAAAGAAATCAAAAGAAAGGTGGTTAAGATCCAGATTCAGTCAGTTTTGTTTCATACAGTATTAACTTTGTGAACTCTCAAGCTTCCTCTTTCTGCTATGTATTTAAGATAGACAGTGATTAATTTTATATGTATTTATATGTAAGGGAGGAGGTGTATACCAGGGGTAGGCAACCTTGGCTCTTTTATGACTCGTGGACTTCAACTCCCAGAATTCCTGAGCCAGACATGCTGGCTCAGGAATTCTGGGAGTTGAAGTCCACAAGTCATCAAGGGAGCCATAGTTCCCCCATGCTGGCTCAGGAATTCTGAGACTTTGTCCACAAGTCATCAAGGGACATAGTTCCCCCATGCAGGCTCAGGAATTCTGAGAGTTGAAGTCCAAGTCATCAAGGGACACCAGACTCAGGAATTCTGGGAGTTGAAGTGCACGAGTCATCAAGGGAGCCATAGTTTCCCCATACTGGTTCAGGAATTCTGGGACTTTGTCCACAAGTCATCAAAGGACATAGTTCCCCCATGCAGGCTCAGGAATTCTGAAAGTTGAAGTCCACAAGTCATCAAGGGAGCCATAGTTCCCCCATACTGGTTCAGGAATTCTGGGACTTTGTCCACAAGTCATCAAGGGACCCCCATGCTGGCTCAGGAATTCTGAGAGTTGAAGTCCACAAGTCATCAAGGGACATTAGACTCAGGAATTCTGGGAGTTGAAGTCCACGAGTCATCAAGGGAGCCATAGTTCCCCCATGCTGGCTCAGGAATTCTGGGAGTTGAAGTCCACGAGTCATAAAAGAGCCAAGGTTGCCTACCCCTGGTATATAGCACATGTTGTATATGGCATGTTTATGTGTGTTCTGTATGCGTAGCCTTTTGAGAGCAAGCAACAGAATTGGATTTTTAACGAGTGCCAGTGTGGCCACAGTAAAAAAAATGCATCTCTTGCTTGTGACCACCTTGGGATTTTTCAGGGCAGCCGCCAGCTTCTGCAGTCCCCCTTTGCTGATGCTCTAGATCAGTGTTTCCCAAACTTGACAATTTTAAGGCATGAGGACTTCAACTCCCAGAATTCCACAGCCAGCAACGCTCTAGGTAGACAAATGGCATTTGAGCTAGATTTGGCATTTTTAGTCGAGGGTGGGCAGTCCTCGACTTACAATAGCTCATTTAGTGACCGTTCGAGGTTACAGCAGCACTGAAAAAAGTGACATATGACCATTTTCCACACTTACGACCATTGCAGCATCCCCATGGTCATGGGATTGAAATTCAAATGCTCGTATTTATGACGGTTACAGCGTCCCGGGGGTGTCACATGACCCTCCTTTTGCAACCTTCTGACAAGCAAAGTGGGGGGGGGAAGCCAGGTTCGCTTAACAGCCCATTGCTAACTTAACAGCTGCAGGCAAGAAAGGTCGTAAAATGGGGCAAAACTGACCTTAGCGACCTAAGTTTTGGGCTCAGTTGTGGGTCGTAACTTGAGGATTACCTGTACATTTCCCCCCTATCAGTGCTTAGAGCCCATGGGGAAGGTCTGGTGCTTAGAGCCCATGGGGCAGGGGGCTGGACTAGATGACCTCCAACGTCCCTTGCAACCTTATTCTCATGGTTAGGATTAAGTGGTACTACGTAGGCCAGCTGTGGAAGGCCAACCATTGCAGTCCTGCGCATCTGGCGGCTCCCCTGCGCTAGTCGCGGACGATGGGTGTTATAGTCCCCCCACTGGAGGGCACCCCGTTGGGAGGGGCGCGGGCGGGAGCGTCACTCGGGCCGACCCGCTCTCCCTGCCCGGATAAGGAAGTCTTCCTCGGCCTGCTGCCCCCTCGGCGGCTCAAGTACCTGCGGGCGAACCGCACCACCGCCGCCGCCCTCAACAGCAACAACGCGGCCACCTCGTCCTGGCCGTATCGAACGTCGTCATTTCCGGATGGCGAGCGCGCTTCCGGCTCTTCCCGCGGGCCGGAGAGAACGTCTCCCCTCTATGGTAGGAATCGGGCGGCCGGAGGACTCGTTCTTCCTGACTGTGAAAGGGCCGGAAAGGGGGCGTGGCCAGCCAGGCTGCACGCGCGTGCGCGCTCTTCTGCGGTCGGTGGGAAAGGCCCCCAAGGCTCCAAAGGGGCCTCGGGAGCTCCTCCCAAGTGGCGCCGGCTGCGCGGGCGCAGATTCCGTCGTTTGCCCCTGGCCGGCCGTTCAGGCGCCGGGATTACAGTTCCCAGGATTCATAGGGAGAGAAACAGTAGTCACGTATTGGCTGATCGACAAGTAGACCTTGTACTTTCCTGGTGGTCTCCCATCCAGTCATTAATCGGACCAGAGCATAATAACTATGTTCATGCAAGATGCATCTTTACCAAGGCACATTTATCTATCATCTATTATCTATCTGTCATCTCTTCACTGTATCTATCTCCATTCTATCTCCATGTCTGTCTATCCATATCTATCATCTTCATTCTATCTATCTCCATTCTGTTTGTCTGCCTCTATCTATCTATCTATCTATCTATCTATCTATCTATCTATCTATCTATCTATCTATCTATCTACTTCAGTGTTTCCCAAACTTGACAATTTTAAGGCATGTGGACCACATGCCTTAAAATTGTCAAGTTTGGGAAACACTGATCTACTTCATTGTATTTATCTCCATTCTGTTTCTCTGCCTCTAATCTTTCTCTCTCATCTCCATTGTATCTATCTACCTCCATTCTGTTTCTCTCTCTCATCTCCATTTCATCTATCTTCATTGTTTGCCTCTAATCTCTCTCTCTAATCTGTCTGTCTATCTGCATCTATTTTTCTCCATTCTCTCTATCTCTGTCTCATATTATATAGCCACCCATGTCACAAAAATGGCCCTTGTTGAGCTCACACCTAGAATCCCTTGTGTGATTCTAGGCGTCACATGCTGGCTGGGAGTTGAAGTCCACACACACACTTTCAAGTGACCCAGGTTGAGAACTGCTGCACTACGTGATCCCCTTCCAGCTTGACCATCTGAAGCCCGTTTCCCTTTTCCACTCTTCCTTGGGTTGACTGCTCACCCATTCTAATAATATTTTGGGCAGATCTTACTACGGGCACAAACTTGGCGATTTGGCATGTTGGGAAGGCGAGAGAATAAAAAGCAGCTGCAGAGAATCTGGGGAGATTAAATATCCAAAGAATTTATTGGGTAAAAACTCTTTGAAGGCCCCTTGACTTGCAAGGGTATGGCAATGCCTGCATTTTCACTGAAACGTAAGCCAGGATTCTCTGCCTGCCGTTCCCCCCCCCTTCCCAAATGTTGCCGGCAAGCACCCCGTGGCCTCTGATCTGGCATGGCACAGCCTGTTCGGCCAGGACCAGCCTGCCAGCCACAAGGCTGTGACCTATTTTGCGTCATTCCAGTACTTGGTGCTTAAGAAAACTATCTAGAATACAGAGACAGGGAGGTGGGAGGGAGGAAGAAAAGAAGGATGAAGGAAAGGAAGGAAAAAAAGAAAAGGAAACAAATAAAGAAGAGGAAGGAAATGAGAAGGAAGGAAAGGCTAAGAGAGAAAGAGAAAGGAAAGATGGAAAGGAAGGAAGAAAATTGAGGAATGAAGGAAGGAGGAAGAGAAAAAGGAAGGAGGGGGGGAAAAAAGAAAGGAAGAAAATGGGGAAGTAAGAAATGGGAAAGAGGGGGAAAGAAAGAGGAAGGAAGAGGAAGAGAAGGGAAGAAGGAAGGAAGGAAGGAAGGAAGGAAGGAAGGAAAGAAAGAAATAAATGTCCAGGTCTTTGTAAAACTATCAACAATATTTCTCCCTAAAAACCAGGCTAGGATATCTCAGTTGTTTTGAAAGTCTGGGAGGTGCACTCCTTGCTTGTGGGCCAAGGGCCGGCATTCTCGCAGTCCCCCCAAACCGAAAGGGTCCCAGCCAGAAAAAAGGGCCCGACAGCCCGTTCTCCTTGGGCGACGCCGGAGGGCCCCTCCTTGCCCTCACTGGGCCTGTCTCTGGGCCTCCAGCTGGCGCAGGCGCAGCCGGCGCAGCCGCAGCGCGAGGTCCTTGGGCACCTTCCCACCCTTGGCCAGGATCTCCCGCAGACGCTGCTTGGGGGTCTTGGTCAGGCGGAAGTCGCAGAGGGTGGCGCTGTTCTCGTAAGAGACGTGGCAGGTTCGGGTGACGGGGTGGTAGCCCTCGGCCGCAGCGGTCACCTCGTATTCGCCGGGGTTGAGCAGGCGCCAGTAGTCCCCATCGAAAGCTGTCAGTGGAGAAATGGAAGAGAGTTCCCTGGTGCTCTCTGAGCTTGCTTGCTTTTTTGCAGACCTTGCATTACCCAACTAGGGAATATGATCAGTGCTAGAAGGGAATGGGCTTGTGGAAAGGAGGAGGAGGAGGAGGAGGAGGAGGAGAAAAATATAGGGTTCTTGATGCTCTCTGATGGTGGTTTTCTCGCAGACCTTGCATTACCCAACTAGGGAATATGATCAGTGCTAGAAGGGAGTGGGTTTGTGGAGAGGAGGAAGAGGAGGAGGAAGAAGAAGAAGGAGAAAGAGGAGGAGGAGAAGGAGAAGAAGAAGACGACTGTGGGGACCTTGGTGGCTTACTCACAGAAATTGCATTATCCAACTAGAGAACATCATCAGCGCTAGTGAGTGTGGGCTTTGCTCCGCTTGTGTATAGTAACTTGCCCTGCCAGTGTTGGAGGTATGTGTGGTTTTCTCCTTGATTAGGGAACTACCTAATTAGGGAACTGCTTGATCAGGGAACTTTCACTTTGGTCAGTGCTAGAAGGGAGTGGGGTTTGCAGAGAGGTGGTGGTGGTGGTGGTGGTGGTGGAGGAGGAGGAGGAGGAGGAGGGACTGTGGAGTCCTTGGTGCAGTTTTCTTCCAGGTGTTAGGTAACATCATCAGTAATGTTGAACAGCACTGATGACATTACCTAGTTGGGTCATGAAACATCTGCAAGGAAACTGCTCCGCTCAGAGAGCACCAAAGACCCCCTCAATTCAACCACGAGCTACAAATATTCTCCTGTATCAGTCAATTAAAGAGGAGTTACTGGGGAGCTGTGGCATCGGCTGCCCACATGGGCTGCGCCACGGCTTTTGGTTTACCTGTCCTGATGTCATGGTTGATGCCGTCCACAGAAATGATGGCATCGGCGATGCCTCGCTCCGTGTCTTTATCCCGGACGATCCCCTTAATCCCTCGGTGGACCTGGAAGGAGACATCCGGTTACATGCAAGGACCGGGCTGCTGAGATGATCCCCCGTGGCCGGATCTCCCAAAGGATTGATCAGAGTTTGGATCTTGCCACAGGATCCCGAACTGAGTCCCGGGGGAAGGGACCGGCGATCCTCACCTGTTCCATGTACAGCAACAGGGATTCCTTGTTGTTCTCCCACTCCTGCGGGAGCTCCGATTCGTGGGGGAATTTGTCACAGGACAGCTCGATGGTCACCTCAAAGCAGTTGGTGTGCAGGTAGCTGAAGTCGTTCATACCTGCAGGGAAGAGGACCTGAGCAGACCTCACTTTGACCCTGGAGGATCCCAACCCACAAGTGATGCGAAGAGAGCCAGTTTGGTGCAGTGGCTAAAGTACTGACCTAGAAATCGGGAGACGGTGAATTCTAGTTCGGCCGTAGGCATGAAAGCTGGCTGGGTGACTTTGAGTGAGTCACCAGGAGACGGTGAGTTCTAGTTCCGCCTTAGGCATGAAAGCTGGCTGGGTGACTTTGGACTAATCACCAGGAGACGGTGAGTTCTAGTCCCGCCTTAGGTGTGAAAGCCGGCTGGATGACTTTGGACTAATAACCAGGAGAGTGTGAATTCTAGTTCCACCTTAGGCATGAAAGCCAACTGGGTGACTTTGGACTAATCACCAGGAGATGGTGAGTTCTAGTCCTGCCTTAGTCGGCTGGGTGATTTTGGACTAATCACCAGGAGACGGTGAATTCTAGTTCCACCTTAAGCATGAAAGCCGTCTGGGTGACTTTGAGCGAATCACCGGGAGACGGTGAGTTCTAGTCCCTCCTTAGGCACGTAAGCCGGCTGGCTGACTTTGGGCCAATCACCAGGAGACGGTGAGTTCTAGTCCCTCCTTAGGCACGAAAACTGACTGGCTGACTTTGGGCCAATCAACCAGGAGGAAGGGAGTTCTAGTCTTGCCTTTAGCACGAAAGGCGTCAGGGTGACTTTGAGCCAATCACAGGGAGACGGTGCGTTCTAGTTCTGCTTCGGCGAGGATTTTGCCCCGTCCGTTTCTCCAGCCCTTTGCTTAGTGCTAGTCTGCTTAGTTTACCCCTAGTCCCCATGGAGGACGGCCCGTTCACCTACTTCCCGGCACGGTGTGCCAGTTGGCTCCATTGATGATGTTGCCCTCCTGCATGAAGTCCTCATAGTGGCACATCCGCCGTTCATCGTCCACCATCACCAGGTTGGAGGTGGCGTAGACGGTGGCCAGCCATCGGAAGATGGCGTCGTCGGCGGTGGGGGTCAACTCCTGGGCTTTCCAGTAGGTGCGGGTCATGTCGAAGGGGTAGGTCACCACCAGCTCCCCTCCGTGCAGGTTGGCGCTCAGCACGAAGGGGTAGCGCTGCATCCAGCTGATAACCGCCCGCGTTTCTGGGGCAACCTTGGCAGGGGGAAAAAAACCCGTTCAGGATGAGCCCAAGCAGAGATGCCCTCCCTTTAGGGCAGGGGTCTCCAAGCTTGGCCCCGTTACGACTTGTGGACTTCAACTCCCAGAATTCCTCAGCCAGGCACGCTGGCTAAGGAATTCTGGGAGTTGAAGTCCACTCCTCTTAAAGTCAATATCAGGGGTCTTCAAACTTGGCCCTTTGATGACTTCTGGACTTCAACTCCCAGAATTCCTCAGTCAGCCATGCGGGCTGGGGAATTCTGGGAGTTGAAGTCCGCTCCTCTTAAAGTCTATATCAGGGGTCTCCAAGCTTGGCCCCTTTATGAATTGTGGACTTCAACTCCTATTCCTATTAAAGTCTATATCAAGGGTCTTCAAACTTGGCCCTTTGATTATTTGCGGACTTCAACTCCCAGAATTCTTCAGCCAGGCACGCTGGCCAAGGAATTCTGGGAGTTGAAGTCCACTCCTCTTAAAGTCTGTATCAGGGGTCTTCAAACTTGGCCCTTTGATGACTTGTGGATTCCTACTCCCAGAATTCCTCAGCCAGGCATGCTGGCTGAGGAATTCTGGGAGTCAAAGTCCACAAGTCTTAAAGTAAACCAAGCTTGAAGATCGCTATTATAGGGCATTTTATGGCCCCTGGGTCACATCCTTCGGCTTTCCCTGTTCAGCCCCCGTGAGTTGCTTTTATAATTAGTCCTCGACTTACGACGGTTTGGTTAGTGACCGAATTTACAACGGCACTAAGGGCCATGTTTCACATTTACAACCATCGCAGCATTCCCCAGGGTGACACGATCAAAATTCAAACGCTTGGCTAACTGACTCATATTTATGACGGTCGCAGCATCCCCCAGGGTCACGCGATCCCCTTTTGCGACCTTCTGACAAGCCAAGTCAGTGGGGGAAGCCGGGTTCGCTTAACGACCGTGTGACTAAGTTAACAACGGCAGTGTTTCCTGCGGCAAGGGAGGTGGTAAAATGGGGGGGGGGAAGGGAAATCCACTGAAATGCTGTCTCGCTTAGCAATGGAAATGTTTGGGTCGTAAGTCGAGGATTGCCCGTGTCCAATTGCTCGGTTGCAGTTCCCGGCTTGAAATGGGGGTGAGGGGAGGAGTAGAGACGCCAAGATGGAAGGAGCTGGGCATGGTGGGCAACCCACCGCCCAGGGGGCACCGGGGTGGGGCTCACCGTGGCGTTGGGGAAGGTGTACGCCTCCGGGATGGGGATGTAGTGGTTGGGGAACTGGTGGGGGACCAGCTGGAGGTCCTCGGCGTCCCAAAGGTCCGTGTTGAGATCGGCAAAGTTGTGGTTGAGATCAAAGCCTTCGTACGTCCATCGGCCCAGTGCCCAGCCGGACAGCTCCGAGCCCTGCAGAGTCGACAGAGAAAGGAGGGGATGGAGAGCCCGCTCGGTGCCCCCTGGATGGACCGGCCCGGGGAGATCGGTGATCCGCTCCCCAATTATATCTTCCTTCCCAAAGTGGGATATGTTGTGGGTCACAGCTACCAAGGTAGTCCATCTGGAGGGACCTGGGAAAGGGGCCTTCTCGGTGGTGGCTCCCTCCCTATGGAAGGTCCTTCCCCAGAGATCAGATTAGCGACCGCCTGGCTGGTTTTCCGCAAAGCTTTGAAGGCTGGTTTGGTTCAATGGGGCTGGGGACCCATTTGGAGCGGATCGATTCTGTTGTTGGTGCCACGGAGTGAGGGTTAGAGTGGGGGCTAAAGTGTAAAGTTTTTAACTGGGAAGGAAGGAAGGAAGGAAAAGAAAGATGAAGGAAGGAAGGAAGGAAGGAAGGAAGGAAGGAAGGAAGCAGTGAGGAAGGAGGAAGGGAGGGAGGGATGAACGAAGGAAGGAAGGAAAAGAAAGATGAAGGAAGGAAGGAAGGAAGGGAGGGATGAACGAAGGAAGGAAGGAAAAGAAAGATGAAGGAAGGAAGGAAGGAAGGAAGGAAAGAAGAAAGAAAGAAAGCAGTGAGGAAGGAGGAAGGGAGGGAGGGACGAACAAAGAAAGGAAGGAAAAAGAAGAAGGAAGGAAGGAAGGGAGAGACATAAGGAAGCAAGGAAGGAGGAAGGTGGGAGGGGAAAGGAGGGAGGAACAAAAGGAAGAAGGAAGGAAGAAAAAGAAAACAGAAGAGAGAAAGAAGGAATCAGGGAGGGAGGAAGTAGGAGGGGAGGGAGGAAGGAAGGAAAAGAAAAAGGGAGGAAGAGACAAAGAAAAACAAAAGAAGGAGGAAGGAAGGAAAAGAAAGAAAAAAGAAAAGAGAAAGGAAAGAATCAGGGAGGAAGTCGGAGGGAAGAGAGGGAGGGAGGAAGGAAGGAAAAGAAAAAGTGGGAGGAAGAGAGAAAGAAAAAGGAAGGAAGGAAGGAAAAGAAAGAAAAAAAGAAAAGAAAAAGGAAGGAAGGAATCAGGAAGGCAGGAAGTAGGAGGGAGAGAGGGAGGGAGGAAGGAAGGAAAAGAAAAAGGGAGGAAGAGAGAAAGAAAAAGGAAGGAAGGAGGAAGGAAAAGAAAGAAAAAAAGAAAAGAGAAAGAAAGGAATCAGGAAGGGAGGAAGTAGGAGGGAGAGAGGGAGAAAGAAAAAGAAAGGAGGAAGGAAGGAAAAGAAAAAGAGGAAGGAAGGAAGGAAGGAAAAGAAAAGGGGAGGAAAGAAAGCAAGAAAGAAGAAAGCAAAAGAAAGAGAAAGAAAAAAAAGAAAGATCTTCTAGCTACCCTCCCCCCCCCTTTCGATTCAGACAAGGTTTGCTTCCTAAACAGCACGGGGACACACACACACACACACACACACACACACACACACACACACACACAGAGTGCACACACACACACACACACACACACACACACACACACACACACACACACACACACACAGTGCCACCCACCAGCTTGTAGGCCGTCTCGTAACCGTCCGGGTTCATGGAGGGCATCAGGTGGATTCGGGTCTCGGTGACCAGCCTCCGGACGCGAGGGTTGCCCTGCCTGTATTCCTGGCAGAGATACTCCATCAGGTTGAGCACCAGCTCCCGGCCCAGCGCCTCGTTCCCGTGCATGCCGGCCACGTAGCGGAACTCCGGCTCTCCTGCAACGGCAGAGGGATCACCTGCTGGGGGGGGGGGTTTCTGGAGGGATCCAAGGGCCCCATTGGGGGAGCCCGCAAATATTGGGACAGGGATAACAGCAGCCTGTTTCGTGAACCTCGCGCAAGCAGTAGAAAGACGGGGGGACTTTGACTCCCAGGATTCTTTTGCTGGCCAGGGAATTCTGGGAGTTGAAGTCCACCCAGCTGGCCCAGGTTGAGAAACACTGGATAAACTAGAACAGTGGTTCTTAACCGTTTTAATGCCGCGACTCCCCCCCCAACCGGTCGTAAGTCGAGGACTACTCAACCGGTCGTAAGTCGAGGACTACTCAACTGGTGCAGCACCGTTTGCAGACTGGGACTTTTGGCGGGCTCAGCAGGGCAGAGACAGCCTGGACAATTCCTATGGGCTTTGGAAAGCCAATAGAATTAGACTCTATTCAAGAGAGTCTCTTCTATTGGCTTTCAAAAGCCAATAGAATAAAAGGGAGGAGCACAGCTAAGGAAAAGGGGAAAAAAATGGCGGACTGCGTGGTTTGGCGACCCCCGTGAAATGGTTGTTCGACCCCAAATGGGGTCCTGACCCACAGGTTGAGAACCACTGAACTAGATAGATTCTTGGACCCAACTGGCAGAGAACCTGCTTGTTAACGGAAACAAGCCACGATTCCCGTCTTCCGCAGCCAAACTCCGATCAAACTCTCTTCTTGCAAAACGGAGAGAGCCTCCCGCGATGTCGCTCACCTACTTCGTGCTGCCCGGGGTTGTCTGAAATCTCCATGACGTACATTTTCAGGCCCAGGTAACTTTTCCCGATGCTGTATATCCTTGTGATATCCGGACACGTGTCGCTGACGTTTTTCATCAGCTGCCGGGAGAGAATTAAATTTCTCAATAAATTAAAACCTCTGAAGTTGAAGAGTCGATGGTGATCGGCTAGGATCCTTCCCTCCCTTTCGGGGAAGAGAAAAAAGAGGTATAAAGGGATGACCCAGGCAAGTTTTTTTTTTCTCCTAGGAATCTAAAATCTGGATGTTAAAATAAAAAAAAAAAAATGGGGGGGGGCGGGAGTTAATTTGCTGGTGTGATGTTTAAACTGGTCACTGAAAAATTGAGACATTTTAAACAAGTCACTTGTCTAAAATGGTATAGGTTCTCCTGTTTGAGCAGGGGGCTGGACTAGAAGACCTCCAAGGTCCCTTCCAGTTCTATCCTATCCTATCCTATGCTATCCTATCCTATTCCATTCTATTCTATTCTTCCATTTTCTATTCTATTCTATTTTATTCCATTGCATTCTATTCCATTCCATTCTATTCTATTCCTCAATATTTATTCTATTCTATTCTATTCTATTCTATTCTATTCTATTCTATTCTATTCTATTCCATTCCATTCCATTCTCCAATATTCTATTCTATTCTATTCTATTCTGTTCTTCCATTTTCTATTCTATTCCATTCCGTTCTATTCTATTCTATTCTATTATTCTATTCCATTCCATTCTATTCCCCAGTATTTATTCTATTCTGAATATTTAAGGCAAAACTGCTTTTTTAAAAACTACAGGAGTCCCCGACTTACAACCCAATATTTTTGTCGCCAAGTGAGACAGTTTGCCCCATTTTATGACTTTTCTTGCCACAGTTGTTTAGTGGACCACTGCCAATGTTAAAAAAAAAAACTCCAGTGATGAAACACCCACAACCTCTGGAGGCAGGTTGTTCCACTGGTTAATTGTTCTCGCTGTCAGGAAGTTTCTCCTTAGTTCTAGGTTGCTTCTCTCCTTGATTAGTTTCCACCCGTTGGTTCTTGTCCTGCCTTCAGGGGCTTTGGAGGATAGCTTGACTCCCTCTTCTTTGGGGCAGCCCCTGAGATACTGGAAGACTTTTTATCCTGTCCCTCCTGGTCCTTCTTTTTCTCTAGACTGGCCTTACCCAATTCCTGCAACCGTTCTTCGTATGCTTTTGTCTTAATCAAATTTGTTGCTCTTCTCTGCACTTTTTCCAAAGTCTCAGCATCTTTTCTGTAATGGGGTGACCAAACCTGGATGCTGTATTCCAGGTGTGGCCTTACCAAGGATTGATATTATATCTATTGATATCTAAATTGGAAGATCTGTCAAATTCTGGCCCAGTTTGTGCCAGCAAGCTGGTCAACGTAATTCTTCCCTGGTTCTTGAATACTTCGATAATTCTTTTCTAAGAGAATTAATGAAGAGCTTGAACCCTTGAACTTCACACAAGAAAGAACGCACCTTCCTCATCTCTTTGTAGTTGTGATGCCTAAAATCCAATTTATCGTTGGTGCCAGGTATGTGTTCCCACGGATAAATGTTGTTGGGATCTGGAAAGAAACACAGGATGCGTGAATTAAAACTGGGAATGGAATGGAGAGGAGCCGAGCAGAATAGAAATAAAATAGGAAAGAATAAGAATAGAAATAGAGTAGAGTAGAACAGAACAGAATAGAAATAAAAACAGAAAAGAATAAGAATAGAAATAGAAAGAATAGAGCAGAGCAGAGCAGAATAGAAATAATAATAATAATAATAATATCCCTCTCACAGTTGCTGCTATTGAGCAAGGTACCACCTAGAGTACTACACCTGTGCATTTGGTTTTTCTTCCCGTTCACTTGTTGGAAGGTTGCAAAAATTGGTCACGTGACCCCGGGGGCACGGCCATTGTCGCAAATATGAGTCAGCCTGCCAAGCGTTTGAAGTTTGATCACGCGACCGTGGCTATACTGCAACGGTCGTCAGTGGGGGAAAACTGTCCTAAATTGCTTTTTTCGGTGCCGTTGTAACATTGAACGGTTGTTAACTGAACTGTTGTAAGCCGAGGACTACCTGTATTGGTTCTGGGCAGTTTGGACCCCACAGGAAACCAAGGTGAGGACAGGTAGCTTAGAGTCTCACCCCCCCAACACACATACACACACAGCAATCCCCTTATGGGCCAACCTGGCAGGGCACATCCCAGAATTTCGACCCTTAAGCAGATGGTCCCGTTCTCAAACCAGGTTTGAGGATTGATCCGGATGTAGCGTGCCACGACGGGGTCTGGCAGCAGGTTGAGGATGGGAGTCTCTGGTTCCTTGTTGGCTGGGAAGATCTGGAAGAATGAATAGGATAGGATAGGATAAGATAGAATAAAGATAGAATAGAATTAGAATAGAATAGAATAGAATAGAATAGAAATAGAGTGTAGTGTAGAGCAGAGTAGAGTGTAGAGTAGAATAGAGTAGAGTAAAGTGTAGAGTATAGAACAGAATAGAGTGTAGAGTAAAATAGAGTAGAGTAGAATAGAATAGAGTGTAGAATAGAATAGAACAGACTAGAATAGAATAAGGAATAGAATAGAATAGAATAGAATAGAAATAGAGTGGAGTGTAGTGGAGTGTGGAGTAGAGTAGAGTAGAGTAGAGTAAAGTGTAGAGTAGAATAGAATAGAGTAGAACAGAGTGTAGAGTAAAGTAGAATAGTGTAGAGTAGAATAGAGTAAAGTGTAGAATATAGAATAGAATAGAGTATAGAATAGAGTAAAGTAGAGTATAGAATAGAATAGAGTAGAATGTAGAGTAGAGTAGAATAAGTATAGTGTAGAGTAGAATAGAGTGTAGAATAGAACAGAATAGAATAGAAAATATGGAATAGAATAGAATAGAAAATATGGAATGGAATGGAATAGAATATAATACGATATATGAGACTACCCCCCCCCCCGGTACACCTGCACATAACTCTCGAAGCAGCCCATCGTGGCTTGCTCAGGACGCCCCTGGACTTACCACCTCTTGGCTCCCGTTTCTGCAAGGCTGCCAGCGATGAGTATCGTTGCTAAACTGGATCTTGTACGAAGTCACCCAGCTGTAACTGGAAAACAGAAACGGGCGGTTTGAGACAGGCCAGGGAGAGGGCAAGGAGAGGATTCGCACTCGGGTTTCTCTACCTTGCTCCTTCATCCCGCGTCTATCCTCTCCCAGGTAAACTCCCATCGTCCTGAGGATCTCAGCTACGGTTTTCTTCAGGGTCCAGGCTACACCCCGACCAAGGACTGTAATGGAGCCCGCCCATTATAGGTAGTCCTCGACTTAACGACCACAATTCAACCCAAAATGTCTGTTGCTAAGCGAGGCAGTTGTTAAGTGAGTTTGCCCCATTTTACGACCTGCCTCGCCTCTGTTGTTAAGTGAATCATCACAATTATTAAGCGAGTCACACGGTCGTTAAACGAATCGGGCTTCCCCCAATTGGCTTTGCTTGTCAGAGGATCACGTTGACCCCGCCCAGGACGCTGCTGACATCACTGGGGAAACCAGATTCCCCAAACAACTGTGTTACTAACTTAACAATTGCGGGGACTCACTTAACAACTGTGACAACAAAGGTCGTAAAACGGGGCAAAGCTCACTTGGCAAAATGTCTCACTTAGCAACAGACATTTTGGGCTGAGTTGCGGTAGGATGACTTAGCAAGAAAAGGTGGTTCACACATTATGTTAAGACAGTGGTTCTCAACCTTTTTAATGCTGCGACCCCCAACCGGTCGTAAGTCGAGGACTACTCAATCATTCATAAGTCAAGGACTACTCAACTGGTGCAGCCCCGTTTGCAGAATGGGACTTTTGGCGGGCTTAGCAGAGCAGAGACAGCCTGGACAATTACTATTGGCTTTTGAAAGCCAATAGAATTAGACTCTATTCAAGAGAGTCTATTTTATTGGCTTTCAAAAGCCAATAGAATAAAAGGGAGTAGCACAGCTAAGGAAAAGGGGAAAAAAATGGCGGACTGCGTTGTTTGGCGACCCCCGTGAAATGGTCGTTCGACCCCAAATGGAGTCCCGGCCCACAGGTTGAGAACCACTGTGTTAAGACAATGCTTCCACAACATGCTCCATCCCAGAATAACAGAGTTGGAAGGGACCTGGGTGGTCTTCTAGTCCAACCCCCTGCTCAAGCAGGAGACCCTGTGCCATTTCAGACAAGTGGCTGCCCAGTTTCTTCTTCAAAACCTCTAGTGATGGAGCACCCACAACTTCTGGTGGCAAGTAGTTCCACGGGTTAATTGTTCTCCCTGTTAGGAAATTCCTCCTTCCTTCTAGGATGGATCTCTCCTTGATTAGTTTCCATCCCAGGCCACCCCTTCCCATGTATTACCTAAGCCCTGCGATAGCCAACCTTTGGGGCTCGGGTGGGGTTCAGCTGGTTCTCACCAGTTCGGCAGAACCGGTAGCTAAATTTTGTTGAATTCGGAGAACCTGCTGAATGCACACCACTTCTGGAAGTCCATTCTAGGTCTTGGAGGCCTGGAGGAGGCCTCCCAGGCCTTCAATGGCCCACTGGAAGTGTGTGGATGCCACTTCCGGAAGTCCGTTCTAGGCTTCGGAGGTCTGGAGGAGGCTTCCCAGGCCTTAAACGGCCTGCCGGAAGTCCGTGGATGCCACTTCCGGAAGTCCATTTTAGGCCTTGGAGGCCTGGAGAAGGCTTCCCATGCCTTGAACGGCCTGCCGGAAGTCCGTGGATGCCACTTCCGGAAGTCCGTTTTAGGCCTCGGAGGCCTGGAGGAGGCTTCCCAGGCCTTGAACAGCCTGCCGGAAGTGCATGGATGCCACTTCCGGAAGTCTGTTCTAGGCCGAGATGCCCAGGCCTGCATCCACGCAGAGAACCAATTGTTCAGGCAGATGAATCCCATCGCTGTCGGGGTGTCAAAATTTGGAAAAGCCGGCCCTGCTTATCTGGCTGCGGTGGATGGTCGCTTCTCCCAGCCTCGGCGCGACACTTACGTCCAGATGGAGTTGAGTCCCTGGGTGATCACCCCGGTGAAGCGCGTCAGTCGCCTGGCATCAATCTCCAGCCACTGATCTTTGTCGTCGTATCCGGCACACCAGCCTCCGTCGTACAAATCGCCGTCGTGAATTCCAGACTGGCGTAAGCGAAAAAAAAAAAAAGGGAGCAGACACATATCATGCAAGAACTTAAATTGAATGGACCCCTCTTCTTTTCTTCTTTTTTTTTGTATGCTATTTTTTTTCCCCGTCGTTGTCGTTAGGGTTGAACGTACTCTTTTGTTTTGCTTTGTTTCGTTTGGTTTTATTGTTTTGTATTTAATTCCCGAGGATCGAAGAATGAATAATTCGAAAGAAAGGAAAGCCGAGCAAAGGGAACAGTATGGTTGAACCTTGGTCACTTTAAGACTTGTGGACTTCAACTCCTAGAATTCCTCAGCCAGCAAGAAGGAGAAAGGGATGGAGGAGGAGGAGGAGAAAGAGGGATGGAAGAAGGGGAAGAAGAAAATAGAGAAAGGGATGGAGGAGGAGGAGAAAGAGGGATGGAGGAGGAAGGGGAGAAAAAAATAGAGGAGGACAAGGAGAAAGGGATGGAGGAGGAGGAAGAGGAGAAAGAGGGATGGAGGAGGAAGGGGAGAAAAAAATAGAGGAGGAGAAGGAGAAAGGGATGGAGGAGGAAGAGAAAGGGATGGAGGAAGGGGAGAAAAAATGGAGAAGAAGGAGAAAGGGATGGAGGAGGAAGAGAAAGGGATGGAGGAGGAAGAGAAAGGGATAGAGGAGGAAGAAAGTGATGGAGGAAGGGAAGAAAAAATGGAGAAGGAGAAAGGGATGGAGGAGAAGAAGAAAGGGATGGAGGAGGAAGAGAAAGGGATGGAGGAAGGGGAGAAAAAATGGAGGAGAAGAGAAAGGGATGGAGGAGGAAGAGAAAGGGATGGAGGAGGAAGAGAAAGGGATAGAGGAGGAAGAGAAAGGGATAGAGGAAGAGAAAAAATGGAGGAGGAGGAGAAAGGGATGGAGGAGGAAGAAAGGGATGAAGGGGAGAAAAAAATGGAGGAGAAAGGGATGGAGGCGGAAGAGAAGGGATGGAGGAAGGGGAGAAAAAATGGAGGAGAAGAAGGAGAAAGGAATGAAGGCAGAAGAAGGCGGGAGAAGAAAATGGAGGAGGAGGAAGAGGAGATCTTTTTTCATTCTGGCTGTGTTTGATCTCCTCCCTTAAGAGAGAAAGGTGGGCAGAAGACCCCCAAAGTTTCCGAGCCCCCCTCCCACGGGACGTCTCCGTCACAGCAAATCGCTCTTTGTGATGCCGAGGAACCTTGAGGTCCTCACCTTGGGACCAAGCCCAGGGCTTCAGAGGCGGGGCTGCTTAACGACCAGCTCCTCCAGGGAATCCTTTTCCAGGGAACTCAGCCCTTTTCCAGGGGAATCATCCAAGAGAGAGAGAGAGAGAGAGAGAGAGAGAGAGAGAGAGAGAGAGAGAGAGAGAGAGAGAGAGAGCTTTGCAAATTCCCTCCGGAGCGTTGGGGTGGGGACTGTACTTTCCAGCCCGCAGGGGCTTCATCCTCCTGACTTCCCAGAACTTCCTCCCTCCTCCTCCCTCACCCTGCAGCCCATTTCACCCCACTGCTCCCCTCCCCGTTTCTCCCACTGCCACAAAGGACGGATGCCAGATTCCTTTCTTCTGGAAGCGGACCGGGTTCGAGGAAACTTTTATATTTTCGCTGCCTTGGCGGAGAAGCGTGTGCGGTTACGACAAACGGGGGAAGAGGCAGGAGGTCATCTAGTCCAACCCCCTGCTCAGGCAGGAGACGCTCGGCCCTTTTAGGTAACAGAATAACAGAATAAGAGAGCTGGAAGGGGCCTGGGAGGTCATCTAGTCCAAGCCCTCTGCTCAAGCAGGAGATCCTCCGCCATTTTAGATAACAGATTTGGAAGGGGCCTCGGAGGTCATCTAGTCCAACCCCCTGCTCATTTCAGATAACAGAATAACAGGTTTGGAAGGGGCCTCGGAGGTCATCTAGTCCAACCCCCTGCTCATTTCACATACCAGAATAGCAGGTTTGGAAGGGGCCTCGGAGGTCATCTAGTCCAACCCCCTGCTCATTTCACATACCAGAATAACAGGTTTGGAAGGGGCCTCGGAGGTCATCTAGTCCAACCCTCTGCTCATTTTAGATAACAGAATAACAGGTCTGGAAGGGGCTTCCCACCAGGAGTTGTGGGTGCTCCAACACTGGAGATTTTTAAGAAGAGGTTGGACAGTCACTTGCCTGAAATGGTCTAGGGCCAGGGGTAGGCAACCTTGGCTCTTTTATGACTGGTGGACTTCAACTCCCAGAATTCCTGAGCCAGCCATGCTGAGGGGAAGGGAGAGATTTCCAAGCTGAGCCATGCTGGCTCAGGAATTCTGGGAGTTGAAGTCCATGAGTCATGAGAGGGCCATAGTTCCCCCATACTGGCTCAGGAATTCTGGGAGTTGGTTCAGAGTCATGAAGGGGCCTAGGCCAGGGATAGGCAACCTGGGCTCTTTTATGACTTGTGGACCAGCTCCCAGAATTCCTGAGCCAGCCATGCTGAGGGGAAAGAGGTTTCCAAGCTGAGGTAGGTTGGCTCAGGAATTCTGGGAGTTGAAGTCCACCAGTCATAAAAGAGCCAAGGTTGCCTACCCCTGGTCTAGGGTCTCCTGCTCAAGCAGGGGGCTGGAGTAGAAGACCTCCGAGGTCCCTTCCGACTCTTGTTATTCTGTCCTTCGGTGACGTGGTGGTTCTCTTCCTCCTGCAGGCCAAGAGCACACTGGATCCCAGAACTTGTGGTGTGTACTCCCAATGATGGTGGCCCTTAAAGGTGCAGCCTTACCTGGATGTTCAGGCGCCCGCGGTGGGGCCCGAGTCCGTCCCGCTTGGAGCTGGAAGCTCGTAGTTGGGAGTCCCGCACCCTCAGAGACTCGAGTCCCAACGGAGGGCATTCTGCTTGGAGAAGAAGGGAGGAAAGAGAGAGGTGGGTTGGGTGGGCAGGAGACCCAATCAACTCAGGGAGAGCCCCCTCCCCAGAGAACCCCCTCCCTCGCTTTGCCCTTCATCAGAGGTTTTGGGTTTTGCCTCCAGAAGCGGTGAATGCTCCATCACTGGAGGTTTTTAAGAAGAGACTGGACAGCCATTTGTCCGAAATGGTATAGGGTTTCCTGCCTGAGCAGGGGTTGGACTAGATGACCTCCAAGGTCCCTTTCAACTATGCTATTCTATTCTGTTCTAATTTCTATTCTGTTCTATTTTATTATTTTCTATTCTAATTTCTATTTGATTCTATTATTTTCTATTCTATTCTAATTTCTATTCTAATGTCTATTCTATTTTCTGTTCTTTCCTATTCTATTCTTTATTCTATTCTATTCTTATTTCTTATTCTATTCTATTCTATTCTTTATTCTATTCTATTCTTATTTCTTATTCTATTCTATTCCATTCCATTTCTATTCTATTCTATCCCATTCTTTATTCTATTCTATTCTATTTTCTACTTTATTCTATTTTCTATTCTATTCTATTCTATATTTTATTTCTTTCCATATGAGATGTTTTGCTGTCCATTCAAGGTCCACTTGGGTCCAGTGGAGCTATAACCAGTGGGCCATGCTGCCACACGGTGCTTTCTCCTTGCCTGGAGTTTTTCAAACAGAGGCTGGAGGGTCTTCTGGATACCTAACAAGACCTCCCCGAAGGATGACTTGGATTAGTACTGGTGGTCCCCAACTTATGACCACAGCTGAGCCCAAAATGTCTGTTGTTTTGCTAAGTGAGTTTTGCCCCATTTTACTCTGGGCCAGTCACCAGGAGATGGTGAATTCTAGTCCCGTCTTAGGAGTGAAAGCCGGCTGAGTGACTTTGGGCTGATCACCAGGAGACGGTGAGTTCTAGTCCTGCCTTAGGCATGAAAGCCAACTGGGTGACTTTGGACCAACCACCAGGAGACGGTGAGTTCTAGTTCCGCCTTAGCCATAAAAGCTAGCTGGGTGACTTTGGGCCAATCACTGGGAGACGGTGAGTTCTAGTCCTGACTTAGGCATGAAAGCCAAGTGGGTGACTTTGGGCCAATCACCAGGAGACGGTGAGTTCTAGTCCCGCCTTAGGCATGAAAGCCGGTTGAGTGACTCTGTGGCAATCATTCTCTCTTTCAGCCCAGCCCACCTCGCAGGGTTGTGGTTGTGGGGAAAATAGGAGGAAGGTGTGTTGTGTCTTTTGTTATTTGTCAAAATCATCGAGCTGGGAGATAAGCAGAGAAATGAGAAGGGGAGTGAATTCCAGGTCCCAAGGAAGAGACTCCAGTGTGTGGAGTGTCGGTGCGCTCCTCTGCTGGCTTTTAATTATAATCGCACAACTATTTCTCGCATGAGGCACAGCTGAGTCAGCTGCCCCGAAAAAAAATAAAAATCCCGGCTGAAATGAGATGAGGAGTCCAACCACAATTCTTAGGAGACCGGCGTGATCCTGGCCTGGGCCTCTCGTCCTCTGCAAGGGCCAGGAGAAATATGCGGAGCCAGCACTTTCAGGCCGAACTGTGCTCTCTCTCTCTCTCTTTATTTCTTTTCCTTCCTTCTTTTCCTTCTTTCTCTTTCTTTCTTTCTCTTTCCCTTTCTTTCTTTCTTTCTTTCTCTTTCCTTCCTTCCTTTCTCTCTCTCTGTCTTTATTTCTTTTCCTTCTTTCTTTCTTTCCCTTCCTTCTTTTCCTTTCTCTTTCTTTCTTTCTTTCTTTCTCTTCTTTCCTTCTCTTTCTTTCTTTCTTTTCCTTCTTTCTTTCTCTTTCCCTTTTTCTTTCTTTTTCTCTCCTTTCTTTTTCTTTTCTCTCTCTACCCTTCCTTCCCCCTCCCTTTCCCTTCCCTTTCCTCCTCCCCTTTCCTTCTTCTTCCCTTCCCTTCCCTTTTCCCTTTCCCCCTTCTTTTCTTTTCCCCTTCCTCTTCCTTTCCTCTCCTCTCCTCTCCTCTCCTTGTCCTGTCACCAAGATTTTAAAAGCTGCAGGACAGGCCAAAACTGGCATCAGCAAAAAAAAAAAGAAAAAAAGAAAAGGTCGTCAAAAATACGTTGTGGTCACACCCACTGATACAGAGATGCCCAAAAGCCCATCATCCTTTCTTGGGGCCATTGTTGTCAATCCAGGACATGTTGCAGACCTGGCATTTAATTTTGCAGGGGACAGATCCGGAATTCGAGTTTGGAAAGACAGGACAGGAAAGGAGGGAGGGAGGGAGGGAGGAAGGAAGGAAGAAAGGAAGGAAGGAAGGAAGGAGGGAGGGAAGTAAAGAAGTAAGTAAATACAGGACAGGAAGGAAGGAAGGAAGGAAGGAAGGAAGGAGGGAGGGAAGTAAAGAAGTAAGTAAATACAGGACAGGAAGGAAGGAAGGAAGGAAGGAAGGAAGGAAGGAAGGAAGGAAGGAAGGAAGGAATGTTCGTTGCACCTACTTCCCTCCCCATCATTGCACCATGCCTGGGTGGGGAATTCTGGGAGTAGAATTCAACCAGTCTTAATGCTGCTCAGATTGGATGCCCTTAATCTGGAGGGAACCCCACCTGCCCTCTCCCCCATGTCCCACAGCTGCCTTTCCTCCAGTCGCCTCCAAAAGCCTGCAGGGGAAGATCCACGCATGCCGCTAGCCCTCAGTGCTGCTGTGGCCGGCTTCCAGGAAACGCACCCCGTGGGGTTCAATTTTTAAAAAATGCAAGAGGAAGTTGGTCTTTCCCCCTCCCCCACTGGTTAAAACAAAAGAGACAGGATGCAGGAGGGATGGACAGGGAGACCCATCTGTAGGGGACAGCTGCCTTTCCCCTTGGCCTCCTGTCCTCCCCTTCCGGCTGTTTTCTTCCCGGTTGCTTTTGTGGAGTTTTTTGTTTTCTTCCAGTGAAAAGCGTCTTTCTTCCCTCCCCCCCTCCCTCGGCGAGAACCGGCTGCCCCTTTGGCAGGCTGAAGACTTCCAGATTTCTGGAGCCAACTTTGGGGCTGCCGGCTTTTCACCCGCCAGCCGCCCCAGCCAAACTCAACAACTCCCCCAGCCAAACTCAACAACTCCACGCCACAAGAAGCCTGGAAAGCCAAAAGGAAAACAAACCCCGAAGCCGGCTTTCCAAGCCGGCTTTCCAAGGACGATCCCAGTGGCCTCCAGATCGGAGAATCCAAGTATCCCTTTGTGGGGGGGGGAGGGAAAAAAAAGCTAAAAATTCAGGCTTTCCTTTGCCCGGAAAGTCAAGTTCTTGAAATGTGTGTGTGTGTGTGTTGTTTTTTTCTATGAAAGCATCAGGCTTTCTTGCTGTGGGAGAGTGAGTTAAAACGGGCCAGGCGCGGGACAGTATCGCAAGCTCTGGGCTCCCCGAAGCTGTTCTGGAACCTCACTTGAAAAAGCGAGTTAGCCCAACCAGTTGGGCTCTGTGTTCGAGCGTTCCCCCACATCTGGGTGTGAGCCAGTTTGATTGACTGGTTCAGGGTCCAGGCTCGCAACCGGGAGACAGAGAGTTCTAGTCCCACCTTAGGCACAAAAACCAGCTGGGTGACTTTGGGCCAATCACCTGGAGGTGGTGAGTTCTAGTCCTGCCATAGGAATGAAAGCTGGGTAACTTTGGGCCGATCACCAGGAGACGGTGAGTTCTAGTCCTGCCTTAGGCATGAAAGCTGACTGGGTGACTTAGGGCCAATCACCAGGAGACGGCGAGTTCTAGTTCTGCCTTAGGCATGAATCCTGGCTGGGTGTCTTTGGGCCAATCACCAGGAGACGGTGAGTTCTAGTCTTGCCTTAGGCATGAAAGCCAACTGGGTGACTTTGGGCCAGTCCTTCACTGCCTTTCAGCCCAACGCATCTCACAGGATAGTTGAGCAATTGAGTAATAAACAACAAACAAACAAACAAACACATACATAAAAATATACATACATACATGCATACATGCAAACACACATACATAAGTAGGACCCTGGCACCAGTGATGCAAGCATGGGACAAACTGGCCACGGGATAAGATGAGGCCCTGTCAGACACCTCCTGTGGCATCTAAGCGGCAAAGTGATCCAGCCTCAAGTTTCTAGTCCTCGTGTGGTCCAGAGAAAGCTTGATACAGGCTGCAGATGCTAAAGACCAATAGATAGTAGTAGTAAAGTTGGAAGGGACCTTGGAGGTCATCTAGTCCAACCCCCTGCTCAGGCAGGAAACCCTACACCATTTCGGACAAATGGCTGTCCAGTCTCTTCTTAAAAACTTCCAGTGTTGGAGCATTCACCGCTTCTGGAGGCAGGTTGTTCCACTGATTAATTGTTCTCCCTGTCAGGAAGTTTCTCCTTAGTTCTAGGTTGCTTCTCTCCTTGCTTAGTTTCCACCCGTTGCTTCTTGTCCTGCCTTCAGGTGCTTTGGAAAATAGCTTGACTCCCTCTTCTTTAGGGCAGCCCCTGAGATATTGGAATACTGCTATCCTGCCCCCCTTCGTCCTTCTCTTCATTAGACTAGACATCCCCAATTCCAGCAACTGTTCCTTATATGTTTTAGCCTCTAGTCCCCTCATCATCTTTGTTGCTCTTCTCTGCACTCTTTCTAGAGTCTCAACATCTTTTTTACATCGTGGTGAGCAAAACTGGATGCAGTATTCCAAGTGTGGGGTGGGGTGGGGAAGGAGGAGGCAGGGAGGGGGGAGAGAAAGTGTCCCTTTTTTTGCAGAGGAACTGCTTCTGGGTTGCATTCACATAGCCACGTTGCGTTGCTGAGGCTGTTCCTTTGCGACTCTGCCCCTGAAGGCTTCCTCTGCCATTGCTACAGACATGGCCTCCTGCAGCCACCGAGAGGTGTGCAGCCCCCTCCCCTCCCAAGCATCCTCCGAAGGAGACGGATCCCTCGTCCCACCCCAAAAAGGTACTGCCTGGGATGATGGGAGTTGCAGTCCAGCTTTCTGGAAGGTGACTTACAGGCCCCAAGGCGACACAACCTGCCTACGCAACATCCCCGGTGAAGGAGGAGGACATGGAAAGAGCAGCGAGGACCCACCTGATGCCCTTTGGGTGCCAGTTTCCGGATTCAGCAGCTTTTGGGCTTTCTTCTTCAAAATCTTTTTCTTCACTATTTTGACCCGGAGAGGCTTTTTGACAGCTGGAGGAAAAGCAAAACCACACAGCAGGTCAGTTTCCTTCCTCCGGCACGCAGGCATGCAGGTACGGAGAGTTCCCAACTTACGACGATTAATGCAGTGACCGTTGCAGATTACAACAGCACTGGAAAAAAGTTTTGAGTTATGATTGTTTTTCACACCTGGGACAGCCGCAGCCTCCCTGCGGTCAGGTGATCCAAAGTCAGACGCTGGGCAACTGACTCATACTTATGACGGTTGCAGCGTCCCAGGATCCCCTTTTGCGGCCGTCTGACAAGCAAAGTCAATGTGTGCGTGTCTGTTTGTGTGTGTGTCAGAGAGAGAGAGAGAGAGAGAGGTGTCCCATGAAGAGAGAGAACACCAGATTTTTCTTTCTTTCTTTCTTTCTTTCTTTCTTTCTTTCTTTCTTTCTTTCTTTCTTTCTTTCTTTCTCTTTCCTTCCTTTTTTCTTTCTTTCTCACTTTCTTTTACTTCCCTCATCTATCATCCATCTGTCCGTCCATCTCTTTCTCTCTCTCTCTCTCTCTTTCTCTGTCTCTCTCCCTATACATCTCCCTATCCATCTACCTATCTATCTGTCTGTCTGTGTCTCTCTCTCTATCTGTCATCTATCTATCTATCTATCTATCTATCTGTCTGTCTGTCTGTCTGTCTCTCTCTCTCTATCTATCTGTCTATCTATCAATTATCTATCCATCTACCTATCTATCTCTGTCTGTCTGTCTGTCTATCTATCTATCTATCTCTATCTCTACTCTCTCTCATCTATCTGTCTATCTATCTATCTCTATCTATCTATCTATCTATCTATCTATCTATCTATCTATCTATCTTCTCTCATCTATCTATCTCTATCTCTTCTCTCTCATCTGTCTGTCTATCTATCTGTCTGTCTGTCTGTCTGTCTATCTATCTATCTATCATATTTAGAAACTGCCTATCTCTCTCACACATTAGATGCCATTTGGGTGAGACAACTAAATTTCAGTTAAGGTTATTATTTATCTTGTATCATTCCACCAATATTCTTTTCCAGGGCTTGTGGAAAGCCAGAGTGTCCAGAGAGTTGAGATGGCGGCCCTTCCCCCCCCCCCAAAGAAGCCATTGCCCAGCAGGCATTTTGCAGCGCTGAGGGGAGCTGTGTGGGCTGCAAGTGTGTGTGTGTGGGGGGGGGGAAGCAGGGAGACAAGGATGCTCTGTGCAAGATTGGACTGGGTCCATCTGCCCCAGCTGCTTCCCTTCCAGGGTCTGAAGAACAGAGCTGGACAGCTTGACTTGGGAGTCCCTAGTGGGTGGGGGGAGGGGGGGAGGAAGCCTGCTCTGAATTGATTATTGCATGTATTCATTACATCCGTGTTTCTCCAACTCAGCAACTTTAAGCTGGGCGAAGCCAGGAGACGGTGAGTTCTAGTCCTGCCTTCAGAATGAAAGCCAGCTGGGTGACTTTGGGCCAATCACCAGGAGACGGTGAGTTCTAGTCCTGCCTTAGGAATGAAAGCCGGCTGGGTGACTTTGGGCCAATCCCCAGGAGTCAGTGAGTTCTAGTCCCACTTTAAGCATGAAAGCCGACTGAGTGATTTTGGGCCAATCACTGGGAGACGGTGAGTTCTAGTCCTGCCTTAGGAATGAAAGCCGACTGGGTGACTTTGGGCCAATCACCAGAGACGGTGAGTTCTAGTCCCGTCTTCAGAATGAAAGCCAGCTGGGTGACTTTGGGCCAATCACCAGGAGACCGTGAGTTCTAGTCCTGCCATAGGCATGAAAGCCAACTGGGTGACTTTGGGCCAATCACCAGGAAATGGTGAGTTCTAGTCCTGCCTTCAGAATGAAAGCCAGCTGGGTGACTTTGGGCCAATCACCAGGAGATGGTGAGTTCTAGTCCCGCCTTCGGAATGAAAGTCAGCTGGGTGTCTTTGGGCCAATCATCAGGAGACGGTGAGTTCTAGTCCCGCCTTAGGCATGAAAGCCAGCTGGGTGACTTTGGGCCAATCTGCCTTAGCCATGAAAGCTGGCTGGTGTGACCCCCCTCCTCAAAGAACCAGCCTTGCACTCGGCTCTACCCGACCGCCATCAGTTGGGTTTGCAACTTTCCCCTGGAAGATGGGCGGTGGATCCTGTGCTCCTTATTTGAGTTCTTCCCGAAGGTTGGATTCTATTCACAAATATCCTAGCATTGATGAGGTTACCTAGTTTGGTCATGAAACATCTGCAAGAAAAGCACCAGGTTCAGAGAGCAGCAAGTCCCATGGTCCTCCCCCTCCCCTCCCCCTCCTCTTCCTGCAAATCCCACTCCTTCCTAGCACTGATGATGGTACCTAGTGGAGTAATGAAACATCTGCAAAACATCAAGCTCAGAGGGCACCAAGGACCCCACAGTCCTAGTCCTCCTCCTCCCCTCTTCCTCCTCCTCCTCCACCACCACCACCACCTCCTCCTTCCTCCACCTCCTCCTCCTCCTCCTCCTCCATCTTCCTCAAATTCCTCCTCCTCACCTTCCTCCTCATGTTCATCATCTTCCTCCACCACCACTTCCTCATCTTCTTCTTTTCTTCCTCCTCCTCATCTTCCTCCTTCCTGTCTCCTCCCTCTTCTTCCTCCACCACCTCCTCCTCCTCTTCTCCTCCACCACCACCTCCTCATCTTCCTCCTCCTCCTCATCTTCCTCCTCCAGCACCACCACCTCTTCCTCATCTTCTTCCTCCTTTTCTTCCTCCTCCTCATCTTCCTCCTTCCTGTCTCCCCCTCCTCCTCTTCTTCCTCCACCACCTCCTCCTTCTTTTCTCCTCCACCTCCTCCTCATCTTCCTCCTCCTTCTCCATCACCTCCTCCTCCTCCTCATCTTCCTCCTCCTCTTCATCTTCCTCCTCCTTCCTGTCTCCTCCTCCTCTTCTCCACCACCACCTCATCTTCCTCTTCCTCCTCATCTTCCTCCTCCAGCACCACCACCTCTTCCTCATCTTCTTCCTCCTTTTCTTCCTCCTCATCTTCCTCCTTCCTGTCTCCTCCTCCTCCTCTTCTTCCTCCACCACCTCCTCCTTCTTTTCTCCTCCACCACCACCTCATCTTTCTCCTCATCTTCCTCCTCCTTCTCCACCACCTCCTCCTCCTCCTCCCTGAAGACCCCCCTCTTCCCTAGCGATGGTGACCTCCCCTAGCCAAGTAACAAAGCGCCTGCAAGGAAACCCCCAAAGCTCGGAGACCACCCAGGTCGCCCCCATTTCAGTTCTGAGCAGCCAAGATTCTCCTTTATCAACCTACCTCTCTCATCCAGGACAACAAAAAATTTGATTTGGGGTCATGTTTGGGAAAGCATAGGATTGTTCCCTCAGCTTCCCCCCCCCCCAAGTCCTCCTCTTGCCCTGTTCCTTATCAGAACCCTCCCCCTCCTCACCCCCGAGGGCCCTCCGGAGGCAAGGGACTACAATTCCCATCGTCACGAGGGCTGGCCGGTTCAGGATTCGCCCAAATTCTCCTCCGGCTGTCCGCGGCGCGCATCGCGTTTCTCGGGCGCCTTTTCTCCGGAGCTCCGCGTGGGGCTTTCTCCCTGCCTCCTGCTTCCCCCGCCCCCCACAAAGCCACATCACCCCCCCTTCCTTTTCCAAGACCCCCCCCTCCCGTTTTGCCTGAAGCTCCCATTGCCAGTCAGTTACCTTTGCCGCTCCTCGGGGTCTCGGTGGTGGTGACCCCCCCTCTCGCGGCGCTGCCGGTGGAAGGTGGCCCCTCCGGGTCGCTTGGTTGCCTGGGAAGAGTGGTTGAGATTTCGGGGTGCCCCGTGGGCCCCGGGCCCTTGTCTTCTCTGGCCCCGGCGGTGGAAAGCAGAGCTGAGGCCAACGGGGGCACGGCGGTGGTCCCGTTGGCCCTGGGGTCCCCGAGCATCTTCTGAGAGGGTCCCGGGGTGACCGAAAGGGGGTGCCCCCCTGCAGAGGGGACCCAGCTGAGGTGGGACAGGGCCAGGAGCGTGGCGGGGACCCACAGCATGTCGGGCAAGCTGGACCGACCGCCCCCCCCCTCCCGCGATCTGCAGAGTTGCTCTTGAGTTTTGTCCGCCTTCTTCTCTCCGGGACGGCTCTGGACGCTTTCAGCGCTAAAGCATCCTCCGCTCACATTCCTTACTTTTTTCCACACGCACGCTCACACACACACACACACACAGACACGCAAACAGGCAGAGCCGGCCCCCTCCCCTTCTGCTTCCTTGGCTTCGCTTGACTTGTTCCATTTGTTCTGCCAATGGGGGCCGCTGCGCCTCGCCTGCCTGGTGGGAATCCCTTTGAAGCTGTTCCCCTTGGGACACGCAGCACCCCCTCCCGGCTTCCCACTTTTTTGGGGGGGGGGATTTGCATTAGAGATTTGGCTTGGACTTCTCTTCTCTTCCATCTTCTCCTCTTCCATCTTCTCTTCTGTTCCATCTTCTCTTCTCTTCAATTCCATCCTCTTCTCTTCCATTCCGTCCTCTCCTCTCCTCTCCTCTCCTCTCCTCTTCTTTTGCCTTCCCTTCCCTTCCATCTTCTCTTCTCTTCTTTTGCCTTCCCTTCTCTTCTCTTCTCTTCTTTTCTCTTCTTCTCTTCCATTCCATGTTCTCTTCTCTTCTCTTCTTCTCTTCCATTCCATGTTCTCTTCCCTTCCCTTCTCTTCTCTTCTCTTCTCTTCCCTTCCCTTCCATCTTCCCTTCTCTTCTTCTCTTCTCTTCTTTTGCCTTCCCTTCCCTTCTCTTCTCTTCTCTTCTTTTCTCTTCTTCTCTTCCATTCCATGTTCTCCTCTTCTCTTCTTCTCTTCCATTCCATGTTCTCTTCCCTTCCCTTCTCTTCTCTTCTCTTCTCTTCCCTTCCCTTCCATCTTCCCTTCTCTTCTTCTCTTCTCTTCTTTTGCCTTCCCTTCCCTTCTCTTCTCTTCTCTTCTTCTCTTCCATTCCATCTTCTCTTCTCTTGTCTTCTCTTCTTCTCTTCCATTCCATGTTCTCTTCCCCTTCCCTTCCCTTCCCTTCCCTTCTCTTCTCCTCTCCTCTTCTCTTCTCTTCTCTTCTCTTCTTCTCTTCCATTCCATGTTCTCTTCTCTTCCCTTCCCTTCCATCTTCTCTTCCCTTCCCTCCTCTCCTCTCCTCTCCTCTCCTCTCCTCTCGACAAAACATCAGCATAAGTTTCAAGGTCTTTGGCGCAAACATTTGATTACCCATCTATGTAATATCATCAGTGTTAGAAGGGAATGGAGTTTGCAGAGGGGGGGGGAGGAGGAGGAGGAGGTGGGGTCCTTGGTGGTCTCTGAGCTTGGTGGTTTCCTTGCAGAAGTTTCAATGACCCAACAAGGTAACATCATCCATGCTTAGTGATATTATTGTACTGTTATTATAGTACTAATGGTATTCTCTAGTCGGATAATGAAATGTCTGCAAGGAAACCACCAAGCTCAGAGAGCACCAAGGGCCTCACAGTTGTTCCCCCCCAGTTTATTTTTTAAAAAATATGTTTTATTGATTTTTAACACAATCACCTTAATATTTGGTAAACAGCCTGTTGTCTGGTTTAGTATTTAAAAAACAATCAGTCACAATGTCTATAATTCTATAGTCCACATTATGGCTTTGCTTGATTTTCTCTTCTTTCAATAACGTTCTCTTTTTGCCAATCTTAAATTAATGCCGTTCTTATTATTTGAATAAGTGACAATGAAATATAAACGTTTTCCGCAAATAATATAAAGTTTCTTTTCTGACTGATCATCTTGTCGTAAACCACAGTTTAACAGCCCAGCCCGCAAAATCAGGTTTAATAAGAGCTGGGAAACCTGACACTTAAATCTTTCAAGTTTCAAAGTTTGTACCTTAATTTGGTGGCTCCAAACATGAAAGGGGCTCAATTTTTGATTTTAATGTGGAGAAAAGCAAGATTTTACACCTGGGCAGGGAAAACCACAGGTACAAGTCCAGATTAGGCAACACCTGGCTCAAAAACAGTAACTGTGAGAGGGACCTTGGAATCCTAGTGGACGATCACTTGACCGTGAGCCAGCCGTGTGCAGCAGCAGCCCAAAAAGCTAATGCAATCCTGGCCTGTATAAACAGAGGCATGGAATCAAGATCACGTACTGCTTGATAAAGCCTTAGTAAGGCCACATCTGGAATATTGCATCTAGTTTTGGTCACCAGAGTACAAAAAAGACGTTGAGACTTTGGAAAAAAAGTGCAAAGAAGAGCAACTGATTAAAGGCCTGGAAACTAAAACATACAAAGAACGGTTGCCGGATTTGGGAATGGCCAGTCTAGAGAAAAGAAGGACTGGGGGGGGGGGACATGATAGCAGAGTTCCAGTATTTGAGGGACTGCTCCAAGGTAGAGGGGGTCAAATTATTCTCCAAAGCTCCTGAAGGCAGGACAAGAAGCAACGGATGGAAACTAGTCAAGGAGAGAAGCATCCTGGAATTAAGGAGAAACTTCGTAACAATTAGCCGGTGGAACAGCTTGCCACCAGAAGTTGTGGGTGCTCCATCACTGGAGCTTTTGAAGAAGAGACTGGACAGCCACTTGTCTGAAATGATAGAGGCGGGTCTGCTGCTTGAACAAGGGGGGCTGGACTAGAAGACCTTCAAGGTCCCTTCCAGTTCTATTCTGATCCTGGCGGAGGGCAGTTATTCCGTAGATCCGAGGGGCTGTTTTGTCGGATCCTGGGTGAGATTCCAGGTTTTTGGAAAGGAAGGGGTTACCCTTGTTGTCCTCCCAGTTATTCCAGCAGATAACAAAAGCAAAGGCATCTGGAATTAATTTGAGTGTGCTTTCCTGTTTCATTACCCTCCCTTCGCAATGCAAAACATTTTTTCCCCCTCCGGCCTTGGAGCAATTAAAGAGTTTCGTAGGAGTTTTCTGCCTCCCCAACTGTTCAGCCTCTTGCCTGCCTCGTAACCTACTCAGCATTTGCCCTCAGGCTGCCTCTCCGCTACTGCTGGGAGTTGCTTAAGAGTCCTGTGGAGCAGAAACAGACCTCAAAGACCCCATAAGAGTTGCTGGCTTCCTGGAATCTTAAGTCAATTAGAATCACATTGAGTAAGAACTGAGAAGCGATTACAGGAACAAGAGTTGGAGGGGAACTTGGAGGTCTTCTGCTCCAACCCCCCCTTTCCTGAGCAGGGGACAATTAACCAGCGGAACTACCTGCCTCCAGAAGTTGTGGATGCTCCAACATTGGAAGTTTTTAAGAAGAGACTGGACAGCCATATGTCTGAAATGGTATAGGGTCTCCTGCCTGAGCAGGGGGTTGGACTAGATGACCTCCAAGGTCCCTTCCAATTATTCTATTCGGTTCTATTCTATTCTACTCTATTCTATTCCATTCCATATTTTCTATTCTATTCTATTCTATTCTATTCTATTCTATTCTATTCTATTCTATATATTCTATTCTATTCTATTCTATTCTATTCTATTCTATTCCTATATTCTATTCTATTCTATTCTATTCTATTCTATTCTATTCCATATTTTCTCTTCTCTTCTCTTCTCTTCTCTTCTCTTCTCTTCTCTTCTCTTCTCTTCTCTTCTCTTCTCTTCTCTTCTCTTCTCACCTGAATTTTTAAAGAGACTGGACAGCCATTTGTCTGAAATGGTATAGGGTTTCCTGCCTGAGCAGGGGGTTGGACTAGATGACCTCTAAGTTCCTTCCAATTATTATTATTATTATTATTATTATTATTATTATTATTATTAATCATCATCATCATCATCATCATCATCTTATATCATTCCGGATAAATGGTTGTCCAATCTCTTCTTAGAAACCTCCAGTGATGGAGCATCCACAACTTCCTTTTAATTTTCAAGGAATTTCTCCTTAGTTCCAGGTTGCTTTTCTCTTTGATTAGTTTCCATTTGTTGCTTCTTCTCCTGCCTTCAGGTGCATTGTAACCGTCATAAATAGGAGTCAGTTGCCAAGTGGCTGAATTTGGATCACGTGACCACGGAGATGCTGCAGCGGGTCGTAAGTGTGAAACACCGTCCTAAGTCACTTTTTTCAGTGCCGTTGTAACTTCGAACGGTCACTAAACGAACTGCTGTAATTTGAGGACCAGCTGTAAGGATGACCTTAGCACAGGGGTCTTCCAACTTGGCCCTTTTATGACTTGTGGACTTCAACTCCCAGAATTCCTCAGCCAGTCATCAAAGGGCCAAGTTTGAAGACCCCTGCTATAGACTTTAAGAGGAGTGGACTTCAACTCCCAGAATTCCTCAGCCAGGCACGCTGGCTGAGGAATTCTGGGAGTTGAAGTCCACAAGTCACAAAAGGGCCAAGTTTGAAGACCCCTTATGTAGACTAAGAGGAGTGAACTTCAACTCCCAGAATTCCTCAGCCAGCGTGCCTGGCTGAGGAATTCTGGGAGTTGAAATCCACAAGTCACAAAAGGGCCAAGTTTGAAGACCCCTAATACAGACTTTAAGAGGAATGAACTTCAACTCCCAGAATTCCTCAGCCAGCGTGCCTGGCTGAGGAATTCTGGGAGTTGAAGTCCACAAGTCATCAAAGGGCCAAGTTTGAAGACCCCTGATATAGACCTTAAGAGGAGTGGACTTCAACTCCCAGAATTCCTCAGCCAGCATGCCTGGCTGAGGAATTCTGGGAGTTGAAGTCCACAAGTCATCAAAGGGCCAAGTTGGAAGACCCCTGCCTTATTAGTTTTGGCGATAGAAGCACCAGCAGAGCGTTGGTGCCCCCTGGTGGCCGAAGTGCTGAATGAGCCTGAGAAACTCTTTTCCAGACTTCCTTCTGGAGCTTCGAGAGGGACAGAACTAAGTTGAGATTGATGGGCAGTTTGCAATCAATGGGCAAAGCTGGGCTTCTGGCCTCTGCATCTCCTGTCTGGAACCATTCACCAGTTGGAACGACTTGTCTCCAGAAGTGGTAGGTGCTCCACTGCTGAAATCTTCCAGAAAATGCTTGGGCAAGCATTTGGTATGCGCTTGGTACAGTATAAGGACACCTGCCTTGGATTAGTGGTTGGACTAGAAGACCTGTAGTCCAACCACTGTTATTCTGTTATTCTCCAAAGCATCTGAGGCAGGAGAAGCAGCAACAGGCGGAAGTTCATCCACCCAATCCAGAACTAAGGAGAAAGTTCCTGACCGTGAGAACAGTTAACCAGTGGAACAGCTTGCCACCAGAAGCTGGAGGCGCTCCATCGCTGGAGGTCTTCAAGAAAAGATTGGGCCACCGTTTCTTCTGGGTTGGTCGAAGGACTCTTGCCTTGGGCAGGGGGTTGGACTGGAAGACCACCGAGGTCGCTTCCAGCCCTAGGACTCCGTGATTCTATGGAATCCTTTTACAGGAAGCAAGTGGTATTCCCTGCCTGTGATGCCCTCCAGATGATTTATGACATCAGGAGTATGGAAGGCTCTTGAGAGGAGGATCTGAAAGGCGGGGGCAGGAAGACTGAAAAAGATCCATACAGGCTCCAAATGGCCCTAAAAGGTGATCTTTGGGGGCACCCGTGTGGCAAATGACTTGATCGCTTCTTCCTCTTTCCAGCAGGTTCAACCAAAAACCTGGAGGCTGAATGGGAAATAGGAATCCCCCAAGGCTGTGCCTAGCTGTCCCCATCCTGGCATCACATGCAATCGAAGGAGAGGAGGAAGGGATGAAGGACAAGAGAGACGATTGGCGGGGCTGAAGAGGATGAAGGTACAGGAATGGGCCCAGCGCTGCCTTTCCTAAACAACCCCCAGTTTTGGGCTTTTCGCTGGAGCTGAAGGCAGGAACGGCTTACGAGTTGAGACTGAATTGAAAACACACATGCAGTGTGGTTCCCAGTTTCAGCACAGCATTGCAGGTTCTAAGGCCCTGGTTCTCAAGCTTGGCAAGTGCAGATATGTGGACTTCAACTCCCAGAATCCCCCAGCCAGCAGGCTTTAAGAGGGGTGGACTTCCACTCCCAGAATCCCCCAGCCAGCGTGCTTTAAGAGAGGAGGACTTCAACTCCCAGAATCCCCCAGCCAGCAGGCTTTAAGAGAGGTGGACTTCAACTCCCAGAATCCCCCAGCTAGCAAGCTTTAAGAGGGGTGGACTTCAACTCCCAGAATCCCCCAGCCAGCGTGCTTTAAGAGAGGAGGACTTTAACTCCCAAAATCCCCCAGTCAGCATGCTTTAAGCGGTGTGGATTTCAACTCCCAGAATCCCCCAGCCAGCATGCGAGATTTGAAGACCACAGTTTCAAAGTTGCTAAAGTTGAGAAACACTGCTCTAAGCCATGGCTTGTTTTAAACATCGTTTTCTGTGCTAGTCGTTACAGATTATTCCAATGATGCAGTAGCTGTAAACCATGGTTTATAAAGCATGATAGCCTGGTTGCATTAAGGCAAAAGAGAATACCCTCCCTCTGGCTTAGGGCAATGTATGAACACCGAATAACTGAGTTGAAAGGACCTTAGAGATCTTCTAGTCCATCCCCCTGCTCAAGCAGGTGACCCTATACCATTTCAGACAAGTGGCTGTCCAGTTTCTTCCTAAAAACCTCCAGTGTTGGAGCACCCACACCTTCTGGTGGCAGGCTGTTCCACTGGTTAATTGTCCTCACTGTTAGAAAGTTTCTCCTTAGTTCTAGGTTGTTTCTCGCCTTGATTAATTTCCATCCGTTGCTTCTTGTCCTGCCTTTAGGCCAGTGGTTCTCAACCTGTGGGTCGGGACCCCATTTGGGGTCGAACGACCATTTCATGGGGGTCGCCAAACAATGCTGTCCACCATTTTGTTCCCTTTTCCCTAGCTGTCCTACTCCCTCTTATTGGTGGCCACACCCACTTGGGGGTCACCACAACATGGGGAACTGTATTATGGGGTCACGGCATTAGAAAGGTTGAGAACCATTGCTTTAGGCACTTTGGAGAATAGCTTGACTCCCTCTTCTTTGGGGCAGCCCCTGAGATACTGGATACTGCTATCCTGTCCCCCCTCGTCCTTCTCTTCGTTAAACTAGACATACCCAATTCCAGCAACTGTTTCTTATATGTTTTGGCCTCCAGTCCCCTGATCCTCTTTGTTGCTCTTCTCTGCACTCTTTCCAGAGTCTCAACATCTTTTTTACATCGTGGTGACCGAGAGTGGACCCAGTAATTTCAAGTTTGGTCTCACCGAAGCAGATGAAAGCAGTACTAACCCTTTACGTCTTCTTGATACTATCCCAACTTCTCTCTCCTCCAGAGCCGTCCCCCGGCCTTGGGAGAGGCTGCACCCCACGGATGCTCTTGCCTTCTCCATCATGGACCTCTTTGAGAGATTTGAGGAGCTCCTGGACGTGGTGGTATGTCTAGCGATGCTCTACGTCCTCTCCCAGACTTCCCTCTTCCTTTTGTATTTGTACTTCCTGGTGCCCCTGGCCTTTGTGTTTGAGAAGGAGGAGGAAGAGGAGGAGGAAGAGGAAGAAGAAGATGAGGAACGATCTCTCCTTAGGCCTGAAGCTCAATAAAACAAGGCAGCGGAACCCCTTGTGATGTCTTGGGGTCTTCTAGCCTTGCCGGTTGACCCCCTGCTCCATTTTCAGGGGTCCTCATCCCACCTGAACGGAAGAAGCTTGACTGGACCACCCCCTCCCCCATTTGCGTGATTTAGGAGGGGAGAGAACCCAGTACACCAGTTGAGGTGCTCCACTGGTGGCCCAGAGAAGTGAACGGGGACCCTTGACCACCTAAAAATGGAGGTGGCATCTCTTTTGCATCTTTGGGCAGCGAAAGCCAAAGTGATCTGGGGATGAGGGGAAGGTGACGGACGGGGTGGGAGTTGAACCCGTTACCCTCTTTCCTTTAGAAGATGGCTTGATGGGAGCTTGACCTACAGTAGCTTCTCTTGGCACGAGAAGGCTAATTGGGCTGGCTGGGGAATTCTGGGAGTTGACGTTCCCCCCCCCCAGTCTACAAGTGGCTGAGGTTGAAAAACACTGCCCTAGACTGTAATACAGAAAAGGTAGAATAACACAGCTGAAAATACCATTGGAGGAAAATTCCACTTAGGGTTAGGGTTAGATCACCATGAACTCGTAGAGCAAAATGGACATTGCCAACAAACTCGGAGGGCTTGGGTATGGTTAGGGGGGCACTGACTTTTCTAGGCTGCCCTATCTATGTTTCCTGGTAAAATACATGGGAAAATCCCATTGGAGGAAAATCCCACTTAGGGTTAGGGTTAGGTCACCATGAACTCGTAGAGCAAAATGGACATCGCCAACAAATTCGGAGTGAATGGGTATGGTTAGGAGGGCACTGACTTTTCTAGCCTGCCCTATCTATGTTTCCTGGAAAAATACATGGGAAAATCCCATTGGAGGAAAATTCCACTTAGGGTTAGGGTTAGGTCACCATGAACTCATAGAGCAAAATGGACATTGCCAACAAACTCGGAGTGCTTGGGTATGGTTAGGAGGGCACTGACTTTTCTAGGCTGCCCTATCTATGTTTCCTGGGAAAATACATGGGAAAATCCCATTGGTGGAAAATTCCACTTAGTGCAGTGATGGCGAACGTTTTAGAGACTGAGTACCCAAACTGCAACCCAAATCCCACTTATGTATCATCGGTTGCCGGGTGGGCATGGCCCATTGGGTGGGCGTGGCTGTGATGGTAACGGCAGACTGGGTGGGACTAAAAATCCATCAATTCCAACTTTGCGAGATTTTTTTTTTCCCGCGAGAAGTTGAAATTGATTGATTGAACCCTTTTTTTTTTTTTGCATACGGTGGCGGAGGCCTAAAGCGAAAAAGTTTTATAAAACCCAGCTGAGGGCCTAGGACTGGGGCGAAGGCGCACGTGCCCACAGAGAGGGCTCTGCGTGCCACCTGAGGCATGTGTGCCAGATGTTTGCCACCATGGGTATAGGGTGTCCTGCTTGAACAGGGGGTCAGACTAGAAGACCTCTGAGGTCCCTCCCAACACTATTATTCTATGTTATGTCTTCTGTGAGGTTGTGAAATGCGCATGAATGGCTCAGGAATTCTGGGAGTTGAAGTCCAGAAGTCATAAAAGAGCCAAGGTTCCCCACCCCTGAACTAGAACATCCCTAATTCCAGCAACTATTTTTTATATGTTTTAGCCTCCAGTCCTCTGATTTATTTATTTATTTATGAGACTTATATACTGCTTTAAGTGCAAGCACTCTCTAAGCGGTGTACACCAGTAAGCAATGTATATATATATTTACATTGCCCCCAACAATCTGGGTCCTCATTTTACCTACCCCGGAAGGATGGAAGGCTGAGTCAACCTGGAGCCGGTGAGATTTGAACCGCTGACCTGCTGAACACAGTCAGCTAAAGTGGCCTGCAGTACTGCACTCGAACTGCTGCACCACCTCGGCTCATGATCACCTTCGTTGCTCTTCTCTGCACGTTTTCTAGAATCTCAAACTCTTTTTTGTATCGGGATGACCAGAACTGGATGCAGGATTCCAAGTGAGGCCTTACCAAGGCCTTGTAAAGTGGTATTAACACTTCACGCGATCTTGATTCTATCCCTCTGTTGATGCAGCCTAGAACCGTGTTGGCCTTTTTGGCAGCTGCCCCAACACGGCTGGCTCCTATTTAAGGGATTGTCCAATAGGATGCCAAGTTCCCTCTCACCCCTCAAGTGGAGTGAGAGTTATAGTTCGGTTACAGACCGAAAAGCAAGCGAAACCCCTTGGCCGTGAAAGTTCAGCCTTGAGGACCGGGGTTGGGTCTTGGGTGCCAGTGACTCCTCCTTGCCCCATTTATGACATCAAAAGCCACTAAAATGAGCTTCAGAGCAGATCCAGGAAGAGCAGCTCAATCATCCGTGGGGCATGTGGGGGGAGATCTGGGTTTGAAGGTGTGTGAATGGGCAGGACACCGTCTCCACTGCGAGAAGCCATGTTGTGAGGAGCTAGATGCGTAGAGAAGGCGTACCCGATTTGGGAGCTGGGCTTTGGAGGAATCTCTGGACCCCATCCTTTATCGGTGATCTGCTGGGACTGCAACATGATTGCCTTGTCAGCCTTCAGAAGACTCATCCTATCATGAAGCATCAACTCTGGAAGTAGCCAAGGTAATCTAGGAATCCAGGAAGCACTAGAACTCACCGTCTCCTGGTGATTGGCCCAAAGTCACCCAACTGGCTTTCATGCCTAAGGCGGGATTAGAACTCACCGTCTCCTGGTGATTGGCCCAAAGTCAACCAACTGGCTTTCATGCCTAAGGCGGGACTAGAACTCACCGTCTCCTGGTGATTGGCCCAAAGTCACCCAACTGGCTTTCATGCCTAAGGCGGGACTAGAACTCACCGTCTCCTGGTGATTGGCCCAAAGTCACCCAACTGGCTTTCATGCCTAAGGCGGGACTAGAACTCACCGTCTCCTGGTGATTGGCCCAAAGTCACCCAACTGGCTTTCATGCCTAAGGCGGGACTAGAACTCACCATCTCCTGGTGATTGGCCCAAAGTCACCCAACTGGCTTTCATGCCTAAGGCAGGACTAGAACTCACCATCTCCTCGTGATTGGCCCAAAGTCACCCAACTGGCTTTCATGCCTAAGGCAGGACTAGAACTCACTGTCTCCTGGTGATTGGCCCAAAGTCACCCAGCCGGCCTTCATGCCTAAGACGGACTAGAATTCACCATCTCCTGGTTTCTAACCTGCTTCCTTAACCGTTGACTTTCTGTAGCCAAAGATATCCTATCCCTACAGCTGGAGGCTCGCTTTTGCCTCCCGGAACACGATGGAGTTATGCTATCTGGAAATGCATGCCTCTCTTTCCAAGCGCAGCCCCATGGAAAGTGTTCAGCGCATACTGGAAGCCCTCAAGATGGGGTCCAACCAAGGCCTGGAGACCTCTAATGGTCTCTCTGTCTCTGATTGGGCCTTTGATCCCCTGCAGGTGTCGCCACGATGCAGAAGCCGCGCCACGTCCAGGGAGCTGGCGATGCCCTGGTCCAACCGGATGTTGCTTCCAAAATGGAGTGCCTGCTGAATATCCTGTTGCTCCTCGCCACTGTCCACTTCCTCCTCCAGACGGCCCTCTACATGTCCTGCCTCTTCTTCATCCTTCCCATGAGTTGCGCCTTCTCCAACGTCATCTCAGGGTAGGTTGGAAGGCCAGCAGATCCCGGACGATCCCCACACAACCTCAGCAACTTTTAAGACGGGTGGACTTCAACTCCCAGAATTCCTGAGCCAGCCATGCTGAGGGGAAAGGGGGAGGTTTCCAAGCTGAGCCATGCTGGCTCGGGAATTCTGGGAGTTGAAGTCCACGAGTCATAAAGCGGCCTAGGCCAGAGACAGGCAACTGTGGCTCTTTTATGACTGGTGGACTTCAACTCCCAGAATTCCTGGGCCAGCCATGCTGAGGGGAAAGGAGAGGTTTCCAAGCTGAGCCATGCTGGCTTGGGAATTCTGGGAATTGAAGTCCACGAGTCATAAAGTGGCCTAGGCCTAGGCCAGGGGTAGGCAATCTTGGCTCTTTTATGACTTGTGGACTTCAACTCCCAGAATTCCTGAGCCAGGCATGCTAAGGGGAAAGGGAGAGGTTTCCAAGCTGAGCCATACTGGCTCAGGAATTCTGGGAGTTGAAGTCCACCAGTCATAAAAGAGCCAAGGTCTCCAGCTCAAGGACCGGAGGCAAGGAGAACAGCTTCAAAATGGGTGTGTGTGCATGCGCGCACATGGGGCCAGCACACTGGCGTGGCACTAGCAGCTCCATTTGTGCATACAGCATGCACTGGTGTCGTGTGCATGGGCGAATGACTGCATACCCCATGGCAGCTAGTGGTCTGTTCATGCATGTGCAAACGGGCCACACAAACCACCCGGGCCAGCGGCATATGCGCAAATGGGCTGCAGACACCCACCCCGCGCTAGCATCCCTGTTTGCGCCTGCGCGCCTGCACAAATGGGGCCACATGCACTAGCGCGAGTGGGAGGGGAAATGCACGCCCACGCGTGCGTGCACCGGCCAGCCGTTTCCTCAGCCCACTGGCCAAGCGCCTGTGGCCCAGTCCCGGGCCATGGACCATAGGTTGGGGACCCCTGGCCCAGAGGGTCTATCCCAGAGGTGGACAATGCCCCATAAGTCTCCACATCACCCAGAACTTTAATGAGGTTTAAGTACCAACTAGTCCAGTGGTTCTCAACCTGTGGGTCGGGACCCCATTTGGGGTTGAACGACCATTTCACAGGGGTCGCCAAACAACGCAGTCTGCCATTTTTTTCCCCTTTTCCTTAGCTATGCTACTGCCTTTTATTCTATTGGCTTTTGAAAGCCAATAGAATAGACCAGTGGTTCTCAACCTTTTTAATGCCGCGACCCCCAACCAGTGTAAGTCGAGGACTACTCAACTGGTTCAGCACCGTTTGCAGAATGGGACTTTTGGCGGGCTCAGCAGGGCAGAGACAGCCTGGACAATTCCTATTGGCTTTGGAAAGCCAATAGAATTAGACTCTATGCAAGAGAGTCTCTTCTATTGGCTTTCCAAAGCCAATAGAAGAAAAGGGAGTAGCACAGCTAAGGAAAAGGGGGAAAAAATGGCGGACTGCGTTGTTTGGCGACCCCCGTGAAATGGTCGTTCGACCCCAACTGTGATCCCAACTCACAGGTGAGAACCACTGGAATAGGCTCTCTTGAATAGAGTCTAATTCTATTGGCTTTCAAAAGCCAGTAGGAATTGTCCAGGCTGTCTCTGCCCTGCTGAGCCCACCAAAAGTCCCATTCTGCAAACGGTGCTGCACCAGCTGAGTAGTCCTTGACTTACGACCGGTTGAGTAGTCCTCGACTTACGACCGGTTGAGGGTCGCGGCATTAAAAAGGTTGAGAACCACTGAATTAGACCCTTAGAACTTGAAATAAATACAGGTGGTCATGCTTGACTTAAAGTCACCTGTTTAGTGTCCGTTTGAAGGCACGACAGCACTGAAGGCATTGATTTACGACCACGTCTCCCCAAATGGGTCAGTCTGTTGCAGGAGCCAATGACAGCCTGAGATGAGAGACGGATTTTCACAACACTTTTATTGAAGCACTTCAAGAAAAAGGGTCCCGGCTGCGCAAGCAGCGGAGACCCCGAGCAACAGCTTAGCATGATCTTTTCTACAGTTACTTTCCAGAAATAGGGAAGGAACATGTCACAAATCCGTGTGACCAAGAAGCGTAAAATGGGGCAAAATTCACGTAACAAATGTCTCGCTTAACAAAATAAATGTTGGGCTCAATTGTGGTAGTGAGTCCAGGGCTACTGCTGCCTTGATTTCTTCAGAAGCTTCTTTGCTTCCTGTCTTAGATGTACCCAAGTTCCAAAGTTGGCCATCAGAAGTATGGGGGACCTCCATCTAAAAACTCCTCATTTCCATCATATCTTGTAACTTTTGAGCTTGTAGGCTCCATACAACCTCTTGTTTCCATTCTAAGGGGAACATCATGCCTCCCAATTGGCCATCAAAATTATGGGGGACCTCCATCTAAAAACTCCTCATTTCCACCATATCCTTTAACTTGGAAGCTTACAGGCTCCACACAACTTCTTGTTTCCATTCTAGGGGGACCATCATAGGTCCCAATTGGCCATCAAAATTATGGGGGACCTCCATCTAAAAACTCCTCATTTCCATCATATCCTGTAACTTTTGAGCTTGTAGGCTCCATACAACCTCTTGTTTCCATTCTAAGGGGAACATCATGCCTCCCAATTGGCCATCAAAATTATGGGGGACCTCTATTTAAAAACCTCCTCCTTTCCACTATATCCTGTAACTGTTGAGCTTGTAGGTTCCACCCAACCTCTCGTTTCCATTCTAGGGGGACCATCCCGGCTCCCAATTCTTCTGGCCACCTGCAAGTAGGACATCACTTGAGTCAAGGGGCCGGAGAGAACCCTCAACCCGCAGCCGTCCTCCCTTATCTCCAGGGGATCGAGGACATCCTCATCTCCGTGGCGATGGTTTACTTCCTGGTCCGTGCCGGGCTCATCTTCTGTAACCTCGTTTTTATCCTGCCCTTCATCTTTTTCCTTAAGGATCTCGGTTGCCCTTGAGAAGCAACCATGAATAAAAAGGAGAACTCTGGAAAAACTCAAGGCAGGTGTTACGATCTCTGTTTGGGCACACTACAGGACCCCCGGACCGTAACCCTGCGGGAGGTTGAAGGAGAATGAAAAAGCAAGGAGGACAACTCCTCAGAGAAGGGTGCTAAACCTGGACCTCTTTAAGATGTGCGGAAAAAAGACTGTGGACTCCTTGGTGCTCTCTGAGCTGGGTGGTTTTCTTGCAGACGTTTCATGACCCAACTAGGGAACATCATCAGTGCTAGAAGGGAGAGGGGTTTTAAGAGAGGAGGTGGAGGAGGTGGAGGAGGTGGAGGATGGGGTCCTGGGGGCTCTCTGAGCTGGGTAGTTTTCTTGCAGACATTTCATGACCCAACTAGGGAACATCATCAATGCTAGAAGGGAGAGGGATTGAAGAGAAGGAAGAGGCAGAGGAGGAGGAGGAGGAAGAAGAAGACTGTGGGGTCCTTGGTGCTGTCTGAGCTTGCAGACGTTTCATGACCCAACTAGGGAACACCATCAGTGCTAGTAAGGAGCAGCGTTTGCTCTCAGTTCATATTTTAGTGGGGCGAGCTACTAAAACAGGAGTCTCCTAATTTAGCAACTTGTCAACTTCAGCTCCCAGAATTCCTTAGTCAGCCACGTGGCTGGGGAATTCTGGGGATTGAAGTCCACAAGTCTTACAGTGGCCAAGTCTGGAGACCCTTGCAATAGACCAATGTTTCCCAAACTTGATAATTTTAAGGCATGTGGACTTCAACTCCCAAAATTCCACAGCCAGCGTTGCTGGCTGTGGAATTCTGGGAGTTGAAGTCCTCATGCCTTAAAATTGTCAAGTTTGGGAAACACTGCTAAACTATTGTCTTCTGTAGTCCACCAGTTCGTTCTCACCTCTGGGATAGGTTGAGCAAAACAAGCCAGGCTTCTATCGCTGGGACTGGAGCTGTCAATGGAAGAGAAGGTTCCACTTGATTGGTCAGTGACCTCAGAGATGGGCGGGGGCTTCACTCTCTGCTTCACAATGGAGCTCTTCCGAGAGGCTGGGAAGTGGAAGATGGACCCATTGATGATCCGCAGATCAGCTGGAGGGAGCTTTGGCTCCCGCCAGCTTCCAGCTGCTCCATTTTTCAGGTGAGATTTGGGCCTGCTTCTGGAGAGGTCTGGAGCCCACCGGTCAAAGGTTAAAATGTCTGAGGGGCTGCCCCAAAGAACTGGGGGGGGGGGTTGTCAAGCTCTTCTCCAAAGATCCTGAAGGCCGGACAAGAAGCAACGGATGGAAACCCATCAAGGAGAGAAGCAACCTGGAACTAAGGAGGAATTTCCTGACAGTGAGAACAATCGGCCAGTGGAACATCTGGCCTCCAGAAGTTCTGGATGCTCCATCACTGGAGGTTTTTAAGAAGAGACTGGACAGCCATTGGTCTGAAATGAGATAGGCTTTCCTGCTTGAGCGGGGGGTTGGACTAGATGACCTCCAAGGTCCCTTCCAACTCTGTTATTCTGTTGTGTTCTGTTCTGGTGGCAGCCCTGGAAGACACTGATGTCAGGAAGATAAATAGGGTCAAAATCAATAAGTCCTTGGGTGAGAGACGACCAATCAACCCCACAGGTCTATAGGTGACACTTGGGAAAGAAAAAGCATCCTGGACTTCTTTAAATATTTATTTTGGGGGGATGTAAGGGGTGGGGGGGACCTACTTCTGCGTTGTTGCCAGAAATTAGTGCCCTGCTTGAGCGGGGGGTTGGGCTAGAATACCTCCAAGGTCCCTTCCAATCCAATTATTCCATGTTCTTGAATAAGTCTTCACCCTGTGTTCTCCAAAGCACCAGAAGGCAGGACAAGAAGCAACGGATGGAAACTCATCAAGGAGAGAAGCAACCTGGAACTAAGGAGAAACTTCCTGACAGTCAGAACAATTAATCAGTGGAACTGCTTGCCACCAGAAATTGTGGGTGCTCCATCTCTGGGGGTTTTTGAGAAGAGACTGGACAGCCATTTGAAATGGTATAGCAGGGGGTTGGACTAGAAGACCTCCAAGTTCACTTCCAACTCTGTTGTTCTGTTATTTCAGTCAAATTTAGGCTATGGGTCAGCCCTTGAGATCTTAGGAGATGCTCAGCAAGAGACTTGATTCACACCACAGATCGAACCCGGTCAGATAAAGCTGTGAAGACTACATTCACACAGTGTGGTAAGTTATTCCTAGATCAGGGATTTGTTTTCAGTGAGTTAGTTGCTTTGTTTAGATGCAACTCTTGATTTGGCTACCATAGTCATCCACATTCTTGGTACGTACAGTACATAAATTAACCCTACAGGCTTGGTTGACCCACCCTATTTTTTTTTATATCCATATCTTGCCAAAGGTAACATTAACTAAGCTTAGAATGTTGGTTTGTTTCCGATAACATCCATCCATCCAGCCAGCAATTCATTCATCCATCAATTCATCCATCAATTCATCCATCCATCCATCCATCAATTCATCCATCCGTCCATCCGCCCATCCAGCATTCATCCATCAATTTATCCATCCATCCATCCGTCCATCCATCCATCCATCTATCCATCCATCCATTCATCCATCCACCCGCCCATGCGCCCATCCATCCATCCATCCATCCATCCATTCATCAATTTATCCATCCATCCATCCATCCATCCATTCATCCATCAATTTATCCATCCATCTGCCCATCCATTCGCCCATCCATCCATCCATCCATCCATCCATCCATCAATTCATTCATCCATCAATCCAGCCAGCCAGCCAGCAATTCATTCATCCATTCAATTTATCCATTCATACATCAATTCATCCACCCATTCATCCATCAAGCCATCCATGCATCCATGCATCTATCCGTCCATCCATCCATCAATTCATTCACCCATCAATTTATCTATCCATCCATCAATTCATCCATCCATCCAGCAATTAATTCACTCATCAATTTATCCATCCATCCATCCATCCATCCATCCATCCATCCATCCATCTATCCATCCATCCATCTATCCATTCATCCATCCATCTATTCATTCATCAATTCATCCATCCATCCAGCAATTAATTCACTCATCAATTTATCCATCCATCCATCCATTTATCCATCCCTCCTTCCCTCCATCCAGAAATTCATCCATCCATCCATCCATTTATCTTTTCTAGGGAAGCTTCTGCTTGATGACGCGCAATGCTCTGGTCCATCTTAGGAAGACGGAAGCAACAGCATGTGGGAGACGTTAACGGCGAGTTTCAACTTCTGCCTTCTGATCTGGTCCGTCTACTACTTCTTGGGGAATGAGATGGTCCACGAGCAGTTCTGCGTGAACTTCGGGATGGATCCCCAGGCCTTCCCTTTCGTGGATTTGATCCGCATCAGTTCCCACCTGAGACTCCACATCTACTACTTCCTCCTCTCAGCGTTGCTGCTGATGGTCCTCTCGGCCGTCGTCTCCTGGGTCTAAGGAGCCAAGTTCTGAGATGCTGGTGCAGGGGTAGGCAACCTTGGCTCTTTTATGACTCGTGGACGTCAACTCCCAGAATTCCTGAGCCAGCATGGCTGGCTCAGGAATTCTGGGAATTGACGTCCACGAGTCATAAAAGAGCCAAGGTTGCCTACCCCTGTGCTAGTAGAACATCAGGACCACTCAGGGACACCAATTGAAGTTCTGGACTTGCACCACACGTGCTAATAAAGTCACTTGACCCGTACACGGTCACCTCCCCCTTCCCCCTGGTTTAAATTTGATGCTTCACATTTTTTCAGATTAAAAAAAAAAAGTGACCAGATCCGGTCCTCAAAACATAAATGGTATTTACACTACGGAGGAAAAAAAACAACAACAACCCACCACTAAATCAGAAAGAAAGCTGAATACGGGAATTAAAATACGGTGAGGACGATTACTCGGCGGAACAACGTGCCTCCAGACGTTGTGGGCGCTCCCTCAGCGGAGGCCTTTAAGAACAGATTGGAGAACCATTGGCAGCGGGTTGGAGTAGATGACCGCCGAGATCCCTCCCAACTCTCTGCTCTTCTGCTCTTCTGAACCACCGCCTGACCTCACCCAAACACGGGGGTGCCCAAACTTAGAGACGCTGCCCCTTCCCAAGAAATCCAGCCCGGGACTTCATCTTCCAAGATGGTGCTCTATTCAATGAAGGCTCGTCAAAGGGGGTCATTGCAGCGGAACTGTAGGGCCAACACCTCCCTCATCCACTGCAGGCAGAAGAGGAGAAGCAGGGCAGAGAGCAAGAACTGGAAGATGAGCAGTGCCGATGGGACAAGAGTGCTGAAGAAGACCTGGAGGGCCGCCCAAAAGAGGGTGGTGCAGAGCAAGGCCACGTAGGCCGTGAACGCACAAAGCCCCAGGAACACGATGAGGCTCAGGAACATCTTGAGGCCACTAAGAAGGGTCCCCAGAAACCCACCATCGCTTCTCGGTGTTGTCTCGGCTTGGCTACCAGAAGATGACCGGAACGGGGACAATGGTGTTGACGGTGGTAGAGATGTCTCCAGGCAATCCATGGCGGTGGCCCTGGAGAGGAGCAGAAGTGGGTCCAGATGGCCATCACAATGTGGTGACGGAAGCTCAGGAGATGCAACCTGATGGACTTTCCTTGCCCGGCAACTCCAGGAGGACGGCACTGTTTGTCAACTTCGGCGACTTTAAGATGGGTGGACTACAACTCCCAGAATTCCTCAACCAGTGTGGAGAAACAGATCTTAGGCCAGGCTGGCTGAGGAATTCTGGGAGTTGAAGTCCACCCATCTTAAAGTTGTTGAGGATGAAGAATATTGCTGTAGAACAGGGCTTTTCAACCTTTTCACCCATTGTACCACTTTTCGGATATGGCAATATTCGAGTACCACCAGTCGGCTAGCAAGGTGTCAAAAACTTGATGATCCCCCCCCCAAAAAGGAAAAAAGTGATGAAGTAGTCCTCAACTTACAACAGTTCACTTAGTGACTGTTTGAAGTTATAATGGCACTGAAAAAAGTGCCCCCCAAGCCACAGCCGAGCAAGACACCTGTCTGGTGGTGTTCTTCCTCCTGTCCAAGGTTTCCACTGTTGTGAGCATTTCTGTTGAGGATTGGCAGTGAGGGTGGGGTATGTGTGTGGTTTTTATTCCCCCCGTCTGATGGGTGGTTGCAGCAGGTTTTGGTCCCTTCACATGACCCTGGGACAATGTGACCGTCATAAATATGAATCAGTGGCCACGCATCTGAATGTAAATCACAAGAGCCTGGAGAGGCTGCAACATTCCAGCTGATCGGTGCTTCTTCTGGGCTCAGCAGAAGCGCCAGGATCAGCGCCGAGCTCCAGCTGGAGCCTGGCGCTGATCCTGGTGCTTCCACTGAGCCCTGACAGTCCCGAAGAAGTGCCAATCAGCTGGAAAGCGGCACTGATCCTGGGGCTTCCGCTGAGCCCTGACAGCCCTGCAGCTCCAGCCGTCTCTCGCTCAGGCTTGTGCGGTGCTGCCCCCGGTTCAGCTCATTCCCCTCCCCTGCTACTCCTTATCTAGGATGGTCGCGTACCACCTGCCAGGTGCCCATGTACCACAGGTGGTACCCGTACCACTGGTTGAAAAGCCCTGCTGTAGAAAACCACACCTTTTCCCTAATGGAACACGTGAAACTCACCATCACTGCCCTTCTGCCCAGCCAGGGGTCTAATTTCGTGCAAACTGGGATTTGAGCTTTTACACTGATTCCAATCCTCTGGGGTTATCCAGGTCCACGAAAGCATGACTGGTTGTGTGTGTGTGTGTGTGTGTGTGTGTGTGTGATGTGCCCCACAAGCACACCTCCTGGAGAGGAGCAAGTTTTTAGCCACAAACGACAAACCATCCCTTCAATAATTCGACGGAGACCGTCTAGCTGAACATCGGCAATGAAGTTCAAACAAGCCCCAACCGACATTTTGATGAAAGTGTTCTGGGGGGTCCCTAAAAAGCAGCCGAGAACCATCATACCTGGTTGAGTTGACCTCGGACAATCTACCTTTCCTAGTTCAGCATTTGATGTTTTCTCGGCGTCCGACTTTGGGGCCAGAACCCTGGATCCATTTACTGGGTGAGGTGTCTCCCCTTCCCCGTCCCAGCCAGAGGGGACCATCTAGCTTAAAAGGACCTCAGCTTCACCAATGATGTCACAAAACCAGCTGGGAGCAATGGTTGAGCTACAGGTCAAGTTGTTGTTGTTGATTGCAGGCGGGGGGGGAGGCGAATGGTCAGATTGCAAAACAACAACAACAAAACAAAACAGGAAAAGACTTGACTATTTTCATTTCATGGGAAACACGCCGGAGAGCAGCCCTAATGAAAATACTTGGAATCCTGCATCCAGTTTTGGTCCCCACGATGTAAAACAGATGTTGAGACTCTGGAAAGAGGGCAGAGAAGAGCAACAAGGATGATTAGGGGACTGGAGGCTAAAACATAGAAGGAAAGGCTGCTGGAATTGGGGATGTCTAGTTTAATAAAGAGAAGGACGAGGGGGGACAGGATAGCAGTCTTCCAGTATCTCAGGGGCTGCCCCAAAGAAGAGGGAGTCAAGCTATTCTCCAAAGCGCCTGAAGGCAGGACAAGAAGCAACAGATGGAAACTCATCCAGGAGAGAAGCAACCTAGAACTAAGGAGAAACTTCCTGACAGTGAGAACAATTAACCAGTGGAACAACCTGCCTCCAGAAGTGGTGAATGCTCCAACACTGGAAGTTTTTAAGAGCCTGGACAAGCCTTTGTCTGAAATGGTATATAGGGTTTCCTGCCTGAGCAGGGGGTTGGACTAGATGACCTCCAAGGTCCCTCCCAACTTTATTATTATTATTAATAACCTGCCTCCAGAAGTTGTGAATGCTCCAACACTGGAAGTTTTTAAGAAGAGACTGTACAGCCCTTTGTCTGAAATGGTACAGGGTTTCTTGCCTGAACAGGGGGTTGGACTAGATGACCTCCAAGGTCCCTCCCAACTTTATTATTATTATTATTATTATTATTATTATTATTATTATTATTATTATTATTATTATTATCAGACTAAAAACGAAGACGGTGCTACGGAAGTAATGCAGAAGATCTTCCTTCCTTTCTTTTTTTTTAATCCCACGAGGTTTAAACTCATGAATTAATGCAGAACAAAAACATACGGATGGTTCTACATTCCTTGCTAATTTAAGGGTCCCGTGCATTTTGCCTTTACATTCTTTTCGTTGCATTGCAAATAAAATTAAATAACCGTGTTCTATTCCCTAAAACCAGGGGTCCCCAACCTATGGTCTGTGGCCTGTCGGTCACCAGGCCACTAGCTGCCCCATTTGAAGAGCAACTAAGATGATTAAAGGCCTGGAGACTAAAACATATGAAGAACGGATGCAGGATTTGGGTTTGGCTAGTCTAGAGAAAAGACATGATAGCAGTCTTCTGATATTTGAGGGGCTGCCACAAACAAGAGGGGGTCAACTTATTCTCCAAAGCCCCTGAAGAAGGCAGGACAAGAAGCAACAGATGGAAACTGATCAAGGAGAGAAGCAACCTGGAACTAAGGAGAAACTTCCTAACAGCGAGAACAATTAACCAGTGGAACTACCTGCCTCCAGAAGTTGTGGGTGCTTCATCACTGGAGGTTTTTAAGAGGAGACTGGACAGCCACTTTTCTTAAATTGTGTAGGGGGTTGGGCTAGAAGACCTCCATGGACCCATCCCGCTCTATTCTGATTGATTGATTGAAATATTGACCTAGATCGTCTCCAGAGTCCTTTCCGATGCTTACCGTCTATAAATCTACGGCTCCATAATTCCCAGCACTGTTTTGGCATCGTAGTTGGTGGGTCCAACACACCCCGCTGAGTAAAACTAGTCTTGCACTATCCACAGGCCAAGAATTGGATGCTGGCAGTTCTCTACTTTGCAGCCTTCCACCTCTTTGATCAAGCAATTTCCACTTTTATTCAACTCCCCAATAAAAGGAGAAGGAAGTCAAAGGGAGAATCCTGGGTGCAGAGAGGGGGGGGGGGAAAAAGATATTTTTGTTGTAGATCCAATGGAGAAATTTTGCTCCTAATAGATGCTACTCGGTTGATGGCCAAGCTAATTTGTGACATCAGCGGCATCAGCATGAGGTCACAACTTGCTGTCCCTCAGGTTAGTGGGCCTCACAAGGCCACAAATGTTTGGTTGTCAACAGCTGGGGAGAGGGTCACCAACCGGGGGAACATCTGGGAAAAGGAATGAAGAAGGAATGAACCGGAGCAGAAGGGCAGCCCCTAAGGACAAATATGGACCGTTTAGAGGGCAGCTGGTAAGCCCGGACATCTGTGGACATCTGGAGAAGGTGTTTGGTCAAGCTGTAAAAAGGGGGGGGGGGACTCAGAGCTGGGGTTTCATCCTCTTCCAGCCCTACGGGATGGCAGTTGAAATCCAACAGGTCAGGAGGTTCCCAAGATTGGATGTGCTGAGTTCAGATCTTTTGGGAGTGGCCATTCATTCTTCACCAGACTTCTTGGGTGGACTAATAAAACTAAATGGGATTGCAAACGCGGATCGAGTCAAGGAAGCCAACATCTGAGTAAACAGACCATGGTTTCTGATGGAAGAGAATCTTTGTAGCTCAGGGTTGAACTGTGGGGTCTTGGGTGCTCTCTGAGCTGGGTGGTTTCCTTACAGACGTTTCATGACCCAACTGGGTAACATCATCAGGGCTACGTTGGAAGAAAGGTCTTCATCGTGGTTCATCCAAGCTGGGAATAAACAGGGCAACGGCTTTGGGAAGAAGGTTGTAGTTTATTGGAGAGGAGAGCCAGACAGAAAGATGGTTCTGGCAGCAAGAGGAGTGAGAAAAAAGGGGCTGAGCACATGTAGGTGTAGTGGAAAAAACCACGATACTTACATCGGAAGACAAGACCACAAAGGGTTGGAGAAAACAGGTTTTATTTGCGCAAAGGTTCAGAGTATTCATATGACAAATTCTGAACCCTGAGTTACTCCCAGGGTATTTTTATACAGCTTGCCGCCCACGCTTAACCTAATGGATGACTTCTTATCTACCTTTAACATACTAAAAGAGAGAAGTTCATATCTTGAGACCACACACACAGGAAAAGGAGAAGTTCACACAAATGACTATCTCACCACACGGCCCTACACGGGTAATATCTTACACCATCTGTGACTTTCAGTTGACACTTCTCGTAAAATGTTTCTTCACAGAATTGCACACAGGTTATCACATTTAGCCAGATCCTGATATTAGTTAAAGCTTAATATTAATAGCTTACATCACATCACTCCGGTTAATTAAAATATATTTCTTATGATATTTCCCATCTATATTATAGGGAGTAGGTTTTTTATACCCTCTGGGGCCTTTTGTTTGCAGTTATTTCCTGTTCTTGTTTTGAGGCTATTTCTTGTGTCATGTATTCTGATCTGAGTTTGGGTGTGCCCTTTGTGAGTTAATCCTACCATGTCCTGTCCCAGGTGGGATATGTAAATTTTAGGTCTTTCTCTTCCTAATCTCCTAGCTCAGTGGTTCTCAACCTTTTTAATGCCGCGACCCCCAACCGGTCATAAGTCGAGGACTACTCAACCGGTCGTAAGTCGAGGACTATTCAACTGGCGCAGCACCATTTGCAGAATGGGACTTTTGGCGGGCTCAGCAGGGCAGAGACAGCCTGGACAATTCCTATTGGCTTTTGAAAGCCAATAGAATTAGACTCTGTTCAAGAGAGTCTATTTTATTGGCTTTCAAAAGCCAATAGAATAAAAGGGAGTAGCACAGCTAAGGAAAAGGGGGGGGGGGAAATGGCAGACTGCGTTGTTTGGCGACCCCCGTGAAATGGTCGTTCGACCCCAAATGGGGTCCCGACCCACAGGTTGCGAACCACTGTCCTAGCTCCAACTTTCCTAATGGTTTACATCTGCATTTGTACAGAGCTGGCGTCTGCTTGGGGGAGGCAGACTTGGGGCTATCAAGGAAAACTGGGCATGCTTTCCTGCCTCTTTAAGATCCTTGGAGGAAATATATTTTTCTGCCCTTTTAATATTTCCTTCTCTGGGGGGCTGACTTCCCACAGCTAGAAGGGAGTGGGGTTTACCAAGAGGAGAAAGATGAGGACTGTGTGGTCCTTGGGGCTCTATAACAACAACAACAACAACAACAACAACAACAACAACAATAATGAAGTTGGAAGGGATTTAGTCCAACCCCCTGCTCAGGCAGGAAACCCCATACCAGGGGTAGGCAGCCTTGGCTCTTTTATGACTGGTGGATTTCAACTCCCAGAATTCCTGAGCCAGTCACGCTGAGGGGAAAGGGAGAGTTTCCAAGCTGAGCCATGCTGGCTCAGGAATTCTGGGAGTTGAAGTCCACGAGTTATAAAAGAGCCAAGGCTGCCTACCCCTGGTATGGGGTTTCCTGCCTGAGCAGGGGGTTGGACTAAATCCCTTCCAACTTCATTATTGTTGTTGTTGTTGTTGTTGTTATAGAGCCCCAAGGACCACACAGTCCTCATCTTTCTCCTCTTAGGCCTACCTCTGGCCTAAGCTGCTTTATGACTCGTGGACTTCAACTCCCAGAATTCCTAAGCCAGCACGGCTCAGCTTGAAAATCTCTCCCTTTCCCCTCAGCATGGCTGCCTCAGGAATTCTGGGAGTTGAAGTCCACCAGTCATAAAAGAGCCAAGGTTGCCTATCTCTGGCCTAGGCCTAGGCTGCTTTATGACTGGTGGACTTCAACTCCCAGAATTCCTGAGCCAGCATGGCTCAGCTTGGAAACCTCTCCCTTTCCCCTCAGCATGGGGGGTCAGGAATTCTGGGAGTTGAAGTCCGCCAGTCATAAAGAGGCCGCAGTTCCCAATGCTGGCTCAGGAAACCTGGGAGTTGAAGTCCACCAGTCATAAAAGAGCCAAGGTGGCCGATCCCTGGCCTAGACCATTTCAGACAAATGGCTGTCCAGTCTCTTCTTAAAAACTTCCAGTGTTGGCGTATTCATCGCTTCTGGAGGCAGGTTGTTCCGCTGGTTAATTGTTCTCACTGTCAGGAAGTTTCTCCTTAGTTCTAGGTTGCTTCTCTCCTGGATGAGTTTCCATCCGTTGCTTCTCGTCTTGCCTTCAGGCGCTTTGGAGAATAGCTTGACTCCCTCTTCTTTGGGGCAGCCCCTGAGATACTGGAAGACTGCTATCCTGTCCCCCCTCATCCTTCTCTTCATTAAACTAGACATACCCAATTCCAGCAACCGTCCTTCATATGTTTTAGCTTCCATCCCTCTAATCTGCTTTGTTGCTCTTCTCTGCCCTCTTTCCAGAGCCTCAACCTCCATCTCCCTTTTTTCCTTACAGGCATCAAGGAAGATTCGGGGAGACTGCCATTCCCAAGCCACCCCTGCCTCCAAAGCGCAAGTTGGTCTTTGTCCTGGGCGCCATCGCTAGCAAATGCCTCGGGGCGGTCGAGCAGACGGTGCTGATGCTCGCCGTCTTGATCTACAGCATCTTCCTGGCCGAGATCCTTTTCCACGTCATCGTCTCCTTCTCCATCCCTCTGGCCATCTTGCGTGACCACATGGTGCCCGCCTCGCTGATCTTCCTCGACTCCTTAGCGCCGGCCAGCGAAATCTTTTACAACGACGTGCTGGGGGCCCTTTTGCTTTTCTTCAGCGCGCTCCTCCTTCCCCTGACGGCCGGCTGCTGTATCCATCTCTTCCTGTTCCCCAGTTATTTCAAGTTAGTGAGGCTCACCTGGTGAGCAGAGGTGCAGGCCGTAAAAAGATGTGTTCCACAGCCCTCTTGGTTGGTGGCGTTTTGGTTTTGTTTTGTTTTTTCTGTAGCTCCGTCCTTTTATCTCTCCGAAGCTTCAGGTTTCCGAGTTAGGGTGTTTTTCTCCTGGATCCGTGGCCGGAACAGTCTTCAGAACAAAAAACGGGCGATGGATGTCCTGCTTTCAAACTCTAGCGAGCCCCATTTCCCGTAGACCTGCTTTTCTCCAGAGTTGTGTTAATCCGTCGGCGCAAAAGTCGAAAGTCTTGCACAAGGAAAGGGTGAAAAAGATGAACGCCTGCGCGGGACAAACCTTGCCGCTTTCTTTTCCCCTGTCCAGGAGTCTCCAGGGTGGTCCTGTCAAATGTTTGGGGCTTTCCCCCCCCCCAATAAATGAAGCAGTAAAACAGATGTGTGGCCTCTTTGCTCTTCCTTTGCTCTTTGGCCTCACTCGCCCTCTCTCCTCAAATGTTCGTGCAAAGGGAGTGAGCGTCCTGGCTAAGAGGTACCATCCCTAGCTGGAAGAATGGCTTTCCTGATCCTTCCAGATCACAAGGAGAGCACGGCTGATCAGGAATAAGAACGAATCCAAAGAATTGCAGGTTGTGGGGTTCTTGAGGTTCTCTGAGCTTGGCGGTTTTCTTGTTGATGTTTCGTGACCCAACTAAGAAGCATCATGGGTGCTAGAAGGGAGTGAGGTTTGCGGAGAGGAGGAGCAGGAGCAGGAAGGGGAGGAGGAGGTGAGGAGGAGGAGGAGGAGCAGGAAGGGGAGGAGGAGGTGAGGAGGAGGAGGAGGAGGAGGAGGAGGAGGAGGAGAACTATGGGATTCTTGGTGCTCCCTGTTTGTTTTCTTGTGGATGTTTCATTACCAAACTAGGTAATATGATCAGTGCTAGAAGGGAGTTGGGTTTTTAAAGAGAGAGAGAGAGAGAGAGAGAGGAGGAGGAGGAGGAGGAGGAGGAGGGGGATAACTATGAGGTCCTTGGTGCTCCCTGTTTGTTTTCTTGTGGATGTCTCATTACCAAACTAGGTAATATGATCAGTGCTAGAAGGGAATATGGTGTACAGGGGGAGGAGGAGGAGGAGGAGGAGGCTATGGAGTCTTGGTGCTCTCTGAGTTTGGTTGTTTTCTTGCAGACATTTCGTTACCCACCTAGGTAACATCATCAGTGCTAGAATGCAGCAGGGCTTAGGAGGAGGAGCCCTGAGGGGTCTTTGGTGTTCTCTGATCTTGCTTGTATTTTTGCAGACATTTCACTACTCAATTAGCTATCAGTGCTAGAAAGGAAGTGAGGCTTGGGTGCAGTTATTTAGTACAGCATCTAGCACTGATGGTGCTACCTAGGTGGGTCATGAAACGTCTGCAAGAAAACCACCCAGCTCAGAGAGCACCAAGGACCCCACAGTCCTCCTTCTCCTCTTCCTCCTCATCTCCCACTCTTCCATTATTTAGCCCCCTCTCTTCCAGCGCTGATAATACCGCCTCATTCGGTTCCTGAAACCCTCTGCAAGAAAGCAGCCAAGCTCAGAGACCACCAAGGACCCCACCCCCCCACCCCATTTCCCACCCTACATTACCAATACTCTCCTCTCTCGGAGTCAGGAGTCTCCACCCACTCCTGTTTGTGACATCAGCGGAAGGAAGCCCACCCAGCTTGTCTCCCCATGGCACCTGGCTGGTGAGAAGACATGGCCAAAGAGGTGGCCCCTGTCCTCTGGAAGGGAGACAGCGGGCAGAAGTAACACGGGGCACATGGCCCAATGGAACTGCAAGAGACAGTCAGATGGTGGGACAGAGAAGAGACAGGTGGGTGTAGTTGCCAGGGATGAAATAGCTCCGGCCAAAGCTTTATCTTTACTTGCCTCTTAGTCACACACACACATTGACAGAAGCCTAGTCTAAAATACTAGCCACGCTAGCCACGTGACCACAGAAATGGTCTTCGCACAACACCGGCTCCCTCAGTCAAAAAACGGAGGTGAGCACCGTGCCCTAGACTGAAAGGGAAACCGTTACCTTTTAATCTGCCAGTAAATTTGGGGCAAGATACCGTATATGCCGGCGTATAAGGCGACTTCCGCGAGTGCTAAAATCGGCGCCAAAGATGGGGATTGTCTTATACGCCGAGTCGTCTTATACACCGGAAATACTGGTAGTTTCCGGCAAATAAGACGACGTTCTAGGAATGTGGCTCGGCGATAAAGACAGGGGTCGTCTTATACACCAGGTCGCCTTGTATTCCGGCATATATGGTAGATCTTTTTGAGGGGTGAGGCACGACGGCTCAACGGTCCAGTAGAACGGCTTGCCTTCAAAAATTGTGGGTGCTCCAACACTGGAAGTGTTTAAGAAGAGACTGGACAGCCACTTGTTTGAACGGGTGTACAGGGTGTCTTTCTTGACCAGGGGGCTGGACTGGAAGACCTTCAAGGTCCCTTCCAACTCTTGTTGTTCTGTATTCTGTAAATGTTCAGAAGAGAAGGACTTGGGGTGACATGATAGCAGTGTTCCAGTATCTGAGGGACTGTCCGAAAGAAGAGGAGGGGGGTTGATTTATTCTCCAAAGCGCCTGAAGGCAGGACGAGAAGCCACGGATGAAAACTAAACAAGGAGAGAAGCAACCTGGAACTAAGGAGAAACTTCCTGACAGTGAGGACAATTAACTAGTGGAACTGCTTGCTTCCAGAAGTTGTGGGTCCTCTATCACTGGAGGGTTTTAAGAAGAGATTAGATAGCCATTTGTCTGAACTGGTAGAGAGTCTTGGACTAGAACAGGGGTCCCCAACACCTGGGCTAAGGCCTATTTCAAAACCGGGCCCCGCAAGTGATGGGCAAGTGGGTGCGTGCGTGCAAAGCTCCACTCGTGTGAGAGATGGGCCGTTGCGCCTGCGCGCGAAGCTCCAGAGGTGTGACAAAGGGCTCTTGAGTGTAGGGCATGTGTAATGGAGCTTCGCACAGGAGCACCCTCCCCTCATGCAAGTGGAACTTCTCGTGCATGCAGAAGCACCCTCTGCTCAAGCGCAAAGCTTCATCCGCACCCACAGAGCTGCAGGGCGCACACACGCGCACCTGCCATTAGAAGAACAGAAGAACAGCAGAAAAAGAGCTTTATCGTCACTTGGAACGGACACCCAATCGGCGTACATGAAAATGAAATTGCGTTGCATACAGCTCCCGAAGGGTCACCACCTCCGATATACACTACATCAGCATTTCTCAACCTTGACAATTTTAAGGCATGTGGACTTCAACTCCCAGAATTCCACAGCCAGCAATGCTGGCTGTGGAATTCTGGGAGCTGAAGTCCACATGCCTTAAAATTGTCAAGGCTGAGAAATACTGCATTACATAGACATGACAATCAATCAATCAATCAATCAATAAATACAGAATTATCCACATGCCCACATATATTACATGACACGGAGGAACAACAGTCTAGTTCGGACTATGTATACATGTGCGTGGCGAGAAAAACGAATCTTGTGAGTTTATCAGATGGACGGCGTAGGGAACGAAGCTATGCGCCCTCCCCGTGCCCCGGGTGGGCTGCGAAGGTGGAAAGATTGGGGACCGCTGGACTAGAATATCTCCAAGATCCCTTCCAACTCTATTATTCTGTTATTTTGTTGTTATTCTGTTGAATGAATGAATGAATGAGTGAATGAATGAGCCTACAAGCAAATCTCCATCTGTGTTCCTTCTTTCCAGAGACATCGTATCAACCAAGAGGATCAGCTGGTGGAAGACCAGGCCAGCCTTCTCGGAGAGACCCCCGGCAAGAACATGGCTATTCACTTCAGCCTAAGCGGCCTACTTCGCTGTCTCCGAAAACTGCTGTCCATCGGTTTCACTCTCCTCTTCTGCGACATCCTCCTCCGGGTCAGTTTTGTCCTTCTCTTCTTCATCCTCCTCCCCTTCTTCATCATCTATGACCACGTGATCCCGTCCACCATCCTCTTCGTCAAGTCGATTCGACCCATCCTGGATGCTTTCTTTGGTCGTCTGTTGCCTTCGCTCTTCGCCTTCGTCCTTTCCCTGATTCCTCCGGTCATCATCTTCTTCTTCACGAAGCACATCCTGGTGCCCGTTTCCATCAAAGTCTTCCAACTCACCTGGTGAAGACGTCCGACTCTTTTCAGGGGAGCTGGGACGAGTCTTCAATGTGAGCAGGGTTTTCCCCTTCCATGCGGCTGGGGAAACCGACTGCTATTGCAGCAGAAGTTGCTGTGGGCAATCGTCTAAAATCCACGTCTCTTAATTTTATCCCAACGTGAGCAGTGTTACTCTATGCCCTAATTGCCATTATGCTTCTTTGAGGTAAAGCCTCTGACTAATTACACCTGGTCGTTTCATGGACTGATTTATATTTTCTTGTTAAATGGAAGCAGACCGCCATTTTGTCTTCTGGGATTCTTTTTCTTCCCCCCCCCCCAATGTTTAGGTAGTCCTTGATTATTTTTTCCAATTTACAGTTAGTCCTTAATTCCCCCCCCCCCAATTTACAGGTGGTCCTTCCCGCCCCCCAATTTATAGGTAGCCCTTGACTTTTTTCCACTTTATAGGTAGCCCTTGACTTACAACAGTTTATTTAGTGACCGTTCAAAGTTACAACAGCCCTCAAAAAGGGGACTTTAGGACTGTTTTTCACACTTAGGACTGTTGCAGCCTATCCCCATGGTCACGTGATCAAAATTCAGACCCTTGGCAGCTGACTCATCATATCTTTGAGGGTCACAGCATCCTGGGGGCCACGTGATCCTCTTTTGTGACCTTCTGGCAAGCAAAGTCAATGGAGGAAGCCCGATTCACTTAACACCTGAGTCACTAAATTAACAACTGCAGTGATTCACTTAACAACTGCGCTAAGAAAGATTGTAAAAATGGGACCAAGCTCCCTTAACAAATATTCCACTTAACAAAACAGAACGTTTGGGCTCCATCGTGGTTGTAAGTTGAGGACTTTACCTGTACTGATCTGGTTTAAGACTCTTTTACCTAAGGCAGGGGTCTCCAAACTTGGTCACTTTAAGGCTTGTGGACTTCAACTCCCAGAATTCTGGCTGGCTCAGGAATTCTGGGAGTTCAAGTCCACAAGTCATCAAAGGGCCAAGTTTGAAGACTCCTGATAGAGACTTTAAGAGGAATGGACTTCAACTCCCAGAATTCCTCAGCCAGCGTGCCTGGCTGAGGGATTCTGGGAGTTGAAGTCCACCAGTCATAAAAGGGCTAAGTTTGAAGACCCCTGGTCCAGATCTCTAGCCGCGAACCTATGTCAGCTAGCACGCGCACCAGTCATTGGATTAACTGCCATATAAATAAAATAATAACAAAATAAAAATAAAATAAATAATTTAAATAAAAATCATAAAATAAAAAGTAATAAAATAAAATAAAAATAAAATAATAACATGTAAAATAAAATAAAAAATGCATAAAATAAAAAGAATAAAAAATACAATATAGTATAATAAAATAATAAAATGAAATGATAAATATAAAACAAAATCTTAATAACATAAAATAAAAAAATAAAATAATAAAGCAATAAAATAAAATAATAAAATAAAATAATAAAATAAAACAAAATAATAATAAAATAAAAAATAATAAAATAAAACAATAAAATAAAAATAAAATAAATAATTTAAATAAAAATCATAAAATAAAAAGTAATATAATAAAATAAAAACTAAATAAAATAAAATAATAAAAGAAGTAAAATAAAATAAAATAAAAAATGCATAAAAATAAAAAGAATAAAAAATACAATATAGTATAATAAAATAATAAAATAAAATGGTAAATACAAAACCTTAACAACAAAATAATAAATAAAATAATAAAATAAAATAATAAAATAAAACAAAATAATAAAGCAATAAAATAAAATAAAAAATAATGTAAGATAATAAAATAATAATAAAATAAAATAAAATGATAAAAATAATAATAAAAATAAAATAAAATAAAATAAACAGGCCGCTGTTTCGGGGCAGGGCCTGCAGGGGGCAGCGTCGAGTTGCTTCGCAGGCTGGAGCGCTCTCCGAGGTCCCGAGCTTCTGGCAGCCTCGCTTGGCCCAAGGGAGGGGTGGTGGTGGGGGAGTGTGTGTGTGGGGGGGGGGCATCTGGCTCCCGCGTCTCCCGCTCCCCCCCCCAGCCGCAGATCAAGTTGCAGCCCTCTAATTGGGACCCTCCAGGGGCTTATTAAGGGTCGGGAGGGCTTCAGAAAAGCAGGGCGGAGGTCTCCGGGGAGCCAGCCCCCCCTCCCCCTTTTCCCAGGGGGTTCCTGGATTCCTCCCAAAGGAAAAACGGCAGAAACGCAAAAACAAGGCCCGGAAGAGTTGCCAAGAGGGAAGCGGCGGCGTGCTGTGTGTGTGTGTGTGAGGTGGCCACGACTTCGGCGGGCGAGCATCCCTCCCTGGACCAAGCCAGCCGTGGCACTTGACCAAAGAGCAGCTGGGGGGGAGGGGGCTCGTTTGGGGCAGGCTGCAAGATTTGGGGAGGGAGGGAGGGGGCAACGGTTCTCTTCTTTCCCCCTCCCCCCACCTCTCATGCTATGTGCACAGAGTCTAGCTTAGCAAAAAAAAAAAAAAAAAAAAGCAGGAGTAGCAAAACCAGGGTGGTATCAAGAAAGGAGAATATTTGTAGCTGGGGGTTGAAATGAGGGGGTCCTGGGTGCTCTCTGAGCTGGGGGGTTTCCTTGCAGACGTTTCATGGCCCAGCTAGGTAACATCATCAGTGCTAGAAGGGAGGTGAGTTTGTAGAAAGGAGGATGGGGAAGGAGGAGGAGGAGGACTGTGGGATCCTTGGTTTTCTTGCAGACGTTTCATTGCCCAACTAGGTAACATCATCAGTGCTAGAAGGGAGTGGGGTTTTCAGAGAGGAGGAGGAGGAGGAGGAGGAGGAGGAGGAGATGTGGGGTCCTTGGTGCTCTCTAACCTGGGTGGTTTCCTTGCAGACGTTTCATTGCCCAACTAGGTAACATCATCAGTGCTAGAAGGGAAGTGGGTTTGTAGAAAGGAGGATGGGGAAGGAGGAGGAGGAGGAGGAGGAGGAGAAGGAGGAGGAGGAGGAGGAGGACAGTGGGATCCTTGGTTTTCTTGCAGACATTTCATTGCCCAACTAGGTAACATCATCAGTGCTAGAAGGAAGGAGGGTTTGTTCTTATTTCTATTATTAATTCTAGCCATGATAATATTACCTAGTTGTGTCATGAAACGTCTGCAAGGAAACCAACAACCTCAGAGAGCATCAAGGACCCCACAGTCTTTTTCCTCCTCCTCCTCCTCCTCCTCCTCCTCCTCCTCCTCCTCCTCCTCCTCCTCCTCCTCCTCCTCCCCCTTCTCCTCCTCCTCCTCCTCCTCTTGGACATGTCTATTTTAATGAAAAGGAGGACTAAGGGAGATATGATAGCACTCTTCCAATATTTGAGGGGCTGCCAGAAAGAAGATTGTGTATGAGTGTGTGTGTGTGTGTGTGTGTGTGTGTGTGTGTGTCAAGCTATTTTCCAAAGCAGCTGAAGGCAGGACAAGAAGCAACGGATGGAAACTAATCAATCAAATTTCCTGACAGTGAGAAGAATTAACCAGTGGAACGACTCGCCTCCAGAAGCGATGGATGCTCCATCCCTGGAGGTTTTTAAGAAGAGACTGGACAGCCATTGGTCTGGAATGGTCTAGGGCCGTGGTGGACGAACCTATGGCACGGGTGCCACAGGTGGCACGCAGAGCCCTCTCCGTGGGCACACGCACGGTCGCCCCAGTCCTAGGCCTTCAGCTGGGTTTTATAAAACCTTTTCCTGTTAGGCCTCGCCGCTGCGTGCAAAAAAAAAAATAAATGTTCAATGAATCCGTGAATTTCAACTTCTTGCAGGAAAAAAAAAGATCTCAAAAAGTGGGAATTGAACTTTTTCAAGTTTGAAACTTTTTCGTCCCATCCAGTCTGCCGTTACCACCGCAGCCACGCCCACCCAATGGGCCACGCCCACCCGGCACCCGACGATACATAAGCGGGTTTTGGATTGCAGTTTGGGCACTTGGTCTCTCAAAGGTTCGCCATCACTGGTCTAGGGCAGTGGTGGCGAACCTATGGCACGGGTGCCAGAGGCGGCATGCAGAGCCCTCTCTGTGGGCACGTGCGCCGTCGCCCCAGTCCTGGGCCTTCAGCTGGGTTTTATAAATCCTTTTCGCTTTAGGCCTCTGCCGCTGTGTGCAAAAAAAAAAAAAAAATAGGTTCAATCAATCAATTTCAACTTCTCGTGGGAAAAAAAAAGATCTTGCAAAGTTGGAATTGATTGATTGAACTTTTTAGTCCCACCCAGTCTGCTGTTACCACTGCAGCCACGCCCACCCAATGGGCCACACCCACCAGTGGGCCACACCCACCCGGCACTCGACAATGCATAAGTGGGTTTTGGGTTGCAGTTTGGGCACTCGGTCTTTCAAAGGTTCTCCATCACTGGTATAGGGTTTCCTGCCTGAGCAGGGGGTTGGGCTAGAAGACCTCCAAGGTCCCTTCCAACTATTCTATTCTATTCTATTCTATTCTATTCTATTCTATTCTATTCTATTCTATTCTATTCTATTCTATTCTATTCTATTCTATTCTTATTTCTTATTCTATTCTCTTCTATTCTATCCCATTCTTCTCTTCTCCTCTTCTTTTCTTATTTCTTATTTTATTCTATTCTATCCCATTCTTAATTCTATTCTATTCTATTCTATTCTATTCTATTCTATTCTATTCTATTCTATTCTATTCTATTCTATTCTATTCTATTCTATTCTATTCTATTCTAATTCTATTCTTATTTCTTATTTCTTATTCTATTCTATTCTATTCTATTCTTATTTCTTATTCTATTCTCTTCTATTCTATCCCATTCTTCTCTTCTCCTCTTCTTTTCTTATTTCTTGTTTTATTCTATTCTATCCCATTCTTAATTCTATTCTATTCTATACTATTCTATTCTATTCTATTCTATTCTATTCTATTCTATTCTATTCTATTCTATTCTTATTTCTTATTCTATTCTATTCTATCCCATTCTTAATTCTATTCTATTCTATTCTATTCTATTCTATTCTATTCTATTCTATTCTATTCTATTCTATTCTATTCTATTCTATTCTATTCCACCACCACCCCATCTAGGGCAGGTGCTCAATTAGAAAAATTTAACAGGAAGCTGAGTTAATCAAGTCTTTAGCGCCTCCCTCCCTCCTCCTCCTTCTCCTCCTCCTCTTCTCCTGTCCCGCTGCACCAAATGGTGATAAATCACCTCCATATGTTTCCCCACAAAGTTGCGGAGTGCCACACGGCCTGAGCTGTATGCTAATAAATTAAAGCAATTAACAGCCACAGTTCCCCGACAAGGTGGTGCAGGAGGGGAAAGCAAGTTGAGGATCAGGAAATGTCTGCCTCTCGTTTTTTAAATACAGATCAGGTGCAATCGAGCTGAACTGGGGAGCTCCTTTCATTGGAATCACAGAACTGGAAGGGACCTCTGAGGTCTTCTAGTCCAACCCCCTGCTCAAGCTAGAGATTCTAGACCCTTTCACACAACCGCTTGCTTGAGTGGGGGGGGGTTGGACTAGAAGACCTCCAAGATCCCTTTTCCAACTCAGTTAAGGGTTCTCTCAACCTTAATTTCAAACATCTTTTTTTTTCTTTTTCTCCTCCTTTTTTCTTAAGATAATCACTTTCAATACTGTTTCATCAATAATGATACATCCTTTTTCTGGATGGGTTTGGCCATTTCCTTCCCTATCCAATCAACCAGAATAGAGCTGGAAGGGGCCTTGGAAGTCATCTAGTCCAGGGCTGTTCAACCTTTTTCACCCATTGTGCCACTTTTAGGATAGGGCAACATCCGAGGACCACCAGTCGCCTAGCAAGGTGTCAAAAACCTGATGACCAAAAAAAAAAAAAAGGAAAAAAAGTGATAAAGTGCAGGTAGTCCTCGGTTCGCTTAGTGACTGTTCGAAGTTACAATGGCACTGAAAAAAGTGCCCCCCAAACCACAGCCGAGCAAGACACCTGTCTGCCCGCCCGCCCGTGCTCTTCCTCCTGTCCGAGGTTTTCATTGTTGTGAGCATTTCTGTTGAGGATTGGCAGCGGGGGTGGGGTGGGGGGTGTTTGGTTTTTATCCCCCCCCCATCTGCTGGGTGGTTGCAGCAGGTTTTGGTCCCTTCACATGACCCTGGGACACTGTGACCGTCATAAATATGAATCAGTGGCCAAGCACCTGAACGTAAATCACAAGACCCTGGAGAGGCTGCAACATTCCAGCTGATCGGCGCTTCTTCTGGGCTCAGCAGAAGCGCCAGGATCAGTGCCGAGCCCCAACTGGAGTCTGGCGCTGATCCTGGCGCTTCCGCTGAGCCCTGACAGCCCCGAAGAAGCACCGATCAGCTGGAAAGCGGCACTGATCCTGGCGCTTCCGCTGAGCCCTGACAGCCCGGCAGCTCCAGCCGTCTCTCGCGCTCCTAGAAGCACGAAGCCGAAAACACCAGCCTGAAGATGACGAATGAGACTTCGTCGAAACGTCGCCAAGACACTTCCAATTTTACGTGGGAGAAAACCCGAACAACCAAAGACCTACATACAAACACCTGCAAAAACCTCAGAAAACATATATATATATATATAATCTTTAACTCTTGTCAGCAAAAAGAAATCTGAATTTGTAATGTATCGCAGTTGCGACTTGAGCCTGCTTAATGCCTATATATATATATATATATATATATATATATATATATATATATATATATATATATATATATATATATATATATATGAAAATAGTCGAACACTGGGATAAATATAAAAACAACTGTTTAGTAAACTAACAACTATTTGATAAACTTAGCTTTGCGTTATTAAGTAGATGATTTAATATGGTGGGAAATAGATAACTCTTAGGAAATAGAAAAAAAGATTATATTGAAATAGATCAAACGTGTATTTTGGATATCATAGTTTGTTATGAAGTGAGAGGAGGGAAATTTTGGTTACTCAAAGTCTGAAAATTATAAATATCAAAGGTTAAATTGGAATATGGATAAGAAATTAAAAATTGAGTAACTGGATATGGATTGTTTTTTTTTATGATGCACCCGGTCGGCCCAAATATGGGAAGAAGAAGCTGTATTAGCTTCCCTTTCACTCTTTGTTAGCAATCCAAATTTAACATAATCAGAAATGTACTAACCTGAATATGAGACAGTAAATGTTAAGGGGAAAAGAGAAGAAATATTTGATGTGGTAACCTGAGATTTGCACTCAGATTTCGTTATCGAACTCTTGATTAACCCAGTCACCACGTGGCTTTTTCAATATTCAAAGGTCAAATTGGAAAATTAATAAAATATTAATATATATGTAGGTCTTTGGTTATTCGGGTTTTCTCCTGCGTCAAATTGGAAGTGTCTTGGCGACGTTTCGACGAAGTCTCATTCATCATCTTCAGGCTGGTGTTTTCGGCTTCGTGCTTCTAGGAGAGCGAGAGACGGCTGGAGCTGCAGGGCTGTCAGGGCTCAGTGGAAGCCCTAGGATCAGTGCCGCTTTTATATATATATATATAAAAGAATAAGCCATCAATCGTGGTTGAGGAACCACAGCGACCCAAAGCATCCCCAATCGATCCTCGGGGGAATCTCACCGGTCCGTGATTTGTTTTCCAGAAACAGCACACAGCTGCACCGGGACACCCGTGGCTGGGGCGCCTTGCCGATGAGTGTGCAACTCCAGAGAAAGCCACAAACTCACCGGGCTGCCTGGTAGCCTGAGGGAGCCCAGATGGGCCAGTGAATCAGCATCCTTGCCTGATGCCTCGCGGCCACCTCGCACATCTGGAGATGCAGATGCCTGCGTTGGGAAGACGCCAGGAGATGATAGCCTGGACTCCTTATTGCACACCGGCATGGGATTGAGTGTGAATGGGTGGGTGGGGGAGGATAAGGGGGGGGGGAGGAAGGAAAGCTCTCCCCTCCCCCTGCCCAACATCTGTTCCTTGCCTCTGGCGTCAAAAATCTTTTAAACAGAACTGAGTAACAGATTTGGAAGGGACCTTTTGAGGTCTTCGAACCCAATCCCAGTGTTCTGTTATTTGGAGAAGGGGGAGGAGGAGGAGGAGGAGAGAAGGGTCTCCTGCTTGAGAGGGGGCTGGACTAGATGACCTCCAAGATCCATTCCAGCTCTTGTTATACTATAAGGGTCTCCTGCTTGAGAAGAGGGCTGGACTAGATGACCTCCAAGGTCCCTTCCAACTCTTGTCATTCTGTAAGGGTCTTCTACTTGAGCAGGGGGGCTGGACTAGATGACCTTCAAGGTCCATTCCAGCTCTCGTCATTCTGTAAAGGTCTCCTGCTCGAATGGGGGGGGCTGGACTAGATGACCTCCAAGGTCCCTCCCAACTCTTGTCGTTCTGTAAGGGTCTCCTGCTCGAACGGGGGGGGGGGGCTGGACTAGATGACCTGCAAGGTCCCTTCTAACTCTTGTCATTCTGTAAGGGTTTCCTGCTTGAGCAGGGGGTCTGGACTAGATGACCTCAGAGGTCCCTTCCAACTCTGTTCATCTGTTAGTAGGCAGGAGCCCCCTAGGCCATCGCAGACAAATGGTTGTCCAATCTCTTCTTAAACATTCCCAGGGTTGGAGCCCCCACAACTTCTGGTGGCCAGCCGTTCCACCGGCTAATTGTTCTGACTGTCGGGGAAATTCCTGCTGAGTTCCAGGTTGCTTCACTTCTGCGATTAGTTTCCACCCGTTGAGAACAAGTTGACCCCCTCCTCTTCTTTGTGGCGGCCCCTCACATACCAGAAGGCGGCCATCGTGCCCCCCCTGCCCCCCCACAATTTTTCTTTTCATTAAACTCAACACGTTCAGAATCTCCAGATCTATGAGCCACGTTACTGAGTTCCCCTGTCTTGCACAACACCAGAAAACATCAACTAAAAACTGGTATTTACCAAACCTTAGGCACCTTCACCTTTTATTCCCAGTGTTAAAATACAAACTCCAGGAAAAAAAAAAGGGGTGGGGGGAAAGGAAAGAAAATTCAAAAACAAAGAAGAACGAGGTGAGACAAAAAAAGGGGGGAAAAAGTGTGCCTAAAAATAAACAAACATAGATTTGTAAAGTGTACCCCCTGGATGAATATGGATCATTTTGTTTCAAAAATAATAGTTTCTCCCCCTTGCAAAACGGGCACGCGATTTACGAACCGCCATGAGGTATGTATGTGGCGCAAATCAACCAAAACCCACCCACCCCCCTTCATTCTGATTGTGTCTCGGAATAGGTTGACTTGATTAATCTTGATTATGACAACATATAATTAAGCAAAATTTGAATTCTCTATCAAGCTAATATCTCTGAGCAGAGAAAAAAGGATTTGATTTTCTTGTGGAAGGAAGTCACTTGTGGCTGCTAGTTTTTTATTCTAGAATATAATTTTAGGATAGGATAGGATAGGATAGATGATAGATATGAGAGAATAGAATAGAATAGAATAGAATAGATAGGTGATAGAGATAGATAGATAGATAGATAGATAGATAGATAGATAGATAGATATGGATGGATGAGACAAAGATAGAGATAGATAGATAGATAGATAGATAGATAGATAGATAGATAGATAGATAGATAGATATGGATGGATGAGACAGATAAAAGATAGAGATAGATAGATAGATAGATAGATAGATAGATAGATAGATAGATAGATAGATAGATAGATAGATATGGATGGATGAGACAGATAAAAGATAGGTGATAGATAGATAGATAGATAGATAGATAGATAGATAGATAGATAGATAGATAGATAGATAGATAGATAGATAGATAGATATGGATGGATGAGACAGATAAAAGATAGGTGATAGATAGATAGATAGATAGATAGATAGATAGATAGATAGATAGATAGATAGATAGATAGATAGATAGATATGGATGGATGAGACAGATAAAAGATAGAGATAGATAGATAGATAGATAGATAGATAGATAGATAGATATGGATGGATGAGACAGATAAAAGATAGGTGATAGATAGATGATAGATAGATAGATGATAGATAGATAGATAAATGATAGATAGATAGATAGATACAGTGCAGTACAGTATAGTATAGAATCAGATAGATAGAAATGGAATAGAATAGAATGGAATGGAATCCTAGGTTGATGGGACCTTAGAGGTCTTCTAGCCCAACCCCCTGCTCAAACAGGAGACCCTGTACCATTCCGGGCATAGTAGCAGCTTACATAGGAATACATAGGGATATGTCCATATGCCTTTCTTTTATCCTACAGTTCTCAAGGAGGAGGGGGAGGAGGGGGAGGAGGGGGAGGAGGAGGACTGTGTGGTCCTTGCTGCTCTGAGCTTGGTGGTTTTCTTGCAGACCTTTCATGACCCAACTGGGTAGCCTCATCAGTGCTAGAAGAGAGGAGGATTTGCAGAGTGGAGGAGGAGGACTGTGGGGTCCTTGCTGCTCTCTGAGCTGGGTGGTTTTCTTGCAGACGTTTCATGACCCAGCTAAGTAGCATCAACATACCCAGCAAGTTCCTTCAACTCTATCCAGGATCTGCCAGGGGAACAAACGCCGCTTCCTTCTAGCGCTGATGATGTCACCTAGCTGGGTAAGGAAACGTCTGCAAGGAAACCACCCAGCTCAGAGAGCACCAAGGCCCCACCGGAGAGTCTCCGCCATCCCGTGTGTAGCTGTCAAACGGAGAAGGCCCAGTCTCACCTTGGCCCCTCACACCTGCAAGGGAAGGACGGGTCCATCTTGCAGGACCCACGCTCAACGTGGCTGGCCTGGGTGGGTGGGGACCACGCGGCAGGAGCGCCGGTGCCAAGTTCTTCGGCGTCACGGTGAGCAGATTGTTTTGGTGACACCAATCTGCTCATTAGCAGAGTAATAGATCCATGCTCCCCTACCTGAAGCACTGCTAGATCTCCCCGGAGGATTAACTAAGAAAAACAGTAGCGCGAAGTGTTTCTCCTTGGTTAATTAGAAGGAGCACAAGGTGGATGTAAGGAAAGTTTGAACCTTTGTTATGAGCAAGGAAAGAAAGAAGGAACGTTAAAAGCGAGTCAGTCCTTTCCTAAAATAAACCTCATTGAGCTAGTGCCCCCCACCCAGCTAATGTTACAGCCCCCTTTGCTTTCCTTACTGGACAAAATGGAACACAAAATAAATAAACAAAGGAATGAAACAATCACAAAAAGAGAGAGTAAGGCCACAGTTGGAATACGGCAGCCAGTTTTGGTCACCACGATGTAAAAAAGATGTTGAGACTCTAGAAAGAGTGCAGAGAAGAGCAACAAAGAGGATCAGGGAACTGGAGGCTAAAATATATATAAGGAACGGTTGCTGGAATTGGGTCTGTCTAGTTTAACGAAGAGAAGGACGAGGGGGGACAGGATAGCAGCCTTCCAGTATCTCAGGGGCTGCCCCAAAGAAGAGGCAGTCAAGCTATTCTCCAAAGCGCCTGAAGGCAGGACAAGAAGCAACGGATGGAAACTAATCAAGGAGAGAAGCAACCTAGAACTAAGGAGAAACTTCCTGACATTGAGAACATCTTGGCAAGCTTTGCTGGTGGAAGATCCCCATTTATTATTTTTAACTTGATTAATTTAGTTTCAGCTTGACTGTCTATTATCTAGCGGAGAGGTTGATTTTTCAGTCCTCGGTCGATTCGGTGAAGATTTAAAGGAAGGTGGAAATAGTGTAAGGAACAAAATGGATTTTGATAGAAAACTTCCCACAGGAGGGAGCATAAAACTTCCAGCTAGAAGATCCTGCAGGTGGCTCTCTTGCCCGTGAAATGCAAAGCCGGCTGGGCCACGGAAGAACAAAGAGAGCGAAGGAAAAGAAGAGATGAATTTCCTAGTAGAATTTGGTTTCTCTTTTTTCCTTCCTCTTGCAAGAAAAGTATCCAGCAGGGACTATTCCATGTTGACTCTTTCCTCTTCCGAGCTCATGGATTCAGGACCCAGATGTTTCCAGAAAGCTGCAGAAGAAGAAGGGAAGAAATGAACCACAGCCTATACCAGGGGTCTTCAAACTTGGCCCTTTGATAACTTGTGGACTTCAACTCCCAGAATTCCTCAGCCAGGCACGCGTGCCTGGCTGAGGAATTCTGGGAGTTGAAGTCCACAAGTCATCAAAGGGCCAAGTTTGAAGACCTCTGACATAGACTTTAAGAGGAGTGGACGTCAACTCCCAGAATTCCTCAGCCAGCGTGCCTGGCTGAGGAATTCTGGGAGTTGAAGTCCACAAGTCATCAAAGGGCCAAGTTTGAAGACCCCTGGTATAGACTTTAAGAGGAGTGGACTTCAACTCCCAGAATTCCTCAGCCAGTGTGCCTGGCTGAGGAATTCTGGGAGTTGAAGTCCACAAGTCATCAAAGGGCCAAGTTTGAAGGCCTCTGACATAGACTTTAAGAGGAGTGGACCTCGACTCCCAGAATTCCCCAGCCAGCATGCCTGGCTGAGGAATTCTGGGAGTTGAAGTCCACAAGTCATCAAAGGGCCAAGTTTGAAGACCCCTGGCCTATAAGAACTTTGACCTTAATAAAGGAGCAGGATGACAGAGTTGGAAGGGACCTTGGAGGTCTTCTAGCCCAACCCCTTGCTCAAGCAGGAGAACCTATATCATTTCAGACCAAGGGCTTCTTACAAACCTCCAGTGATGGAGCACCCACAACTCCTGGAGGCAAGTCGTTCCACTGGTTAATAGTTCTCATTGCCAGGAAATTGCTCTTTATTTCAAGACTGGTTCTCTTCTTGATGAGTTCCCCTCCATTGTTTCTTGTCTCGCCTTCAAGGGCTTTGGAGAAGAGCTTGACTCCCTCTTCCTTGGGGCAGCCCCTGAGATATTGGAAGACTGCTATCCTGTCCCCCCTCGTCCTTCTCTTCATTAGACTAGACCTACCCAATTCCTACAATCATTCCTTGTATGTTTTAGCCTCCCGTCCCCTAATCATCTTTGGTGACATTAAGCAACTTTGGGGGACACAGGGAGTTAATAATAATAATAATAGTAAAGTTGGAAGGGACCTTGGAGATCATCTAGTCCAACCCCCTGCTCAGGCAGGAAACCCTATACCATTTCGGACAAATGGCTGTCCTGTCTCTTCTTAAAAACTTCCAGTGTTGGAGCATTCACAGCTTCTGGAGGCAGGTGGTTCCACTGGTTGATTGTTCTCACTGTCAGGAAGTTTCTCCTTAGTTCCAGGTTACTTCTCTCCTTGGTCAGTTTCCATCCGTTGCTTCTTGTCCTGCCCTTCAGGTGCTTTGGAGAAGAGCTTGACTTCCTCTTCTTTGGGGCAGCCCCTGAGATACTGCAAGGCTGCTATCCTGTCCCCCCTCGTCCTTCTCTTCATTAAACTAGACCTACCCAATTCCTGCAATCGTTCCTTGTATGTTTCAGCCTCCCGTCCCCTAATCATCTTTGGTGACATTAAGCAACTTTGGGGGACACAGGGAGTTAATAATAATAATAATAGTAAAGTTGGAAGGGACCTGGGAGGTCATCTAGTCCAACCCCCTGCTCAGGCAGGAAACCCTATGCCATTTCAGACAAATGGCTGTCCAGTCTCTTCTGAAAAACTTCCAGTGTTGGAGCATTCACCGCTTCTTGAGGCAGGTGGTTCCACTGGTTAATTGTTCTCACTGTCAGGAAATTCCTCCTCAGTTCCAGGTTGCTTCTCTCCTTGATTAGTTTCCATCCGTTGCTTCTTCTCCTGCCTTCTGGTGCTTTGGATAATAGCTTGACTCCCTCTTCTTCGGGGCAACCCCTGAGATACTGGAAGACTGCTATCCTGTCCCTCCTTGTCCTTCTTTTCATTAAACTAGACATCCCCAATTCCAGCAACCGTTCCTTATATGCTGTAGCCTCCAGTCCCCTGATCATCCTTGTTGCTCTTCTCTGCACTCTTTCTAGACTCTCAGCATCTTTTTTGTATGGTGGTGACCAAAACTGGGTGCAAGATTCCAGTTTTGGATCCTCAAGTATGTTTCCATCTGACCAGCTTGCAACTCTCTCTCCAGCCATGTTCACATGTTCTCCTCCATCCTGGGCTCGGCAGAGCAGTATGATGGCTTGACTTCTGTCACCCAGATAGACAAGCTCCTGTACAAGACTGCACACTGGACTAGGACTGGGACCAGTTAAGGGGAGCAACTGGTTGACCCTCCTAGCTTTGTTTCCGTTCTGCTGACCGTCATCTGAGGAGCGTCAAAACCACTACCACCCCGGTCCCTTGTTAAAGTGGGGAATGGATGCTTTGAATGCTGAGTTTAGTCAGAGCAGACTAGGAGTAGAAAGGAAGGCGTCAGCCCTGCAAGGTAGGCCAGGGCAGGAAAGGGCACCACAAGGATTTTGACTTTATTTTATTTATTGCTTTATATCCTGCCACGAAAGCTGGCAGAGTGACTTTGGGCCAATCACCAGGAGATGGTGAGTTCTAGTCCCACCTTAGGCATGAAAACCAAGTGGGTGACTTTGGGCCAATCGCCAGAAGACGGTGAGTTCTAGTCCCACCTTTGGCACGAAAGCAAGCTGGGTGACTTTGGGCCAATCACCAGGAGACGGTGAGTTCTAGTTCTGCCTTAGACATGAAAGGCAACTGGTTGACTTTGGGCCAATCACCAGGAGACGGTGAGTTCTAGTTCTGCCTTAGACATGAAAGGCAACTGGTTGACTTTGGGCCAATCACCAGGAGACGGTGAGTTCTAGTCCCAATTTAGGCATGAAAGCTGGATTCGGCCAGTCTCTCTCTCTCTCTCTCTCTCTCTCTCTCTCTCTCTCTCTCTCTCTCTCTCTCTCTCTCTCTCTCTCTCTCTCTCTCTCTCCCTCCCTCCCTCCCTCCCTCCCTCCCTCCCTCTCTCTCTCTCTCTCTCCGCCTGGCCCACACCTCACAGGGTTGTTGTTGTAGGGAAAATATGAGGAGGAAAGTGTGTTTGGTACATTCACTGCCTTGAGTTATTTGTAAAAAAAATAAATCAAAGCGGGATAAAAAGAAAGAAAGAAAATAAAAAACAGACGGGGGGGGGGAATTTATACAGTCAGCGAATTTCCTGCCTCTCCTGTCTTGGGACAGATGTTTGGGGACCTTTGGGGGGGTCTCACCCCATTGCTGGGGGATTCCGAAGAAGACCACTTGGGTCTGTTTAGGGAAAAACACCTCCAATTAACTGCGTGAAGATATGAACCCACACACACCCACCCACCCACCCGCCTGAATTGTGCACTGTGAAAACATCCTCTGCCTGCTACACCCAGACAGCCTAATTAACCTTTCTTGATTAAGGCAATTATTTCCAGCACATTATCCTTTAATTTAAACATCGCAGACTTCTCTGCTGAGTAGGGCTCAAGGGCTGGGGGGGGGAGGGAGCTGGGGACCCACTTTTCCAGGGTTGCCAGGTTCACTTTCCAGGGAAAAAGAGGAAGCAAAATCCAGACAGCTGCCATAACTCGGAGATGGATTTAACCCTTGGTGGTCTCTAGAAGCAAAAGGGGGTCTTTAGGGGAGGGGGGGAAAGATCATTTCCAGGGTAAATAAAGGTTGCCTGCTTGTACATGGCACAGTTTTGTGGCTTCGTTAGAGCGCCTGGTGAAAAATTCATTTCTTAATCTCTCTCCCTTCAACTGCAGCAGTCCTCGGCTTAATGACCGTTCGTTTAGTGACTGTTCAAAGTGACGATAAGATAAGATAAGATAGGATAAGATAAGATAGGATAATATAGGATGATAAGATAAGATAAGGTAAGATAAGATATAAGATATAAGATATAAGATAAGATAAGATAAGATAAGATAAGATAAGATAAGATAGGAAAGGATAGGATGATAAGAAAAGATAAGATAGGATAGGATAGGAAAGGATAGGATAGGATAGGATAGGATGATAAGATAAGATAAGATAAGATAAGATAAGATAAGATAGGATAGGACAGGATAGGATAGGATAATAAGATAAGATAAGATAAGATAAGATAAGATAAGATAAGATAAGATAAGATAAGATAAGATAAGATAGGATAGGATAGGATAGGATAATAAGATAAGATAAGATAAGATAGGATAGGATGATAAGATAAGATAGGATAGGATAGGATAGGATAGGATAGGATAAGATAAGATAGGATAGGATAGGATAGGATAGGATAGGATGATAAGATAAGATAAGATAAGATAAAATAAGATAGGATAGGATAGGATGATAAGATAAGATAGGATAGGATAGGATAGGATAGGATAGGATAGGATAGGATAAGATAAGATAAGATAAGATAAGATAGGATAGGATGATAAGATAAGATAGGATAGGATAGGATGATAAGATAAGATAGGATAGGATAGGATAAGATAAGATAAGATAAGATAAGATAAGATAACCTTTATTGTCATTTTTTTTACTGTGGGCACAACGGCACACATCAAAAATGAAATTTAAGGTAAAATGGTGTCCCTGCGGATTTTACTCCACTGCTCGTTGCCGACTCTAGGGGGCGCTGCTCATTTCCGTTTCAAGACCATTAAGCCAGCGCTGTCGGAGGATATTTCTGGGGTCACATGGTCAGCCTGACATCACAGAGTGCTGTTGCCTTCCCATCGAAGTGGTCCCTATTTATCTACTCCCCTTCGCGTGCTTTCTGACTGCGAGGTGGGCAGGAGCTGAGCTGAGGACGGGCGCTCACCCTGTCGCACAGTGCTTGGGTCTCGAACTTGGGTTGCTGGCTTTCCAGCTGACAAGCTCAGCATCTTTAACTGCTGAGCCATCATGCCCCCCCCCCCAAAAAAGTTCTTCTACCTTGCCCCAAATTTACGAATAGATTAAAAGGTAGAGTTTCCCCTGTCCAGTCGTGTCTGACTTTAGGGCATGGGGGTCATCTGCCTTTCTTGGCAGAGGGGGCCAGCATTGTCCGGAGACAATTTCCCTGGTCACGTGGCCGGCACGGCTATACGCCAAAGGCACATGGAGCACTGTTACCTTCCCACCGAAGGGCCGCCCATTTATCTACTCGTATTGTCATGCTTTTGACCTGCAAGGTGGGCAGGAGCTGGGGCAACTGACGGGAGCTCACCAGTGGTGGGATTGAGATACCTGAACAACTGGTTCTCTTAGGGCCTCTGAGGCTTAGAAGAGATTCCGGAAGTGGCATCCACGCACTTCTGGCAGGCCATTCAAGGCCTCGAAGGCCTCCTCCAGGCCTCTGAGGCCTAGAACAGACTTCCGGAAGTGGCATCCACGCACTTCCGGAAGGCTGTTATAGGCCTGGGAGGCCTCCTCCAGATCTCCCAGACCTAGAACAGACTTCCGGAAGTGGCATCCATGCACTTCCGGCGGCCGTTCTAGGCCTGGGAGGCCTCTTCCAGACCTCCCAGGCCTAGAACAGACTTCCGGAAGTGGCATCCATGCACTTCCGGCGGGCGTTCTAGGCCTGGGAGGCCTCCTCCAGACCTCCCAGGCCTAGAACAGACTTCCGGAAGTGGCATCCATGCACTTCCGGTGGGCGTTCTAGGCCTGGGAGGCCTCCTCCAGACCTTCCAGGCCTAGAACAGACTTCCGGAAGTGGCATCCATGCACTTCCGGTGAGCGTTCTAGGTCTGGGAGGTCTCCTCCAGACCTTCCAGGCCTAGAACAGACTTCCGGAAGTAGCATCCATACACTTCTGATAGGCCGTTCTAGGCCTGGGAGGCCTTCTCCCAGGGTGGCCTTTAACTGGGACCATAGACTCTTAAACATGGAAAGAACAAATTCATCCTTTGCTTGAAAGCATCCAATAAATCAGAGCTGATGGTTTGATGGTTCCTCTCTCTGGCTCGCAAGTTTTTCTAACATTCCCTGTTTAAGGACAGCACTTCCCCAATATTTTTGGTTAGCATGGCCACACAAAGAATTATTTCTCTTATCCTCTCCTCTCCTCTCCTCTCTGTCTCTCTGTCTCTTTTCTTTCTCTTCTCTTCTCTTCTCTTCTCTTCTCTTCTCTTCTCTTCTCTTCTCTTCTCTTCTCTTCTCTTCTCTTCTCTTCTCTTCTCTTCTCTCCCACTTTTGTCTCTCTCTTTTCTCTCTCTTCTCTGTCTCCCTTTTCTCTTCTCTCTCTCTTCTCTCTCTCTTCTCTCTCTATGTGTCTCTTTCTTCTGTGTCTGTCTCTTCTCTTTTCTCTCTGTCTCTCTCTTTCTTTGTCTGTCTCTTCTGTCTGTCTGTCTGTCTGTCTGTCTGTCTGTCTGTCTGTCTCTCTCTCTCTCTCTCTCTCTCTCTCTCATCCTTTTACAACTGTATTGCTGTTCTGGGCAAATGTCTAGCCCAATTAATATTCATGCATTTCAAAGCAGATGTTCTCAACATCTGTGCCATGTCAGGATGCTGTCAACACTTAGTTAGCATGAATGACATCTCCCAGCCCTCCCTTCTCCTCCAATGCGGTTGTGAATTCCATTTGCGTGTTTATCCTACAACGTTTGGCAAACACCACATTTGCTTCTTCAGTTCCTGTTTGGGATTCCTGTACCATCCCTTCCCTTTCGTTTAGACGCTCCCGGTAATTTGCACCCTGGGCTCTGGAATAAAATTTGGAAGGAAGCCTTCACTAAAACAAAATTGGTGTGTGTGTGTGTGTGTGTGTGTGTGTGTGTGTGTGTTTGTTTATTTCTAGGGCTGTTTAGCTTCACTTTGCAGGCAACTGGCAATAAACACCTGCTGTTGGCACCAGCAACGTGGTTCCATTGATAGAACTTCAAAATTTTGTCTGGCTCCCAAGTTTTTTTACTTAGTTGGCAGTGACAGCTGGGCCCAGATGCTTGCCAAGTCACACCAGTGGGGTTTGGCATGTGCACAACCCCCCCCCGCCCCCACCCCCAGTTCAGCAAAAAAAAAAAAAAAAAAGTGGGATAAATATTTTGAAACGAAACTTTGCTCTGAAAAAAAAATCTGTTTTACCAGAAGCCTCTGTGTTTTTCATCACTTTTCCTTGAGACGTGTTTAAGCTTCCAGCCTGTAATTTGGTGTTTTTCAAATGTGGCAACTTTAAAATATGCAAACTTGCTGGCTGGAGAATTCTGGGACTTGAAGTCCACACATTTTAAAGCGGTCAAGTTTTTTTTTTTAAAAAAAAACTGTTCTGCTTTCATGCATTATAGAATAGAATAGAATAGAATAGAATAGAATAGAATAGAATAGAATAGAATAGAATAGAAAATATGGAACAGAATAAAAATAGAATAGGATAAAAATAGAATAGAATAGAATAGAAAATATGGAATAGAATAAATATAAAATAGAATAGAATAGAATAGAATAGAATAGAATAGAACAGAATAGAACAGAATGGAATAATGATAGAATAGAATAGAATAGAATAGAATAGAATAGAATAGAATAGAATAGAATAGAATACAATACAATACAATACAATACAATACAATACAAAATATGGAATGGAATAAATTTTTCAAAGCGCCTGAAGGCAGGACAAGAAGCAACGGATGGAAACTAAACAAGGAGAGAAGCAACCTAGAACTAAGGAGAAACTTCCTGACAGTGAGAACAATTAACCAGTGGAACCACCTGCCTCCAGAAGCGGTGAATGTGCCAACACTGGAAGTTTTTAAGAAGAGACTGGAAAGCCATTTGTCTGAAATGGTATATAGGGTTTCCTTCCTGAGCAGGGGGTTGGACTAGATGACCTCCAAGGTCCCTTCCAACTTTATTATTATAATTATTATTATTATTAATTATTATTATTATTATATAGAATAGAATAGAATAGAATAATGATAAGAATAGAATAGAATGATAAGAATAGAATAGAATAGAATAAATAACAGAATATAGAATAGAAATAGTCTAGAATATAGCATAAGCTCTCAGTGTATATATATTGTGTTATATCTTTCTGCATTAAAGAACATTTTCTCACATTTTAGTAAAATCCATCATATTGTTAATAATTCCTCCTCCTCCTCCTCCTCCTTCTCCTCCTCCTCCTCCTCCTCCTCCTCCTCTCTGCACACCCCATTTGCTTCTAGCACTAATGCTGTTATCTAGTCGGATCATAAAACACCTGCAAGGAAATGTTAACCTAGATGATCTCTTTGACCCCTCTTTCAAAGCAGGGGTCACCACCTGTTTTACGGTCCTTTCAGCAGTTCCAGGAAGCAGTTCCACACCCATTTGCACTACTCAGGTGACCCTGAGGGCACCGACGAACCTCTGAGTGGCCTCAACTCTCAAGACGAGTACTAACAATCAGAGGACTGCAAGGAGTGTAAATCCTTCCGCTCTCCACCATTCCGTCAGAACGGAAGAAGCTTCTTGGGTGAGAAGCCAAAGGTCTTCACGGAAAAAACAAAGGAAGTCCAGTTGCCTTTTGAAGACACCCCTTTGGAATGACCCCCCAGGTTGTTGGTGACTCGGGAAACTATCTGACTTCTTGTGAATAAACCATCGACGTGAACAAGGGAGAAGAAATAGGGCATTAGAACAAAGTAGCAGAGTTGGGTGCTGGAAATCTTGCTTTAAATTATTGGAAAAATGTCAAAAAAAAAAGACTTTGGGAAAAGTGCAGAGAAGAGCAACTAAGACAGTGTTTCTCAACCTTGACCATTTTAAGGC